>CM067169.1:73079432-73089432 GCA_034093135.1 Erigeron breviscapus | reverse complement strand
GGTGTGCTAGCACTTGATCACGAACGAGCAACGATTGGCTTCTCCTTTTTCCTTGCTTTGGTCGAAACCACCAAGAACCCCAAAGGGGTATGTAATTTCGGTTATGAGGGCCGAAATTAAGAGAAGAATAGAAAAGGAGATGTAGAGTTTGTAACCTTTGAATGGAGTGTTAAATGAAAACAATTTCCATAAGCCATTATATAGCCTTACATGAACTTGGTGACCAAGTTTTGGAAACCTTTCACATTCTTGGCCGGCCCTCTAGAGAACATTCTAGAGGGTTTGCTAATTGTTACATAAACATCTCCTTCGTTAAGTCCGTTAGTTAAGTACCGTTAACTATTTAACGTTTAACGGACGACCGTTAGATTTTCGTGATCTAATTAATTAATAAATTACATTAACTATATTAATTAATTATAATTACATTTGTGTCGAGACGTGTGACCCCGTAGGCTTAAATCATTTCCGGACATACGTTCATTTTACGTGATCACACACTAACAGCTCCCACTTGAGCTCGTAACAAATGAAGGTAATAACATTGGTTAGCGTCTAGCAACACGCCAATGCTCCCAGAAATATTTAAGTATAGTTTCTTTAAAGTATATTTAAATGGTTGAGGCATTTATTATCCCTTTGTTCAGATACCGTGTTAAACATGAATATGGATCAATGTCATTTCATGATTTAACGATTCTGTTTCTCATTTCATCACTACTTAAGATTACCAAATGTAATCGAGACACATCTGGATTCATTTGGACATGGCCATGTAAACATCTTAAATAGTCCCAATGAGGGGCCCAGTGGTATCATTCTCCAACTATCAGTTGGAGGAACAAATCCTGTATTGACTACACGTGTCAGTCATCATACTTCAATACACTTTCTGAAAATAGCCCTTTATGTACTCTCTTATTCAGGAGAGTTAGAACTATATCAAGTAAGTGCAATCCATACATGCTGACCTGCTTGTATCTCAAGTCAAAGGATCAATAAAGTAACCATTTACGAATTTCACTTAATGACGCCGATCCATAAAGTGATAAATTCGTTAGTGGGGTAGTCCGATATGCATCATATGGATACCATGTGAGTTTGGTGGGACCAGCCATTATATATTCAAAGAATATAACCAATCGCTCAGATTTGTCTTAGTTTAATTATATTCCCATATAATTAATCGACAATGGACAATTTAGAATATTTAATAAAATATTCAAGGATTAAACATGCAAATATAGGATACAATAAATATTAAATGAAATCAAACATATCAAGTACTTTATTTCATTATGAAAAATATAAATTGTTTAACATCCCTTATCCAAATACCGAAACAACAGATTTACATGAAATAACTAGCTAATTAAGTCCTATGCCCTCGGCATGCCTTTCAAGCTTGGGCCTAGCCAAAGTTTTTGTGAAAGGATCAGCTAAGTTAAAATCTGTGTGAACTTTGAGTAATTTATCTCTCCTAGTTCGATCTGCTCACGAACATAGTGATATCTTCTAGCATAATGTCTGGCACCTTTCTGAGCTCCGGGCACGTTGGCAATGATTAATGCACCAGTGTTGTCACAGTACATATCAGTGGGTAAGTCACTCGAGGGGATCACGTCAAGCCCGCTAATGAACTTCCTTATCCAGACTGCTTCCATTGCGGCTTCTGAGGCGGCAATGTACTCAGACTCTGTTGCAGACATAGCAACTGTTTTTTGCTTGCTGCTTTTCCAATCCACAGCCCCTCCGTTAAGAACGAAGACGAATCCTGACTGAGACTTCGTGTCATCTCTATCAGTTTGAAATCCAGCATCACAGTATCCGGTCACTTTGAGCTCTAAGTCTGGATTTCCTCCATACACCAAAAACATATCTTTAGTAGCCCGTAGGGACTTCAGAATGCTCTTAACAGCAGTCCAGTGACTTTCACCTGGATTCTGTTGATATCGGCTAACCATGTTTTGCGCGAACGCCACATCAGGTCTAGTGCATCTAACCGCATACATAATAGATCCCACAGCCGAAGCATAAGGAACTCTTTGCATACGCTCCACCTCATTAAGTGTATTAGCACCCTGTTGACAGATAAACTAAGTCCTTCTTGCATAGGTGTAAACCCACGCTTAGAATTCTCCATCTTGAATCGCTTCAAGACCTTATCAATATAAGCACTTTGACTTAGTCCAATTAACCGCTTTGATCTATCTCGGTAGATCTTGATTCCAAGAATAAATGCCGCTTCTCCTAAATCTTTCATGGCAAAACACTTTCCAAGATGGGATTTAACATCTTGCAACATTGGAATGTGTTTTCCTATGATCAATATGTCATCAACATACAAGACAAGGAAAGTAACATTACTCCCACTAGCTTTGCGATATACACATGGCTCATCGGGATTTTGAACGAAACCAAACTTTTTGATTTCTTCATCAAACCACTTGTTCCAACTTCGTGATGCTTGCTTTAGTCCATAAATGGACCTTTGAAGCTTTGCATACTTTGTTGGGATGTTTTGGATCAATAAAACCTTCAGGTTGATCCATATAGACTTCTTCATCCAAGTAACCATTTAAGAAGGCAGTCTTAACATCATTTGCCATATCTCAAAGTCATAGTACGCAGCTATGGCTAAGATAATCCTAATAGCTCTAATGTCCGCAACTGGAGAAAAGGTCTCATCATAGTCAACTCCGAAACGTTGAGTATAACCTTTCGCCACGAGACGAGCTTTATAGGTGTGTACATTTCCATCCATGTCCGTCTTCTTCTTGAAGATCCACTTGCACCCAACAGTTTGAGCATTTTGTGGAAGATCAACCAAGCACCAGACTTGATTGTCTTTCATGGATTTCATTTCCACCTTCGTAGCTTCAAGCCATTTGTCAGATTCCGGATCTGATAATGCAGCTTTGAAATTCGGAGGCTCATCGAGATCTCCTAAAACGTCTTCTTCTACCATCAGACATAATCTGTCAGTAGGACGTCTTGTCCTTTCGGACCTACGAAGTTGAATCGCTTCATTATCATCGACATGAGGTTCATCACTTTGAACATTTTCCCCCCAAGTTGATGATAGCTAGGAGCTTCAGAAGGTGACACATCTTCCTCTTGAGTCTCATCAAGTTCTACAACCCTCCCACTGTTCTCTTGAGCTAATTTCTTTTCAAAGAATTCAGCGTATCGAGCAACGCGAACAGTGTTTTTGACTGGATCATAGAAGTCGTAACCCATCGTTTCCTTAGGGTATCCGATAAAGATGCACTTAGTAGTTCTGGGTTCAAGTTTGTCAGGCGTATCGCGCTTCACAAGTGCCTCACATCCCCAGACTCTTAAGTAAGACAGATTAGGAACATTTCCATGCCATAATTCATATGGTGTCTTGTCAACCTTCTTGGTTGGAACCATATTGAGAATGCGTACAGCAGTCTCTAGAGCATAATCCCAAAACGAAAATGGGAGAGTCGTAAGGGTCATCATAGATCTCACCATGTCTAGCAAGGTTCGATTTCTCCTTTCAGACACTCCATTATGTTGAGGAGTGTATGGAGGAGTAAGCTGTTGGACAATTCCACACGCTTTCAGATAATCCTTAAACTCTTGGCTTAAGTATTCACCACCTCGATCCGAACGAAGAATCTTGATGGTTTTGCCGAGTTGATTTTCTACTTCATTTTTAAATTCTTTGAATGTTTCAAACACTTCATGTTTATGTTTAAGCAAGTAAACATAACCATAACGACTGAAATCATCCGTGAACGTTATGAAGTAGCTAGCTCCTTTTCTTGACACATGTCTAAATGGGCCGCAAACATCGGTATGAATGAGTCCAAGAAGATCTTTATCCCTCTCCGCTTTATGCGAAAAAGGTTTTCTCGTCATTTTGCCGGAAACACATGACTCGCATTTATCAAATGATTCATCATTTAATTGTAAGATCCCTTCACGTTGAAGTCTTTCAATGCGATTTTTGCCAATGTGTGCAAGACGACAGTGCCAAAGATAGGTAGAGTCCAAGTTAGTCTTGGCTCTTTTGCTAACATTATACATTGAATTATCATTTAGTGAATCACAACCACGCATATCAATTTCATAAATACCATTATTATCAATAGCATCAAAATAATGAGCATTATTTTTAGAAACTGAAATACCATTATCATTAAAAACATTAATGAATCCGTTGTGTTTTAACACTAAAACTGAAACTACACCTCTAGTAATAGATGGTGCATAATGACAATTGTCCAAAACAATAATTAAACCGGAAGGAAGAACTAAATGATATTCTCCAATAGCTTCAACAGGTGCTTGGTAGACCATTGCCCACGAACAGCTGCAAAGCTCCGGGCTTCAGCTTCCTCCTTTTCCTAAGTGCCTGTAATTCATTACAGATATGAGTTCCACAGCCAGTGTCATAAACCCATGATTTACGCTTAGTAAAGGAAATAATTCAATAGTGAAGATACCTGAAGCACTAGCATTGCTAGCTTGCTTCTTCTTCACATTCAACTCGGCAAGATACTTGGGACAGTTCCTCTTCCAGTGCCCGACTTCATTACAAAGATGACAAGTCTGGTCTTTAGCCGGATGCTCTTTCTTAGCCGGAGGGGTTTTCTTTGGTTTGGGGGGATTAGCAGCTTGCTTACCCTTGCCTTTACCATCAAACTTGCCTTTAGCTTGGTGCGATTTCTTAACTTTCTGGATCCGAACCCCCTTTATCATAAGGACATTTGGGTCATTGGCCTTCTTTGGAATCGTCTTCTCATATTCAATGAGCATAGGATGAAGTTCATTGACGCTTTTTTTCATAGAGTGCATGGTATAGTTTTGCACAAAACCCTCATATTCCTTCGTAAGGGATTTTAGAATCATGCCAACTTTTACCTCTTTATGATAAGCGTACTCCATCGAATCCAATTTGTCAAAAATGCTCTTCATCTTGAGCACATGACTGCTAACCGATTTTCCAGATTCAAGTTTCATGTCATGGAGTTCCACGACTAAGTCGAACAGTTCTACTCCAGCTTGTTTTTCATACAAGGATTTAAGTTCTGTGATCATATCATATGGAGTGTAGAGTTCGAATTGTTTTTGAAGCTCGGGAGACATGCTCGCAAGCATCAAACAACAAACTTCATTGAATCTAGTGTACTGAATCCTATATTCAGCTTTTTCAGCTGCTGTGGATTCAGCACTTGGTTCGGTTGGCCATTGCCTTTCAATGACATCCATGCGTTCCTCAACTCTTAGAACAATTCTCAGTTGACGATACCAATCATTGAAATTTGATCCATTAAGCTTTTCTCTTTCAAACATTTGCCGAAAAGCATTGGTGTTTGTGGAAGGATTCATTGCCATCTACAAAACAGATTAAGTTCAAAAATCAGTATTTTCGATAATGAATCCTTAGGAAATCAATTACCCAATGTTTATCAAATAAACAATTAATTTCATTAAGGCTAGGATCCAATTGACATACAATCATTTCATCAGTTGATCTGCTAGAAATGATTGTACTCAAAAGGTAAGTGACGAGCAGTAATTGCATTACATGTGCAATTCCTAGTAAGAATGGGACCTACAAATTACACTTGATTCATCAAGTGATTTGTAGTCATGTTTTGTCCCATCTTTTGCCACGGGTCAAGGTCTCACCGCTTAACTCGCTTTAAGTCGTCCAACCAAGAACGCGCAAATTTGTCCACCACTGTGTACCAGTGAATGGGATTTGCCATGCAACTGCCATTTCACCATTGTGTACCAGTGAGTAAAACAACAGCCACAAGTGTCCTTTACAAGTTGGATGGCAAATGACTTAAGTTTATTGGGTCAATCAATTTGATGTGTGATCAAAAAGTTATGTTTGAAGATTCATGCATATCTTCTAAACATAACATGTTTATAAAACTCATTTTTATTGCCTTTAAATACAAAAGAGCTCGGTAGCTCCATTTGAACGCACAAAGAAGCGCAAGGGCAAAGGTTTGCGATGAACGCAATTAAAAACCCGCCCTTTTAGGAGGCTAACGCACTCCGACTTATACCTCTCTTAGAGTTTGTTCAAATGGGTGAGCCGGTGTATCTTTTGATTTTAGGGCACCAATTTTATAAACAAAATCATTATTTCAATGTAATCTTAGTCAAGTTTAATTTTCGAAAAACAATTTTGCACACAATTTTCTTAAAGGGCAAAACTAAACATACTAAATATAAACACGTAACAATTAGGTATCCATCCTCGGTAAGGCCACTATGGTTTAAGATTGGCCCCCCTTTCTCAAGGAAAAGGTCCACATAATCAAGTAAACTTGATTACAAAAGCCAAAATTTAATAACAAATTTATCACATAAACACATAAGGTGCTGATCTTAAAAATCCAGCAGCTTCACGACCCATTTAGGCTTAGAGGATGGCCGAACTGGACTTAGCACAGAACTACAAAGTTGTAGCCCTATGCGTCAAGTATCTACTGTTCAAAGGACGACTTCTAACTCCTTACGGATTAAAAGATATGGTCGTTTTAGTGGACTGGTGTCAAGCAGCAACATTAACAAATAATTATCACATTGTCAAACAATTAATTATTTTAATTATCCACCTAAATAGACCTAGTGATCAAGTAATTTTATCATTATAACTAAGTAATAATCATGAATCAATTGCATGTAAAAACTCATGATTATTACTTCTTTTTAACATATAAAATAGAGGTAATCCATAAACGCATGCAATTAACACATTAATCATGCAATAAATCAAAACTTGCAATTTTGGTTTTCCAAAAAAAAATTTTAGTTTTATTTCCAGATTTTTGAATTTTTGGTTTTATCAAAAAGAAATAATTTTATTGTTTATTTCATTATTTTATTACAATTAAACCAATTAATTAATAAAATAATCAAAATAAATACATAAAAAATTCGAAAAATATGAAACCTTAACCCCCCTTCAAGTTTTGATTTTAGGTAATTAAAAATCACATGGGTGGCTCGTGATACCACTGTTGGAATATATAACTAAATATCATTATTCACGAGTACGCAACGGAAGCAAATCAAACCATGTAATCAAATAATTAACCTTGAAATAGGATTAAGGAATACCTCTTAATGTAGATGATAAAGTAAGAAACTTTAAAAGGATTTGAAGTAAATCCCTCTACGATCGCACACACAACACTCGAATGTATGCGTGCTAGCACTTGATCACGAACGAGCAACGATTGGCTTCTCCTTTTTCCTTGCTTTGGTCGAAACCACCAAGAACCCCAAAGGGGTATGTAATTTCGGTTATGAGGGCCGAAATTAAGAGAAGAATAGAAAAGGAGATGTAGAGTTTGTAACCTTTGAATGGAGTGTTAAATGAAAACAATTTCCATAAGCCATTATATAGCCTTACATGAACTTGGTGACCAAGTTTTGGAAACCTTTCACATTCTTGGCCGGCCCTCTAAAGAACATTCTAGAGGGTTTGCTAATTGTTACATAAACATCTCCTTCGTTAAGTCCGTTAGTTAAGTACCGTTAACTATTTAACGTTTAACGGATGACCGTTAGATTTTCGTGATCTAATTAATTAATAAATTACATTAACTATATTAATTAATTATAATTACATTTGTGTCGAGACGTGTGACCCCGTAGGCTTAAATCATTTCCGGACATACGTTCATTTTACGTGATCACACACTAACAGCTCCCACTTGAGCTCGTAACAAATGAAGGTAATAACATTGGTTAGCGTCTAGCAACACGCCAATGCTCCCAGAAATATTTAAGTATAGTTTCTTAAAGTATATTTAAATGGTTGAGGCATTTATTTATCCCTTTGTTCAGATACCGTGTTAAACATGAATATGGATCAATGTCATTTCATGATTTAACGATTCTGTTTCTCATTTCATCACTACTTAAGATTACCAAATATAATCGAGACACATCTGGATTCATTTGGACATGGCCATGTAAACATCTTAAATAGTCCCAATGAGGGGCCCAGTGGTATCATTCTCCAACTATCAGTTGGAGGAACAAATCCTGTATTGACTACACGTGTCAGTCATCATACTTCAATACACTTTCTGAAAATAGCCCTTTATGTACTCCCTTATTCAGTAGAGTTAGAACTATATCAAGTAAGTGCAATCCATACATGCTGACCTGCTTGTATCTCAAGTCAAAGGATCAATAAAGTAACCATTTACGAATTTTTTACTTAATGACGCCGATCCATAAAGTAATAATTCGTAGTCCGATATGCATCATATGGATACCATGTGAGTTTGGTGGGACCAGCCATTATATATTCAAAGAATATAACCAATCGCTCAGATTTGTCTTAGTTTAATTATATTCCCATATAATTAATCGACAATGGACAATTTAGAATATTTATAAATATTCAAGGATTAAACATGCAAATATAGGATACAATTAATATTAAATGAATTCAAACATATCAAGTACTTTATTTCATTATGAAAATTATAAATTGTTTAACTTCCCTTATCCAAATACCGAAACAACAGATTTACATGAAATAACTAGCTAATTTAAGTCCTATGCCCTCGGCATGCCTTTCAAGCTTGGGCCTAGCCAAAGCTTTTGTGAAAGGATCAGCTAAGTTAAAATCTGTGTGAACTTTGAGTAATTTTATCTCTCCTAGTTCGATCTGCTCACGAACATAGTGATATCTTCTAGCATAATGTCTGGCACCTTTCTGAGCTCCGGGCACGTTGGCAATGATTAATGCACCAGTGTTGTCACAGTACATATCAGTGGGTAAGTCACTCGAGGGGATCACGTCAAGCCCGCTAATGAACTTCCTTATCCAGACTGCTTCCATTGCGGCTTCTGAGGCGGCAATGTACTCAGACTCTGTTGCAGACATGGCAACTGTTTTTTGCTTGCTGCTTTTCCAATCCACAGCACCTCCGTTAAGAACGAAGACGAATCCTGACTGAGACTTCGTGTCATCTCTATCAGTTTGAAATCCAGCATCACAGTATCCGGTCACTTTGAGCTCTAAGTCTGGATTTCCTCCATACACCAAAAACATATCTTTAGTAGCCCGTAGGTACTTCAGAATGCTCTTAACAGCAGTCTAGTGACTTTCACCTGGATTCTGTTGATATCGGCTAACCATGTTTTGCGCGAACGCCACATCAGGTCTAGTGCATCTAACCGCATACATAATAGATCCCACAGCCGAAGCATAAGGAACTCTTTGCATACGCTCCACCTCATTAGGTGTTTGACAGATAAACTAAGTCCTTCTTGCATAGGTGTAAACCCACGCTTAGAGATTCTCCATCTTGAATCGCTTCAAGACCTTATCAATATAAGCACTTTGACTTAGTCCAATTAATCGCTTTGATCTATCTCGGTAGATCTTGATTCCAAGAATAAATGCCGCTTCTCCTAAATCTTTCATGGCAAATTAATTAATAAATTACGGACGACCGTTAGATTTTCGTGATCTAATTAATTAATAAATTACATTAACTATATTAATTAATTATAATTACATTTGTGTCGAGACGTGTGACCCCGTAGGCTTAAATCATTTCCGGACATACGTTCATTTTACGTGATCACATACTAACATCTTATGCATCCTTGTGTTTATTGGACAATAGTGAGTCCCTTCTTAGTTGTTTATTGGGGATTGGTTCAACTCACTTAGTGATCTGCCTTGTTGGTTCATCCTACTTGCTGGTATATCTTACTTGCTGGTACATCTTACTTGCTGGTCTGCATGCTGGTTCATCTTGCCGCTTCATCTTGTTTGTTGGTCCCTCTTTGGTCCATCTTACTGGTCTATCTTACTTACCAAGATGGGCTTATCTATGTTAGAGGACCAGTTTGGTCTATACACCAACATGTCCCCCAGTTTAGTATTACGTGGTTATCACATGATACTAAACTCTAATCTTATATATATTCTTTGTTTGTTCTTTCCCTCGGGTGATTCGGATGTTTGTTCCCCGCA
>CM067169.1:73044922-73078432 GCA_034093135.1 Erigeron breviscapus | reverse complement strand
TGAAGTAAGTGATGCATGTTTCATCGAGTTCATCAGATTTATGATATAAATAATGCAGCTGTATGAGTTTATGAGTAGTAATCAGTCTAGTTAAATGTTGTTGTTTATTTTAATTCCATCATGTCTTATCGTCATCGGAGTTTAGTAGTAGTAATCCGTATGGTTAATTAGTTAGTTAAATGTTGTTTTCATTTTAAGTACGTATTGTAATCGGAGACTCGAAGTTGATGATAGAAATATATATGTTAATCGAAATTTCATCATGTGATTTTACAGTAATTTTTATATTATTTTTATATTGAATGTATCTGTGGTCCTGTAGCTATAGCTAATAGTATTACACGCATGAGGTATTATTATTTATATACATAATATGATTGTATTATCTTACATCTTAATCCGTTGAAAGTCAATTCCCCAATTAATTTCATCCAAAATTCACGATATAAACACTATAATTGAATTTAAATTCTGATAAATTGTGGCCATAATTCAAAGTGTAATATGTCGAATTAAAAAAAAAAAAGCGAGTCAGATTCGTATCGATGAAAACACAGATTTGATATTAATACTGACAAACCCGATACCTAGTAATGTCCGATCTGTTTATGGTAAATACACACCCAATGGCGAGATTAGCGTTCGGCAAAGTGGTGGCCGGAATTGAAGAGAAAAATGGTGCCCAATCTGGTGGTAAGCAGACGATTGGAATCCGGGCAACTGAGACAAAGAGTAATGGAGAAGGTTAGTCGTACCTCTACAGTGAATACAATAAATTGCTTGTATTAGTGGATAAGGCGTGAATACTAATGTAGATAAATCTGTGAATAAGATGAACTTTGCACAATGTTGGCATTGATAAATAAGTTCAAATGCTTCAACCATCCCAAACCCCCTAAATTCTGACAAGACAAGTGTTCTTTCACCCAACAATTGATCCATCAAATTTTTGGCTTCAGCCATCTTTTCTTTAAATAAAATCAACTGCCATTCATCGGGTAAATTACATAAAGGCATACCTTGTCTCCATTCGGGTTTTTCGTTGTCAACCTCCATCTCTTCACTCGCCTGTGGTGAGTTTCTTTCTTCTTCTGATTCTGATGATGATGATTCATCTTGAATCATTGACCTTTTCTTCTTGCTTGGTTGATGACTCGATGAAGAATCACCTTTCTTGCTTAGACTCTTAATGAATTTCCCTGCTGCTTTCTTCATCCTAACAACAAAACTAAGAAAAAGCAACAACCCTTATCAATGGTTAGTAAATTAAGCAAAATTAAGAAAAATAAAAATTAAATTCGAAATTAATCTTACTTTAATCTTACAAACGAATCTGAAATTGAACAAATAACGATAGGGGTTTTGTAGCTCTCGAAAAATTATGCACTTTAGACCCAAGAATTGTTAAAATTGATGGAGGATTGAAGGAGATATGGGTGATTGAAGGTTAGGGTTTTGGAGAAAATTGGGGAGAAGAAGTCGAGAGAGAGATGCAGATATATGGAAAAGTGAATTGATCAGTATTTGTGGTTGTAATTAAAAAGTTTTTGATTTTATGGATTTTTATTAAAATAAAAAAAATCGATCTGGATCCGACCGTAACTTACGCCAGAAAGAGGCGTAACCTACGCTGACTTATTTTTGTGAAGCCGTAACCTACGCCCAATACCCCCGTAACCTACGCCCGGTCAAAAACTTACCTTGTATCTTTTCAACGGCCGTAACCTACGCTGGTGGTTGCCGTAACTTACGCTGGCTCAAAAAGTAAAAGGCGTAACTTACGCTCAAGCTGGGCGTACCTTACGCCCCTCCAGAAAATGCAATTTTGGCGTAAGGTGGGCGTAAAGTGGGCCGTAAACAGTGAGTTTTTGGCGTAAGGTCCATTTCAACATTCCAGGGGACCGTAACCTACGCCCCAAGGGCCGTAGCTTACGGCCACTGTTGACTTTTATTGACTTTTTTTTTTTTTTTTTTTTTAACTACAGCCACAAAACTGATTTCAAAACTTGCAATTACATTAAAATTAAACTCCCTTCCCCAACTTAAAGGTACATTGTCCCCAATGTACACCCGAAATTAGAAATGAGTTCATCGGCTCGAAAAATTGCAAAAACGACTCACTTTTTCACCCCAAACCGACCTTCCCCAACTTAATTCTCAAGCATAGGTGCTGAGAATTAAGTTCCTTGTGTGATTATGCAACAAAAATTACCAAAACAACTAAACAAAATTGAAACGAAAATGAAAACGTACCGAATTTGAAGCTATAAACAAACAAACAACGGGTTGCCTCCCGTTTAGCGCTAAGTTTATTGTCCTCAGCCCGACATTACCTCAAATGATGTTCAAGCAACCTCATAGGATGGTGGACTTGAGATGAAGTTCACCATTTCCTTTGTAGCTCCATTGATGTCGGTTGCATCCAAATATGGCTTCAATCGGTGTCCATTGACCATTTGCTTCACACCATCTTTTGGATCTTCAATCTCAATCTCTCCAAACTTTCCAACTCTTGTGATGGTATAAGGACCCATCCATTTGCTTTTGAGCTTTCCCGGAAAGAACTTGAGTCTTGAATTGTAAAGCCAACCTTTTGGCCAACTTCGAACACCTTCTTCTTCAATTTGGAATCATGAACCGCTTTCATCTTGTCTTTGTAAGTTGATGCACATTCATAAGCCTCATTCCTAATTCTTCCAATTCGCACAATTGCAACTTTCTTTCTTTGCCTGCATTCTCAAAATCCATGTTAACGGTCTTAACGGCCCATAATGCCCTATGTGCTAGTTCCATTGGAAGATGACAACCCTTCCCATAAACCAACCGGTAAGGAGTAGTGCCAATAGGTGTCTTAAAAGCGGTCGGTAAGCCCATAAAGCATCATTGAGTTTGGTTGACCAATCTTTTCTATCGGGTCTTACCGTCTTTTGCAAAATTTCTTTAAATTGCCTATTGGACACTTCAACTTGCCCACTTGTTTGTGGGTGATATGGAGTGGCAATCCGGTGGTTTATGCCATACCGTTTGAGAAGTTTTCCAAACTGAATTTTTTTGAAATGAGACCCCCATCGCTTATGATCACACGAGGGATTCCAAATCTTGAGAAAATGTTTCTTGGACAAACTTGCACACAACGGTATGGTCATTGGTCTTGGTGGCCATGGCTTATACCCATTTCGACACATAATCTACCGCCACCAAAATATAGTAATTACCAAAAGAATTAGAGAAAGGACCCATAAAATCAATGCCCCAAACATCAAATATATTAACAACTAAAATGGGTTGCATGGGCATTTCATTCCTCTTAGTAATACTACCTAGTTGTTGACATCTAACACATTTCTTAACAAATTCAGCGGCATCCTTAAAAATGCTAGGCCAAAACAAACCACACATTAAAACCTTATAACCTGTCTTTTGACCGCTGAAATGACCTCCACATGCAAATGAGTGTGCATGAGTCAACACCTCTTGAATCTCCTCCTCCGAACACATCTTCTCACCAATTGATCCGGGCCAACTTTGAACAAGTCCGGCTCATCCCAAATGTATTGTTTTGCTTGTGCAAGGAATTGTTGCTTCTTTCTCTTGGCCCAATGCTCTGGTAGCTTACCTGCGGACAGAAAATTAACAATGTTTGCATACCAAGGAACAATAGACACGGTTAGTAAATGTTCATCCGGAAAGGTCTCATTGATCTCCTTGGTTGATCCATCATCCATAACTTGAATTCTTGACAAGTGGTCCGCCACCACGTTCTCACTTCCTTTCTTGTCTCTGATTTCCAAATCAAACTCTTGTAGTAGCAAGACCCACCTAATTAGCCTTGGCTTTGCATCCTTCTTTTCCATCAAATGCTTAACCGCGCTATGATCTGTGTACACAATCACTTTGCTACCACAAATATAAGAACGAAACTTGTCAAGAGCATAAACAACCGCAAGCAATTCCTTTTCGGTGGTGGTATAATTCAATTGGGCATCCGATAAAGTCTTGCTTGCATAATAAATCACAACGGGTTTCTTATCTACCCGTTGTCCCAAAACAGCCCCAATGGCAAAGTCACTTGCATCACACATATTTCAAATGGCATGGACCAATTAGGTGATTGCAAAATGGGGGCTTCAACCAATTTCTCTTTTAAGGTTTCAAAAGCTTTCAAACATTCATTATCAAACACAAATGGTACATCTTTTAACAACAAATTGCACAATGGTTTGGTAATGACACTAAATCCTTTATGAACCTTCTATAAAATGCGGCATGTCCAAGAAAAGAACGGACACCCTTAACATTGGTTGGAGGGGTAAAGTAGAAATGACTTTGATTTTGGCCCGGTCAACTTCCATGCCTTTACTTGAAATCACATGACCCAAAACCGTCCCCTCTTGAACCATAAAGTGGCTCTTTTCCCAACTTAAGACCAAATTCGTTTCAACACATCTTTTCAAAACTTTGGTTAGCTCATTAAGACAATTATCAAAGGTTTGACCAAAAATTGAAAAATCATCCATAAAGATCTCTAAAGAATCACCGACCATATCCGAAAAGATACTCATCATGCACCTTTGAAAGGTGGCTGGAGCATTACATAACCCGAATGGCATTCGCCTAAAGGAAAAGTTCCATAGGGGCATGTAAATGTGGTCTTATGTTGGTCATCGGGATGAATAGCAATTTGATTATAACCTGAATAACCATCTAGAAAACAATAAAATTGCTGACCTACAAGCTTTTCGATGATTTGATCAATGAATGGCAATGGAAATGATCTTTTGAAGTAGCGGTGTTCAACTTTCGGTAGTCAATGCATACCCTCCACCCGGTGATGGGTCGGGTAGCAATTTGCTCACCACTATCTCCTTTAACCACTTGAATTCCAGATTTCTTAGGTACCGTTTGTGTTGGACTTACCCATGTACTATCCGAAATTGGGTAAATAATTCCAGCATCCAACCACTTTAGCACTCCTCTTCAACACTTCACGCATATGAGGATTCAATCTCCTTTGAGCATCACGTGAAGGCTTTGCTTCAGAATCGGTGATTATCTTGTGCATCACAATTGATGGACTAATGCCTTTCAAATCGGCAATTATCCATCCAATGGCCGCCTTGTATTCCTTGAGCACCTTAAGTAATGCTCTTTCTTGCATTTCTTCCAAATTTGATGCAATGATCACCGGCAAAGTTTGTTCATCTCCCAAAAATGCATACTTCAAATGAGATGGGAGCTCTTTCAACTCAACTTGTGGTAGACTTTCAATGGATGGCTTGAGATGAGTATCAATATGATCCGGTAGACTTTCCACTAAATGAGTCCATGGTGGTCTACCTTCTTGAATTGCCATAATCTCCCATTCCTTCTCTTCAGCCTTCAATGCCTCACTATGCTCCACAATCAACCTGTCAACCAAAGCACAATTCTCCCGTGTGTCTTCCTCATTTACTCATCAATGACGTCCGCCATAAAGCATTCGTCACTAACTACGGGGTTAGGAACACTAGCAAAAACATTCAATCTTATCTTACGGTTGCCAAAAGTCATTTCAACCGTACCCCTTCTACAATCAATTAAGCATTAGCGGTGGCCAAAAAGGGTCTACCCATGATGACATTGGGTTGCCTAACATTACCGCTTGGTGCAAAATCAAGTACCAAAAAGTCGACGGGGTAATAGAAGTCCTCCACCTTAACAATCACATCTCGGACAATTCCTCTAGGAATTTAAGGGACAAATCAGCCATCACCAAGGTGGTGTCGACTTTTTCTAACGGTCCAAAGTCATATTGGTCATACAAACTTCCCGGAAGAATGCTCACACCCGCCCCCATATCCAAAAGTGCCTTGTTCATTTTGAAATCACCAACTTGAATAGTAATTAAAGGCGCTCCCGGATCTTGGAGTTTAGGTGGGAGTATACCCATCACAACGACACTAACTTCCTCATTTAAAACAATTTTCTTTGGAAGCTTATGATGCCGTTTTTGGGTACACAAATCCTTAAGATACTTAGCATAAGCCGGAACTTGTTGATTATGTCAATAAGAGGTATATTGATTTTCACTTGTTTAAAAATTTCCCACATTTCTTCCTCATGGGACCTCTTTTCTTAAGTGTAGGCCTAAGTTTTGGATCAATCAAAGCCAAAGGAAAAGGAATGGTATTACCCTCCATATCCTTTCCTTGTTTTTCAGAAAATTTTATCATTAGACCTATTGTTTTCTACCTCTTTAAAAGACACTTTTTTACTTGATTTAGGTAAAACAAGTTCCGGTTCATGCTCACTATCTTCATTTTCATCAACATCTTCCACCACACCATCAACAAATGGTGGTGGAGGGACAACATGATTATCATAAATCTTACCACTACGAAGAGTACTTACATTGTTGATTTCCACATTTTTGACATTCTTGGGAACCGCCACTTTGATGTTGTGGATTGATCTTCGTATCACTTGGTAGCTTCCCCGGATTCTTCCTCAATTCCGATACATCCTCCGCCAATTGCCCAACTTGCTTTTGCAAACTCTCAACCGTTTTATCCCGAATCTCATTCTTCCTATCCATTTCTTTCAAGTAATCCATAATCTCCCGAGTTGACACATCGTTACCTCCCGAAGACCCACCTTGGTTATTACCTTGAAAGTTCCTTGGGTAGCCTCTATTGAATCCCCTTGATTTTGACCACCTTGGTAATTCCCTTGGTTGTAATTTTGGCCTTGAAATGGTTGAGATGGTGCCCCACTGTTTTGGTTATTTCCTTGAAAGTTCGGGTTGAGTTGGTTTGAAGAATTGCCATATCTAAAGTTTGGATGATTTCTCATCCCCGGATGATAAGTGTTGGAGTTCATGTCATATTGCTTCTTTTCTCCATACACTTGATTCACTTCTTCCATTTGCTCCAAGTCTAATGGGCATTGCAAAGCCGAATGTCCCAACTCATCACACCTTTCATAAACCGGATAGTCTTGAGATACTTGATAAACACCCCGATTTTCAGCCTTCCCCAACTTGGCAAACTTTTGCTCCAATGCTTCAAGTCTATCTTTTGTAGCTTGATCACTAACTGATGAAGAGGCTATTGGGCGTCTTGCTCTCCTATTCGATTGAGCTTGCCTTTTTGAGTTCACACTCATCTTCTCCAAGAACTCCCAATCAACATCTTCGGGATTTATCAAGAAAGTACCATTGCTAATGGAATTCACATCTCTTTTCTCTTCCGATAACAAACCATCATAGAAAGCCGTGATCAATTCCCATTTAGCAATTCCATGATGAGGACATACTCTCAACAACTCATTAAACCTCTTAAAAGCTTCATAAAATGTTTCACCGATTGTTGCTGAAAAGTTCTATCGAATTCCTTGCATCACTAGTCTTTTGCATGGTGTAATACTCATCCAAAAATTGTTGTTGCATTTCAGCCCATGAAAAGATACTACCCGATGGCAATGTCAAGAACCATTGCTTTGCTTTATCCTTCAAAGTAAACTGAAATAAGACTAGCTTAACCTCATCCGGTGAAAATCCTTGGCCTCCAATAGTACCACAAATCGCCTCAAACTCCGACAAGTGCAAATAAGGCTCTTCCGCCGCCATCCATGAAAACTTGGCAAAATACTCAAACATTGAGGTCTAACCTCAAATGCTCTACCTCTCAAAACCGGTGGAACTATGGGTGAAGCATTAACGGCTATGGCGGGTCGAAAATGACTATCAAAGACTTTATAACCCTTAGTTCCTTGCGGATATCCCATAAACACCCCCGGCCTCCCCCTGAATTCAAACTTATCCCCTCCTGTCTCTATCGTTGTCGTTGAGTCCGATCAAAAATATAAACTAATTATCAATAACTAGTACGGATAAGTAGAGTATCGTATCCACAAGGAATCATGGGAAAGTGTTGAACAAGTTACAAAAGCTGTTTAAACTAGACATAAACTTAAAATCGAGTTTTGTATTGATTTGATTAAACTAAAAATGATTGTAAACTTAACAATAGAATTTAATAATAAAAAGGTAAGACCATTCTTATGATCCCAATTATGTTTTCAAAATTATAACCTAACTTATATCCGTTGGAAATCACATAGACATGATTCGTTTTAATGCTTGGAATGAATGAACATTAAGGACTAATTGATTAGGTTGTGATGATTCACGATAATTAAACCAAGTAATTGACACAACTAAATTATCTATTCAAAAATCAGATTACAAGTGATAAGAGATTCTTCCAATAATTAATGATTAACAATAAATTGAAACCAAAAGATAGATGGAAATCATTCAAGGTTAAAAACATGTAATCATTCATTCAAATCCAAACAACATTAGATGCAAAACACAATTAAGAATTAAACATCTAATCCAACTTGAATATAAGAAAGGTTGAATACAATTGTCTTACATAATTGTTCACATGAGAATGATCTAAAGAGAATTAGCCTTTCCATATTCATCAATGAATCTTCACTTTGGATTGTCATCTCCTTTGCAATATGAATTGATGATGATTTTGGGGCTTGGGAATGATAGGTTGCTGCTCTAGATCTCAGAAATTAGGGTATGTGTATAATTCGTGCATAATTAATTCCCTAACTAAAAGTTAAGAGATTCACAAAATCAGGATTCTGTTCAGCACTAGGCGTAAGCTACGCCCCACCTGGGCGTAAGGTACGCCCATTGAATTTCTGCCCAGCGTAACCTACGCCTGAAGTAAGCGAAAGGTACGCCTGTTGTATCTTGAATCTTCTACTGGCGTAAGGTACGGTCATGACTGGCGTAACCTACGCGTATTGAACTTTTGCCTGGCGTAAGGTACGGCCATGGGCAGCGTAACCTACGCCCGTTGTAACACCAGATTTCCAGAATTTCCAGATTTTGGTTCTTGAATCACTTGACTTGTTTCTTGACTTTGCTTGACCCGTTTATGTTCCATTTAACGCCAAGTTATCACTAAACACCTGAAACACTTAAACAAACATAAAAACGCCCTACTCGTCTATTAACAAGCACAAAGTGGTCCAATTTTATCCATTAAGATCATGTCTTTTAGGCGTTTATCACATTCCCCAACTTAACCCTTTTATGTGTTCATAACTTGGTTTTTGACCGAAAAGTATTTCATATGGTGTTTGGTTATTGATGACTTTGGAAGGTAGACGATTAATAATATATGTGGCTGTCTCGATACACTCTCCCCAAAATCGCTTTGGGACACTTGCTTGAAACATAAGTGCCCGAGCGGTTTCAAGAAGATGACGGTGCTTTCGTTCCACCACCCCATTTTGTTGAGGCGTATATGGACAACTAGTTTCTAATAAAATGCCTTCTTGTGCATAAAATTCCTTCATCCGATTTGAAGTGAACTCACCCCCATTATCACTTCTAATCCGTTTGATTAGTTTTGAAAACTGTGTTTTAACCATATTATGAAAACTTATCAAACAATCACTTGCTTCGTTCTTATGTTTAATGAGATAAACCCAAACAACCCTACTAAAATCGTCTACAATGGTTAAGAAAAAATTTGCATGGGTCGTGGAGGCCTTACGATACTTACCCCAAATGTCACAATGAATCAACTCAAAACATTCATTCGTCTTAATAGAACTTTTAGGAAACGACATACGCGTATGTTTTGCTTTAACACAAGCATCACACAAATTGTCCTCAAAATTAAAAGAAACATCCCTTAAAAAATCTATATCTGATAACTTAGAATGGGAGGCATGACCTAGTCTTGAGTGCCAAATTCTAGGATCAATTGCGGTCGCCATGGCCTTTCTTTCTTGTGCTACCATTCCCATCCGATACAGACCGTTCTTGCATTTTCCCGTGCCAATCAACTTCTTCGAGTGTAAGCCCTGCATTACAAAAAAATCTGGAAAAAAACTCACTACACATTGTAAATCCTTTGACAATCTACTAACAGAAAGTAAATTGCATTTAAAATCAGGAATGTATAAAACTTCATCAATTTCACTTCCACCAATCAAGGTGCAATCGCCCTTAGCCTTCACAGGTATATTTTTACCATCTGGAATCATAACAGGATTCTCTTGTGTATCGTGAACGACATCTCTAAGTGATTCGAGTTTGTGAACTATATGATCCGTCGTTCCCGAATCCACAACCCAATCATCAATTTTATTGTTCTTACCGGCCATGTTTGCTTTGCGGACATAATCACCTTCCTTCTTTTGTTCGTTGATGGTGAAGTGCTTCATGAGAGCTTGATATTGAGCATCCGTAAGCCCACCCAGGCTAAGTTCATTATCGACATGAGCAGCAGCCTTTTGCTTTGGTTTTTCGGTCTTGCCTTTGCCTGGCCACCACTCGGGGTACCCAATTATCTCGAAGCAGTTTTCCCTTTTATGACCATCCTTCCCGCATTCGCTGCAATGATCAACTCTTTCTTCTGCATTCCGTCTTGAGTTTCCTTTGTTGCTTCGCTGGAATTTAGACACGCCTTCACGCCATCCTTGAGTCTTAAAAGCAGCCGGCTCGACCTGCCCCCTTTTAGCCATCGTAATCTGCCTTTGTTGTTCTTCTTCAGAAGCAAGGCGATAAGCTTCTCCAAGTGTGGGTGTTGGCTTGACAGAAAGGACGTGCGTCCTTATTGTAGAGAAATCCCCGTCGAGTCCCATTAAGAACTCATAAAGTCGTTCCTTTTCTTTGAATTCGGTCAGCCTCTTTCTGATGTCACAGGAGCAATTACCACAGGTACATTGAGGAATCGGTAAAACGGATTGTATCTCGTCCCATATACCCCGGAGTTTGGTATAATAAGACGAAATTGTCGAGTTGTCTTGGTGTGTAACGGAAAGCAACTGCTTCAATTCATATGCTCGTGGGGCGCTTTCTTTTCCAAATCTCTCTTTCAAATCATTCCATATTTCAGAGGAAGAGTTGGCGTACTTTACGCTCCCCCTGATGTCTTTATCCATGGCAGACGTCAACCATCCAATTATCATAGCGTCACATCGCATCCATGGCATATAATTTTCGTTCTCCTTTTCTGGTTTTGGAATTGACTTATCCACAAAACCCATCTTGTTCTTTGCAAACAAAAAGTTTGCCATCTCCTTGGCCCAGTCGTTGTAATTGCCATCGGTTAGGATTTCGTTTACGTGTACTTGTTTTGGTAAATCGGAGGGATGTATGTAGTATGGTGAGCTAGCATCAATGGCGACCTCCTTCTTGGTGCCACTGCCTTCGGGTTCACTTTGTTTGGTCATATCGAATTTGTATTAGGGTGAGAGGGGTCCTTAGAAACCCTCTGATACCATGAAAAATCGAAAGGGGTTTTGTTTTATTGATATTCTGTTTTTGGTTAATGCATCATCAGGGAGCCAATTACATTGTTTTATAGGTAAAACCTATTCCTTGGAAACAAAGCTAACATGCCTAACATGTAGGAAGTAAACTAGGAAAAGCCTAACATGTAGGAAGTAAACTAGGAAACATTCCTGTTAAATCGCTGGCCGTATTCAGATCGGTATCAAAAGCTTGGAAATCAATGATCGACAGCCCTCTCTTTATTGCCGATTACACCAACTATCACCAGCATCATCGGCTTCTTATAAGGTACAGTGTCCAGACTTTCCGTGATTTCTCGTTTGAATCTGAATTCAAATATGTTTTCATGGTTGACAATGACACGCTCTCCCAACATGAATTTGAGACTGTTAGTAATGTTCCTGTGTCGTTTCAACTACGTAACGAACTAGACCTTGTTGGTATGTCTCAAGGATTGTTATGTTTATTCAGTTATTCTCGATATGATACTACTTTTAAGCCAACAGCTGTGATTTGGAATCCGTCACTTGGAAAATCCATTGTTGTTGATCTGCCTTATGTACAGAAGATATATTCAACTGTTATAGGTTTTGGGGTTCGTCCTGATAATTTTGATCCTATGATTGTAATGGTCGATGATATGTTACGTTCTAAACCGGTTATGGTGTTTACTTTAAGCTCACGGGTTTGGAGAGCTCCACGTGGTAACCTACCTCTTGAGTCAATTTATTTTTCAAGCAAGTCTCCAGTAGCTATAGATGATCGGTGTATTTATTGGAAAGCTAATGATGGGAGTATTAATCTAGTTGTTGCGTTTGATATGGTGAGTGAAGACTTTATCGAAATACACCTCCCTCAGAGTGTAGCACATCAGGAATCTTATGATTTCTCTATCTCTAAGATTAAGGAGTCTCTTGCTTTACTTGAATTCTATTATGGTGCCGAGAAAGAACTCTATGGTGTTTGGATGATGGTGGAAGATGGTGTTTCAAAATCGTTCACAAAGCTATTCACCATCAACACACCAGATGCATATTTAAGGAGAAAGGTACTAGGTTTCAGGAAGAATGACCAACCTATTATGGAAACACCGACAGATGAATACAGGGTATCATTAATAGAAGTTTATGAACCACGCACAAGAACCATCAAAAATCTCGGGATAAATGGTGAACTTGGTTCATTCTATATGAGTTCTTACACAGAAACATTACTTTTGCTGGATAAGTTGGATGAGCAGTTTGTAGGATCCAATTGCAGTTATAACCTTTAACTCATCATCAATTAGTTCAAGTCATTAGAAAGGGAGATTCGTCATACGGTTGTGATGTATATTCCGACATCAATATATGATTTCGGAATTGCAAATGATGGACCACATTTATGAAAATTTTCAGGCACACTCCAAAGTCCAAAGTCAAGTGCATTTTGTCCATGTCTGTTGTTCGATTTTCCTAGTATAACCTTAGTTTTTTCAGTTTGATTAGCAAAACAATACAAAGTGAGTTGATGATCAGACGTCTCATGAGGCGAGGGCCAACCTGGTAAAACAGGACAATTCTCCAGTGTTCATTACTGCATGCCTTCTGATATCTCATGTTGGTCACGTACTATCATTCTTTGCTTAATTTGAGTGTATAGGTGCAATCATAGTTATAGTTCATTTTACCATTTTAGATTATCCCTACTATTTAAAAATGAGCATGAATAAATAGTTTGTTCCATGTTAATCTTAGTTTGAGTTAAGTATTACAAATATTAAAGAAGCATGTTGAATGAGAAAACTATGATTTGAGCAAAAGTACGTTGTGGTATTTCAATTTTCTTGTATTACGGTCATTTCTCTATGTGCTAATATGTATTGGAACGCATTTATGTTAGTAACTTTAATGCAATGAACCGCCTTAACTTGAACCTGATATAGCCACTCGTATAAAATTAATGTAGTTCTGGACGTGAATCAGGGCGGTTCCTTGTGAGGTTTAGGGACTACACGCTTGTGGGATTCAGGTTTGTGCTTTGAAATCTCAACCAAATTGGAATAGTCAGTTTGTGTGGAAACCAACATGCTTCATGTTGCTGATTAGGGACGTTTAGCTTGTGCACATTTCCAATTGGTTTAGAAAGTGAAGATGTCTTTAAAATATCAGAAAATCAATATTTTCTATTATATACTCTTTATTATATACTCAGTATGATGTTTTTTATTTTTAGCTTGTGCACATTCTCTTTATTATATACTAAGTATGATGTTTTTTATTTTTTAGATATCACATAGCTCCTAATATTATATATACAGATCCTATCTCTACTGCATAAGATCAATAGATTGATAGCAACCCAAAAGGCAATATATATGCGATATGTCCTTTGCTGCCCCATTGAATTACTTTTGCAGATTGCACAAACTTATATAAGTCTAGGTACGAGTAGCCAGTAATCACCACTAGATGAGTAGTACACCGTTATTACACCAATACCGGGTTCTAATATGCCTGATCATTCTGGCATTTTGCATTAATCGGCAGGGTAAGTTAGTTATATTGCATTTGAAATTGCAATGGCCCTCTAACGGAAGACGTGTCACTTTTTAGGTTGTATTGTAGTGGTCAACTGTGTAACTTATATTGCTAATGACATAGCAAAATACTGGGAAAGAGTTTATGAAGAGTAACAGAGTAAGGAAAACGCCACCCATATACAATCAATGTAATTCTGTACCCAAATATCAGGGTGGCCACTTGTGAGGTCTAGGGACTACACGCTTGCATGATTCAGGCCTGTGCCTTGAATCCTCAAGCAAATTGGAATAGTCAGGTTGTGTGCTGATTCATCACTTAGTAATGTTCTGTCAACAATAATGCGGCATAGACCAAGTGTTCAGCCTCAAATCTAATCACCAAGTATGAGGCTGATTTCAAGATTTTCAACTAGTAAACTGATCAATATTTTCATGTTGCTGATTAGGGACTTTTAGCTTCTGTACATTTCTCTGTAAGCTTTGAGTGCCCTATATAAATGAAATTCAAACATGATCTCGGGTCGTTGCTGCTATCACGTTGTTTTAATTACCAAAATACAGGAGCAAACAGTTGGATATCCTCTACAACACTTCGTAAATACACCCTAACAATAACTACATATTTGGTGCGAGTCATGTGACAGTGTGGTCAAGTTCCCTCGCCCAATGTATGTTGCATACTTATATTCAGTGTAAATTTAGTCATGTACTGGTATATGGTAGGAAAGCATCATATTGGATATTGGTATAATAGTATATTTTTGACGGCAACTACGTTAGTGTGTACTTATTCCTCTTTAGTAGGCATTGTTATAAGTTACAAATATGACCCCTGATGTAACGGTATCCAAAACCGAATAAAAACAGGTATAGAATCCAGGGTGATGGAGCTGCAGATATAGTCCTGTGCTGTTGTTCGATGACACGATTGAGAAATTGTTGGGCCGTACAACACACACACTATTAGCCGAAGCAGAACAGGTGAGCCTTCGGTCCAAATATATTTCAACTCCACTTTAAAGTTACTCCATAATCTTCATCCCAAGTGACGCAAAAGATTTCACCTATATCCACTCCAGCCAAAAAAAAAAAAGAAGCCAACCAAAAGAAGATGTAAGGAGCTTGTTTAAACATATAAAGTTATTCGCCCGCTGACCTTCTATCATGAAATCATCCTTCCTTATTACATCCTAACATATGATTATTCTGTCTAATATTTTCAGTAACGTGAATGATTCGGACATCAATGAGGCTTTGACTGATGAAGGAGCTAAAGAGAATTTCGTCTTTCATGGAAACGGGAGACGGAAAAGGTACAAATAATATTTCATTCACTTCTTTATACCTTTATCGCAACTGTACTAAATTTGGAAGGTGCATTGAAGAATCGGATACAGATGAAGGTGTTAAGGAAGCTGGCAAAGCAAAAGAGGACCGATGATTGATTATGAAGACCGGATTGTTTCAATATTTAAATGTTAGCTGCAGATTTGGTACCTATATTCACTGACACATTTCTACATTATCCTATCTAACATTTGCCTACTATGCTTGGTTACAAGTCAATTATGCATAGGTTACAAGTCTTATATGCATAGGTGTTTTTACTTGGTTCAATCCTGTTTTTATTGATTTCATTAATTTTGTTTCATAGAGTACAACCTCAATGCATTGTATTTACTGTCAATAGTAACTTTTGGTCTGTACTAAGTTTTACTGATTCCAATACATTTTTTACTACTTCCATTTAACTCAACTTCCTCAATGCACAACTTACAACTTCTAGAGCATTACTTTGTTATCATCTTGCAGACTACAAGTTACTCAGCAAATAATTTTACTAACTTTAATTTCAATTTAACAAGCTACTTCAATATGGTAATTATATAGTGTGTAGAAACCATCTTTTCTATGAGTTAAATTAAACATTCTCATAAACCCATCTTTTCTTTTATCTCAAACTTCTCTCATCAAAAAATTTTACTAACTTTAATATAAATTTCACCCGCTACTTCAATATGGTAACTTTAATATGGTAATTTCACGTGTGTACATGACCATTTTAGTTCCCAACGTTTTATAATTTAGCCATTTTTGCCATAGAAACTTTGTTTTAGGTCAATATGGAAAAAGAAATAAATCACAAGGATAAAAAAATTAAGATTATTCTAGCCACATAGGACAAAAATGGTAGCTAGATTATAAATTAAAATTGAAATATTTATAATTTTATCCTTTTATTTTCTTTAATTCTCAAGTTCTCACGATAAAAAACTGGTTCTTAAATGATTCTTACTCTACGCCTATATATTATACTATATAAAATTTAATATTGACTTTGGTATAGTTATGGATCCATAGTTTAGGAGTCTATATCCAGCTAGATAATATAAACTAGTGTGGGTTAGTTATATAACTTTTTATAGATTACGTGTTAATAATAAGAGTAAATTATACTTTTCGTCCTTAAAATTGGCACGTTTTTCACTTTTCGTCCCTAAAGTTTAAAAATTACAATTTTAACCTTAAACTTGGCAGAATTTTGCAATCGACGTCCTTTGGCCATACGGCGTTAAGTTTCAGCCGTTAAGTCCCACACGTGAGGGACTAAAAGTGCAAAAGGTGACTAGTTCAGGGACGAAAACTGAAATTTACATTATATATTGTCATCATCTTCATCTTCTCCGGCTGAGTGGCCGGAAAATTCGCCGGAAAACTTAAAATGCCGATATCTCACTCGTTTCTTCGAATTAGACCACCACCCGTCTCACTCGTTTCTTCGAATTAGACCACGAAACCACCACCAAACTTCTCAAAATTAATTTCCGCATGAATCCTAACCAAAAGATTTCAGATTCAACACTTGCCGGAAAACTCAAAATACCGTGGTCACAAAAACCGAGCGTAATAGAGTAACCCGCCCTCCAATTAGATAAAACCGAGGTCTTCCAAAACGAGAGTCGTGCCTCCACTAAATCAAATACTGGTTTCCAACTCTTGAATAAATACCTTAAGACCCAAATACGTGAAAGGAAAAGTATGACTTACAATGTAGTTTATCCGCTAGCTCAGAAATTTCGGGTCATCAACACTGCTTCCATAAAGATTAGACTTGTAGAATTGATTTTTAACCCCAAAACAAGAAAGAAGACTCTCATAAGTCTAGTGATACACTCCACATTGGATTTAAATCAAGCAACAAATCGTCATGGTTGCATGTTACTGATCTTCTGTCTCAAATCGATCTGGAAATCACAAGGTTTTATTCGCGATAGAATTCTGAGCATGTTGATGTGATGATTTCTTCATTTCGTTGAGTTTGGTCGGCAGTTCGTTTTCCGGCGAGATTTTGAGTTTCCGGCAAGTGTTGAATCTGAAATCTTTTGGTTAGGATTCGTGCGGAAATTAATTTTGAGAAGTTTGGTGGTGGTTTCGTGGTCTAATTCGAAGAAACGAGTGAGATATCGGCATTTTAAGTTTTCCGGCGAATTTTCCGGCCACTCAGCCGGAGAAGATGAAGATGATGACAATATATAATGTAAATTTCAGTTTTCGTCCCTGAACTAGTCACCTTTTGCACTTTTAGTCCCTCACGTGTTTTGCACGTGTGGGACTTAACGGCTGAAACTTAACGCCGTATGGCCAAAGGACGTCAATTGCAAAATTCTGCCAAGTTTAAGGTCAAAATTGTAATTTAAACTTTAGGGACGAAAAGTGAAAAACGTGCCAAGTTTAGGGACGAAAAGTGTAATTTATTCTAATAATATATTTCATATATTATAAATTTAAACTTGTGACTGGTAAATAATAAGTATAATACTATCAATAATGGATCCATTAATTGTTTAATATTTGATCAGATCTTGACGTGGATGGATACATTATTAATTATATAATGAACAAGACACACAGAGAATTGAAGGAGATCGGAAAAGTTGATCAAAATGGCAGGAGGCTCTGATGAAGCTGAATACCCATACCCCTCACATGTTTGTGCCCCTAGTTTTGTTACTGTGAAGCTGAGTGGTAAGGACACCTATGATGTATGGAGAGAACAGATGAAAGGTCTATTAGCGAGTCATGATATGGTTGACTTCATCGTATCTGAACCTTCAGATATTAATAAGTCGTGGTTAAGATCAGATGCACTAGTTCGAGGTTGGATTCTTGCTACTCTTTCTCTTGAAATACTCAAGTCGGTAATCCAGCTGAACCCGAATCAGCTCAGTGCAAAAGACTTGTGGGATACACTTGAGGAAACCTATGGTCCTGCAGCAGCAGGTGCACAATTCACGCCCATCTCCTCGATCTTGTTCGTTCATTAATTCCACAATTCAAATAGCATGGCTTCACGTACTTATTGATTTGTTGTTACAGGCCCAAGTAGCAACTCTACAGAAGTTGAATATCAATACCCATACCCGTCACATGTTTCTGCCCCCAACTTTGTGACAGTACAGCTGACTGGTAGAGACACGTATGCTGAGTGGAGAGAACAGATGAGATGCCTTTTATTGGGTCATGATATGGTTGGTTTCGTCTTAGATGGACCCAACCATAACAATAGGTGGTGGAGAAGATCAGATGAACTGGTAAAAGGTTGGATTTGTGCTACTCTTTCACCACAAATACTGAAATGGGTGAGCAAGCCACCGGTGTTGCACAGGGTACGTAATTTCTCACCATCAATCCTTTCACTAGCATTATTCATCATCACTCAGCAATTAATTACTTTTAAATCATGTTTTAGGCGATGTACAAGCATGTGCAAGTCACTGCGTCAAACCTATGGTTTAAACTCCTTGATGCTTATGGTCCTCTTGATTTACACAACAAAGCAGGTGCGTGCGCTCCATCTCCTTCCTGTGGACTCATTAATTATTCCACAAACACCTTTAGTTTATTTGTCTTATCAAATCTCAACTATCATATCATCATCATCAGCTCTCATTTGTTTTATCACTCTCTAATTAGGATGCTCCAATGCCATATATTATACAACTCCAACCTGATTTAGTCATGAGTCTCTCCTCTCATTTACCTCAAACTAACCATCGTTGACTTAGCACACGCACTATCTAAGTGGTATCAAAACTTTTAAATCCCAACTCCATTGATCAATTCAACTTGTTAAATTTAAATCAACACCTAATTCTAGCCTTGTTGAAGTTTAAAGAGCAAGGTCGATCGAGGGGATATTTTGCCATATAAAACGTAATTTGAGTCAAACGTAATTTGGGTCAAACGTATTTGGGTTGACCTAAGTAGGTTCTTAGAAAGCGTGGTGTTTGTAGTCTATAAATAAAAGTGTACCATAGAACTTATTTTGTACCCCTTCACTTTTAATACTGGGAGTTCTCTTCTATTCTACATACAGATAAACATATAGGAATGTGATGAGTTTAGTGTGTTAGGCCCCATCTGGATCATCTAGGGCTCGCATCAAACATGTCTGATGAACAAAACTCGCGACACACAAACTCACACTTTGTATATAATGAATTTTGTTATTTTTACAATACGTAGACACTTTTATTTATAGACAAATGCCTACAATTTGACCACAAAAATTAAATACAATTTGAATACCAAACCAGTTTTATCTGAAAACCCAGCCGATTTTAATTGAAAAATCAAACCAGTTTTAACTGAAAACCTAACCGACAAACATATAGGAATGTGATGAGTCGGATTTAACTAAAACAGCCGAACGAATTTAACCAATAAAGCCGAACCAGTCTTAACCGAAAATCCAAACCAGGCTTAGCCGGAAAAACCTAACCGTTTTAATCGAAAAAGTTGAGCCTATTTTAGCTGAAAAAAGCCGAACTGATTTTAGCTAAAAAAAGCCAAACTAGTAAAACCGAACCGACTTTCGCCGAAAAATGTAGAACCAGTTTTCACTAAAAAAATTTAAACCGGTTTAACTGATAAAAACATATCCGCTTTTAACTGAAAAAATTTGAACTTGTTAACTGAAAAACCGAACTGGTTTAACTGAAAAGGCCAAACTGTTTTTGAAAAAAAAAAAGCTGAATCAGATTTTACCGTAAAAAGCTAAATCAGTTCTAACCTTAAGAAAATCAGAATAAGTTTTAACCAAAAAAACCCATACCGGTCTTAACCGAAAAGCCGAACTGGTCTTAGCCGGAAAAAGCGAAACCAGTTAAAAAACTGAAAAAGTTGAACCCGTTTTTTTCTGAAAAAAACCAAACCGGTAAAACAAACGTCTTTAACCGAAAAGATAAAAGCGGAACCAGTTTTATCTGAAAACATGTTGAAAGTCCCAAATTTGCAAGGATATGTAATTAATAACTAATATAAATTACTTTAAGAACTTGTAACAGAAAAGTAAATAAGTTTAATCATAAGTATTATTGATTAAACGGTGAATACATGGCCGATATAAAAAAGAAAGAAAAAGAAAACATTGTTAAGTTTTTGACACACAAAGAACTTAACAATTATACAATGATGTAAAACACACACTAAGTGTAAATGTGGAACACACCAACAGGAATGCGGCTAGGTCAAGTGATGCCTTTTATATGGTAAGAGAAGGCATCACATGACAACCCAATAGATGTTGACACATGAAAGGTTGTCAACCATCTATTGGTGTGTAAGACTGTTCTGCAGGAATCTCTTTCTCCATCTTGTTTGTTTTCAAAACGGGTATGAAAGAGAAACACCTTAGTACCATTTTGGTACAAGGTCACATGTCTTCATTCTGCTTTATCAACACGTGTCATTGGGGACCAGTCTTCTTATCTTCATTTTCCCGCCTATATTTGACTTACAAATATTGGTGGTGAGTCATTGAACTTATCCTTAACTCGAAGATAATTGATGATCGTTGAGGAGTCGCTGACGAAGTTCAGCGCTGAGTCTCCTCAGCGAATCCATGACTCAACAATCTCCCCCTATTCGCTGAGGAGACTTAGTTGAGTAGAAGTTAAGCATAACAAGTAAGATGAGGGAATGCTGATTCTATAAATGACGAACAGCTTTATACAAAACAGCATTACATTAATTTTAAATATAACATAATCCTATTGAGATTCTTGCTTGGCCTTGATGAAAGCTTCATCCCTTTGTCTTTCCGGCTTCAGCAATTCTTGATCAATTAGCTTTATGAATTCGGGATCATTGGATCTATTGATGCAATACTTCCTTATTTTCAAAAGGAAGGAAGAAGGGGCAATTCCAATCTCATTGGTCCTGAAGAAGAGCTCATGAACATGGACATTGCAAAAACAGAAACCTCCAAGTTTTTCATCATAGACACCTTCCATAAAGAGAGTTCTGGAAGGCATTCTGAGATTTAGCAGCGGCTTTTCATCTATATCAGACTTGAGAATAACTCTGAGTATAGTGGGGAGCTGAGAAGAATAAGAAGCAGTCGCTGGTCTCTTTGATCCAGCTCTCACTGATGAAGGTGGAGGAGGAGGAGGGAATGGATGTCTAGCAGCGCTGAGCAGGGAGTCCTTGATCCTATACTTCTTTTCCATTTGACGCACTTTCTTTATCTGCACCATTGCTAATTCGATCAGTGGCTTGTAACTCACTGCTGTCTTATCTTTTATGAACTTATATATTTCTATCCATTCAGTTGGTCCAAGAGAGTCCTTATTGACATCTTCCAATATAAGCATCTTGTCCACTCCTTCTCTTTGGAGATGAAGGTTCACCCCCTTTATGGTCAAAGTGACCCTGACAGACAGGATCTCTTCACGCCTTTGACTTACCTCTCTTGACTTGAGGTAGCGTTCTCTGCCTTTTTCAAAGTTCTTTTTCAACTGGGCTTTTCTGGCATAGAACTCTTCGTCTTTCTTCTTTAACGCTTCAAGGCCACTTGACTGCTGAGCAATCATTTTGAACTCGCCATCAACATCTTTCATTTCCTCTCCAACAACCTGCTCACTTATAAATTTCTGAGAGAGCTCCTTTTCTCTCTTTTTCCTTTTCAGCTCCACCTGAAGTACAACCTCTTCATGAGTTAAGTCAGCGGTTGTTTCTGAAGATGCTGTTGGTTTAGGAAAAGCTCCAGCCATCAGCTTTTCTCCTTTCCCACTTGTAACATTGGGCACTTTTGGTGGTTTGCCAGCGATTGCAGCCTTACCCTTTTCAACATATTTCTTTGTAAGGGAGGCTTGAAGTTCAGGAGATGGTTCACACCTTTTATCAGAGGCAATCGCTGGTTCCTCATCAGCCTTTTCTTTTTTCAACATTTGCTGTAACATTCTCAGCAATAATAATCACATCATCTTTGTTAGCAGTCGTTGGCACATTCTCAGCGGCTTCAGCTTCAACATCCCCCCCCTGAACATTAGTTGCCGGTTCATTAACCCTATCAGCTTGCTCCCCCTCAACATTTGCTTCCGGTTCAACAACCTTCTCAGCATTATCAATATTTTTAGTTTGGGGAGCACTTTCACTTGTAACATTTGCTGCTAGGCCCTCCTCTACATTCCCCCCCCTTGGAAGCAGCTGAGGAACTACCTACTTCTACATTGTCCTTCTTGAGGAGGCCCAACATTTCCTTCATCAAACCTTTAAGAGACCCAACCTCTTCTTCAAGTTTTTGTTGTCTGCTGATAGAATCTTCCAACAGTTTTCTATCAGCAGCGGCTGGTGAAGGTGTTTGGTTGAGTGAATGTCTTTTAAGGGAAGAAATTTCATTGGTGAGAGTGGAGAGAAAATTGTCTTGGGATTTGGAAAAAGAAGAGATTGTGTTGGTGAGTTGGTGAAGTTGGGCAGTGAAAAGAATGTTGGATTGAGTGAGTTCATCAAATGATGACAAGAGTCCAGGCACTTCAGCAGCCTTCGCTGGATGGACTTCTTCTTTCAATTTGTCCAGCGAGGCGGAGATTTGAGAATTGGAGGTGCTGACTCTTTTCATACTTTCATGCAGCAGGTTTTGATTTCTTCTAAAGAGTTGCTCATTGGACCTGGTGTTGGTGACTTGATTCTTTGTAATCCCAAACACCATTCCTTGAAGAGTGGAAATTGCATCTTTCAGATCATTATTTCCAGCAGCCAACTCTTGAAACTTTGCAAGTGCACCAAAGTTCATTTCAGCCATCTTATCAACCAACCAAGCGTACAAATAACCCTGCCTGTTCCCTTGACTTTGAACAACCTGCAATCTTCGAAGGATTTCCTGCAGCTTGTATGTTTCAACATAGTCCAAGCCAGGCAAGTTAACAGCAGTGAAGGCAATTGTTGCTTCCTTGGGAGAAGGACCTTTAAGATCCTTTAGCGACACTGGATACTTAGAACATGGAAGGTTAAAGAAGTCAGGGTGATGCAATGGTGGTACCTCCATGATGCTTTCATCATCAATCTCTTCATCCTCATAGGGAATCTTCGCTTCATGCCCAGGAGATGGAGTACAGAAATGCTCTCCAAAGTACCCAACTGGCTCATGATAAACAGTGGGCCTTGGAGAGTAGCATGGAGGAGGAGGCATATCTGGAAAGGAATCTGAAGAGGTTTCAAATTGAAGAGGAGCAGGAGTGACTAGCACATAACGAAGGTCTTCATTTAAGGATTCGCTGGTCACCTCCTCTCCTTCCTTTTCTTCAGTGGCAACGAGTTTAACTTCAGCATCATCATCTTGTAGACTAAACTCGCTGCCCAACTCTTCATCAGTCTCAGCGCCTGATTGAGAAACATTTGTTTCGGTCCCTGCACTAACAGTTTCCGAGACAGAAAAAGAAATACAGGTAGGGTCAATTGGTGCCTCAGTCTCAGTGTGTTGCTGCACTGAAACCTCATCAGCCGTAGAATGTGTTGTCTCTAGCATCACCTGTGATTTGGCTGCTGACAACGACTCAGAGGGTATTTGAGAAGAAGGGGAAGTATTTAGTGGAGGTGGACTTAGACCTCTAGTGGGTTGGGGTGACCCAATATCTTCACCAACCTCGCCTACAGAAGTTTGAGGTGGCTGCTCGCTGTTCCCATTTGTCTCGTCAACAGCCTGTTGGGAGGCTGCTGATGGGTTGGTTTGGGTACTAATGTCCTTGGGCGTTGAGGACTCCCTAGCCTTAGTAACACGTTTGCCCTTTGATACACTCCGCTTACGTTTTGGGACGTCAGCGGAGGATGAAGATTGAATATTTGTGGTTGAGAATGTTGCCTTAGATGATTTTTTGGTCTTTTTGTGGTTGAGGATGTTGCCTTATATACACGAAAAAGTATGAAAAGTTTTTCTCTCCTCTTTTGAAAAATTAACAGTTGTAATCAACTATTTTTCGTATATATATGATTATAATATTATAATATTAGTTAAAAATATATATGTTTAATACGTTGTGTGTAACGTATTAATAAAAGGAAAGAAAATAATAACCACAAATACTCGAGTATACGCCGTATTTGCAGACATCACCTGTCAATCAGACGCAGAAACTGTCATGTGCAGACAGATGACGTGATCAAGGAAGAAATCGAGGTGACTTTTCAGTTTGAATTTTAAAACATGTGGGCTATGATTTATCCACGTCACCAACATAGTTTCAAAAATATCCTATGTTTTATTTAATAAGAAATTAAGGTTAAGAAAAACATTTAATAAAGTTAAATGCCTTTTGATTCAGCACCCTTTTGAGAAAAAGAGTTTAAGTGCTGAAAGCATTTGGTAAAGAAGGTTTTAGAAAGACCCCATGCTGAGACATACTCAGCATGTTTTATACAATAGAGGGACCTATTATGTAAAATGAGTTTTTGTCAGCGACTTCACAACTAATGTTGGTCGCTGACAATACAGTTTTTGGCAAACTGTCAGCCATCAACGGATTTGATAAGTCTTTACCAAAGCCATTTGCCACTGGACTAGATGAAGACTTTAAGCTCTTCATTGCTTTCTTTTTGCTTTTTCCCAAAGCAACAGGGATAAACGGATTTGATAAGTCTTTACCAGAGCCGTTTGCCGCTGAACTAGATGAAGACTTTTAGCTCTTCATTGCTTGATGTTTTCTTTTTCCCAAAACAACAGGGATAAACGGATTTGATAAGTCTTTACCAGAGTCATTTGCCGCTGGACTAGATGAAGACTTGAAGCTCTTCATTGCTTTAGGTTAAGCGAGCAAGACAGACTTAAGCTCGCTGATATTAATTTTGACTTAAGAGTCAAAATTCAACTTATTATAAGAGAGATAAGTTGAGTTTCAGCAGACATGACATATCATGTCGCTGACTCACCATTCAGCATTCCTAACTTGCTGACAAGCAATTTGAATCTAGTTTCATCCAATGGTTTAGTGAAGATGTCAGCGATTTGATCATCAGTAGGAATGAAATAGATTTAAATATCACCTTTCATGACATGGTCACGAATAAAGTGATATCAAATATCAATATGCTTAGTTTCAGAGTGTTGAATGGGGTTGTGTGTAATAGTAATAGCACTTGTATTATCACACATGATTGGATTTTTGGAAAATCCAAATCATAGTCAGCAAGCTGATGTTTCATCCAAAGAATTTGGGCACAGCAGCTCGCTGCAGAGACATATTATGCCTCAGCGGTGGAGATGGACACTGTGTGCTGCTTTTCACTAGTCCAACTAGTCAGCTTCCCCCCCCCCACAATTGACATCCTCCGCTAGTGCTTTTGCGATCAGCATGCAACCAGCATAGTCGGAGTCACAATATCCAACCAAATCAAAGTTGGAATCTTTTGGGTACCAGAGACCTAACGTGGGTGTACCCTTAAGATATTTGAAAATGCGCTTGACAGCGAGAAGATGAGATTCTCTAGGAGAGGCTTGATAGCGAGCACAGAGGCATGTTGCAAACATGATGTCTGGACGACTCGCTGTGAGATCCATTAGCAAACCAATCATGCCTCTATAGTGAGTAGGATTAACATACTTACCATCAGGGTCAGCATGAAGATTATTAGGAGGGGACATGGGAGTTCCTTTTGGAGTGACATGAGTGAAATCAAATTTATGCAACATATCCCGAATATATTTTTCTTGATTGATAAAATTCCAGTGGGAAGCTGCTTAATTTGTAACCCCAAGAAGAAGGTTAATTCACCCATCATACTCATTTCAAAAGTACTAGACATGAGAGCACTAAACTTTTGACAGAGTTTGTTGAAGAGGAACCAAAGATTATGTCATCGACATAAATCTGAACATATAAGACATCAACTTTCTTCTTTTAAATGAAGAGAGTGTTGTCAATGGTTCCTCTACAAAAACCATGGTCCAAGATAAACGGATTTGATAAGTCTTTACCAGAGCCGTTTGCCGCTGAACTAGATGAAGACTTTTAGCTCTTCATTGCTTGATGTTTTCTTTTTCCCAAAACAACAGGGATAAACGGATTTGATAAGTCTTTACCAGAGTCATTTGCCGCTGGACTAGATGAAGACTTGAAGCTCTTCATTGCTTTAGGTTAAGCGAGCAAGACAGACTTAAGCTCGCTGATATTAATTTTGACTTAAGAGTCAAAATTCAACTTATTATAAGAGAGATAAGTTGAGTTTCAGCAGACATGACATATCATGTCGCTGACTCACCATTCAGCATTCCTAACTTGCTGACAAGCAATTTGAATCTAGTTTCATCCAATGGTTTAGTGAAGATGTCAGCGATTTGATCATCAGTAGGAATGAAATAGATTTAAATATCACCTTTCATGACATGGTCACGAATAAAGTGATATCAAATATCAATATGCTTAGTTTCAGAGTGTTGAATGGGGTTGTGTGTAATAGTAATAGCACTTGTATTATCACACATGATTGGATTTTTGGAAAATCCAAATCATAGTCAGCAAGCTGATGTTTCATCCAAAGAATTTGGGCACAGCAGCTCGCTGCAGAGACATATTATGCCTCAGCGGTGGAGATGGACACTGTGTGCTGCTTTTTACTAGTCCAACTAGTCAGCTTCCCCCCCCCCCAACAGTTGACATCCTCCACTGGTGCTTTTGCGATCAAGCATGCAACCAGCATAGTCGGAGTCAGAATATCCAACCAAATCAAAGTTGGAATCTTTTGGGTACCAGAGACCTAACGTGGGTGTACCCTTAAGATATTTGAAAATGCGCTTGACAGCGAGAAGATGAGATTCTCTAGGAGAGGCTTGATAGCGAGCACAGAGGCATGTTGCAAACATGATGTCTGGACGACTCGCTGTGAGATACATCAGCGAACCAATCATGCCTCTATAGTGAGTAGGATTAACATACTTACCATCAGGGTCAGCATGAAGATTATTAGGAGGGGACATGGGAGTTCCTTTTGGAGTGACATGAGTGAAATCAAATTTATGCAACATATCCCGAATATATTTTTCTTGATTGATAAAAATTCCAGTGGGAAGCTGCTTAATTTGTAACCCCAAGAAGAAGGTTAATTCACCCATCATACTCATTTCAAAAGTACTAGACATGAGAGCACTAAACTTTTGACAGAGTTTGTTGAAGAGGAACCAAAGATTATGTCATCGACATAAATCTGAACATATAAGACATCAACTTTCTTCTTTTAAATGAAGAGAGTGTTGTCAATGGTTCCTCTACAAAAACCATGGTCCAAGAGAAAGGTAGAGAGGGTGTCATACCAGGCCCTGGGAGCCTGTTTGAGACCATAGAGAGCTTTATTAAGCTTGTAGACATAGTGAGGGTGCTTTGAATTCTCAAAGCCAGGAGGCTGCTTAACATAGACTTCTTCATCAAGAGTACCATTTAAGAAGGCACTCTTGACGTCCATTTGGTAGACAGTGAAGCCTTTGTAGGCAGCATGAGCAAGAAAAAACGAATGGCTTCAAGACGAGCGACTGGAGCAAAGGTTTCATCATAATCAATGCCTTCAGCTTGAGTATAACCTTGCGCAACCAGTCTTTCCTTGTTTCTTATAACCACACCAGCTTCATCCATCTTATTCCTATAAACCAAGCGAGTGCCTATGGGTTCCTTAGATGGAGGAGGAACAAGAAATGTGATTTCGTTCAAATTGTGTCAATTCTTCTTGCATGGCTTCTACCCAAGAAGGATCAGCCATGGCTTCTCCAATGTTTCCAGGCACAATTTGAGATAAGAAATTGACATAGAGACAAGTATTACTTGTTGCTGATCGAGTTTCGCCACCATTGTGTGGATTACCAATCACATGGTCAAGAGGGTGATCAACAGTCCATTGGAGTGCTGGTGTATGAATAGAAGAAGAGTGATTGACAGCGGATAAAGTGGTGGTAGGATCATTAGGGGTAAGAGAGTAATTAGAGAGATCAATGGTAAGAGAAGGTTCAGAGTTACTGACAGGAGGTTTACTGATGACGGTGGGTACCTCTTGCTGAGAATTATCATCATCAGCATCTCCTGAAATAGGATTCGTTGAATCATCATGAAAGATATCCTCAGCGACACTGTCAATGACTTGAGTCTCAGCTGAGGGAGTAATACTAATGGAATTAGCATTAACTGACCTAAGGAGAGGCTCAACTGGATCAATAGAGTAAATGTGAGCAGCCACATGCTCATCATTTGTTGAAAGACTTGAAGAGTCAGCAGTAGGTGAGTCAGCAACTTCATGATGTGTCGCTGACTCTACTGGAGGATCAGCGAGATCGCTGAAGATTACTTTAGCGGATGACTGACTTGAGAGATCACCTAGAGCTGAACAACTTTCATCAAAGGTAACATGAATTGATTCATCTACCCTTTGAGTGCGAGTATTGAAAACTCTGAAAGCCTTACTAATAGAGGAGTATCCCAGAAAATAGCCATCATCAGCTTTGGGATCAAACTTACCTAAATGATCCTTATTATTTAGGATGAAAACTGGACATCCAAAAACATGGAAATATCCAATTTGAGGTTTCTTGCCTTTGAGAATTTCATAGGCAGTTTTGTCATGTCTCTTGACAATAAGACATCTATTTTGAGTGTGGCAAGCAGTACCAACTGCTTCAGCCCAAAATTTACTAGGAAGATAAGACTCGCTAAGCATAGTTCGAGCAGCTTCAATGAGAGTTCAATTTCTCCTTTCAGCTACTCCATTTTGCTTAGGAGTATGAACAGATAGAAGTTTTGTGAAATCCCTTGATCATCACAAAAACTTTCAAGAGTATGGTTTCTGAACTCAGTGCCATGATCGCTTCTGAATTCTTTAACTCGTATGCTGTTGAGGTTTTCCATCTTTTTGATGAAATTTATAATTTCCTCAGCAACATCACTCTTGGAATGAAGAAATATTGTCCAAGTATATCGTGAATATTCATCCACAATAACTAAGTTGTATCTGCTACCCCTTAGACTTTGGACATTCATTGGACCAAAAAGGTCCATGTGAAGTAGATGGAAGCAGCCATTGATTGAATTGGCTTGTTTGGTTTTGAATATGGCCCTGTGACTTTTTCCCTTTTCACAGGCACCACAAAGTTTGTCCTTCTCATAAGTGAGAGGAGGAAGGCCTCGAACAAGATTTTTCTTGGCTAGAGAATTGATAGTTTTAAAATTCACATGCGACATACGCTTGTGCCACAACTAATTGATTTGAGAGGCAGTTTTAGAGAAGAAGCAGGTCTCACTGTCAGTCTTGACAGGAGTGAAATCTACCAAGTAGACATCCCTTTTTCTAGGAGCGACCAAAACTACCTCTTTATGCTTATCAAGGATAACCTTGTAGTCAACACCACATAGTTATCCAACATGTATTTGGATCCAGTCATGTGTTTTGAACAACCACTGTCCAAATACCACACTCCTTTTCCTAGCGAGGCCTGCATGGATAACAATAGAAGGATTTAGGTGGAATCAAGATTTTCTCCACTGACAGTATCATCAGCAGAGACAGAGGAAGGGACATTTACTCAGCAATTGCATCACTGGGAGAGTCATCAACAATTTGATGAGCATGAAGCATATCACGATTTACCGCATAGGTAAAATACTGATCCTCAGAGGTATAAGTGACAGTATTGCCAGAGTCAAGAACGAACATGTTATTTACTTCATTATTGCTCCCATATTCAATTAGAATATCACCAAGAGCATTGGAAATAACATGTTGAGATTGAGGAATGGAGATTCGCTGAGAAGAGATGAACTCAGCGATATTGTCCTCATTAAGAGCAACTGCTTCACCCAAGCTGATATCAGACTCAGTTGGAGGAGTTTGCTCATTGACCACAGAGGTGGAGGGAGCAGCAGAAGCTGAGGAAGGATTTGGTTGAATGACAACTTCAGGAGGATTTCTGGAGTCTTTGTCATTACAATCAGCAGCTGTGTGTCCTCTTTTACCACAAGGATAACACTTTCTTCCAATTGGATTTTGTTTCTGACTTTGTATCAAAAATTCCTTGAGTTGAGAAGACAAATCGTTTACACGTTTAGTCAACTCACTTATCTCAGGATTGGAAGAAGAAGTTTATGCTGCTGAAGAAGTCTTTTTCTTCCTAAATTGAAGAGGAAGAAACTTGGGAATAGGGCCAAGAATGGACTTTCCCTATGATCGAGTAATAGAAGATGAAGGGCCAGGATGAGTCTGAACAACTCGCTGACCTCCTTGCTGAGGAGGTCTGACCTGCTGAACAGGTTTGGGTTTCTGAGAGACATGTGTTCCCTTCTGGACATAGACAAGGTTAGGTTGCTAATAACGAGCATCAGCAAACTTAGCTCGTCTTTTCATTAAGCGATCATGCATAACAGACTTACTGTCAGCATGAGAGAGGTTAAAGGAAGACGAAGGTTGAGGCATAGGGCGTTCAACGACTACTGAGGGAACAAGATTCTCAGCAGGTTGACTAACAGACTTAGCTCGCTGAGGAGTGATGTAGTCATATGGAATAGCGACCTTACTCCTTTTGAAAGGATTAACAGCTTTAGACTTAACAGTCAAAAGCTGAGGAGCAAGCGGTTTATAACCATCACTTGAAGAGTTTCCTTCAAATGTTTGGGAAGAAGAATATTGAACTCTGCCTTCATTAGCCATCATATCAATAATGGGGTGATTAGAAAACATAGTTTTAGCAAAGCTAGCTGAAGAACTAGTTTCAGCTTGTGAAGAAGAAGTGCTTCGAGAGTATGATTCATCATTCGGCTCAGAATGATAGTCATTCATGCCTTTAATGAAGTAGTACTTCAGCATTTCCTCAGGAGATGAAACAGCACTGGGAGGAATCCTCTCTTCAGAAGCAGGACTATCGCTGAACATATTGGTAATGACAGCAGCAGTCTCATAATCGCCCCCGATTATGGCTTTCATTTGACCAGGTACCTGCATGCTTACTGAAGATTTGGTCGTGGATCCTGGAGGCTTTGGACCAAGAGGTAACAATCTTTTCAAGATCAACGACCTCGTTTTTCAACTTCTCATTTAATATTTGAAGAGTTTGATTAAGAAGTTTTTGAGATTTAAGCTCGACATGGACATTTCTTAAGTCCTTGAGCTTGTCAGATTTATCACTTAGCTCAGCATTAACTGAGTTAAGTTTAGATTGAAGATCAGCACGAATGGACTCGACAAACTGAATATTACAAGTAAGAGATTCAAGAACTTTAGGTTTATCCTCTTCAGAGGCAGAGGAAAAATTGCATACCTTCTTGATAGTGACATTCACCCACTGACTGGAGCACACTTGATCTTTTGTCAGCGCTTGGTCGTCAGAGAGTGCCATAAAGCAACCTCGCTGTCAGATTCGTCAGATTCAGCCCAGCCATGTTCTTCAGCAACAAGACCTTTGGCAGGAGCTTTGACTTCTTCCTCTTCAGCCATTTTGGCACGAAGCTCATAGTACTTCTTTTTGTATTCATTAGCAGGCTTGACTGATGAAGAAGAGGGCTTCGGTGCCTGTAAAGAAGGAATAGAAACTTTGCATTCTTTTTTATAGTGGCCCCTTCGACCACATCTCCAGCATTCTTCTTGCGATTTGTCCACCGCGGGTTTTTGGGAAACATTCGACCTACGACTGTTCCATTTTCTAGAGTATCTTTTACCAGCGATGAGAGCAAACTACATGAAGTCTGAGAACATCTCTTGTCTCTCCTCGAAATCGAGGTCATTGACAAGATCTTGGATGTGAGAAGGGGTAGAATGGTTGTTGTTAACATGGATAGTGCTAACTTCAGCAGAAACCAGTGCAAGAGGGTCATGAATATGAGGAGCATTAGATAGAGAAGCAGTAGATGAAGTAGATGAACCAGCATGCCTCTTAGACTCAACCTCAGCTCTCAGGTTTTGAGCAAGGGATCTCTCTTCAAATTGAAGAGTGCCATAGAGTGACTCTAAGTCATGGCTCAGAATGATAGTCATTCATGCCTTTAATGAAGTAATACTTCAGCATTTCCTCAGGAGATGCAACAGCACTGGGAGGAATCCTCTCTTCAGAAGCAGGACTATCGCTGAACATATTGGTAATGACAGCAGCAGTCTCATAATCGCCCCCGATTATGGCTTTCATTTGACCAGGTACCTGCATGCTTACTGAAGATTTGGTCGTGGATCCTGGAGGCTTTGGACCAAGAGGTAACAATCTTTTCAAGATCAACGACCTCGTTTTTCAACTTCTCATTTAATATTTGAAGAGTTTGATTAAGAAGTTTTTGAGATTTAAGCTCGACATGGACATTTCTTAAGTCCTTGAGCTTGTCAGATTTATCACTTAGCTCAGCATTAACTGAGTTAAGTTTAGATTGAAGATCAGCACGAATGGACTCGACAAACTGAATATTACAAGTAAGAGATTCAAGAACTTTAGGTTTATCCTCTTCAGAGGCAGAGGAAAAATTGCATACCTTCTTGATAGTGACATTCACCCACTGACTGGAGCACACTTGATCTTTTGTCAGCGCTTGGTCGTCAGAGAGTGCCATAAAGCAACCTCGCTGTCAGATTCGTCAGATTCAGCCCAGCCATGTTCTTCAGCAACAAGACCTTTGGCAGGAGCTTTGACTTCTTCCTCTTCAGCCATTTTGGCACGAAGCTCATAGTACTTCTTTTTGTATTCATTAGCAGGCTTGACTGATGAAGAAGAGGGCTTCGGTGCCTGTAAAGAAGGAATAGAAACTTTGCATTCTTTTTTATAGTGGCCCCTTCGACCACATCTCCAGCATTCTTCTTGCGATTTGTCCACCGCGGGTTTTTGGGAAACATTCGACCTACGACTGTTCCATTTTCTAGAGTATCTTTTACCAGCGATGAGAGCAAACTACATGAAGTCTGAGAACATCTCTTGTCTCTCCTCGAAATCGAGGTCATTGACAAGATCTTGGATGTGAGAAGGGGTAGAATGGTTGTTGTTAACATGGATAGTGCTAACTTCAGCAGAAACCAGTGCAAGAGGGTCATGAATATGAGGAGCATTAGATAGAGAAGCAGTAGATGAAGTAGATGAACCAGCATGCCTCTTAGACTCAACCTCAGCTCTCAGGTTTTGAGCGAGGGCTCTCTCTTCAAATTGAAGAGTGCCATAGAGTGACTCTAAGTCATGCTGCTTCAGCTGCTTAGTGGTCCTAAGAATTTGTCTTAGACCTTGCCACTTGATGGGCAAGCTGTCAATGAACTTGTGACATACTTCAAGCATATCATGCTCTATGCCAGCGTTTGTCATATCATTCAGAAGACATTTGAAACGATTATAAGTGCCATCCAGACTCTCATTAGGAAGAGAAAAGAATCCTTCGTAGGCACGTTTAAGATCTATCTTTTTGGTAGCGAG
>CM067169.1:73034922-73039922 GCA_034093135.1 Erigeron breviscapus | reverse complement strand
ATAAAACGTTCAGAAAAGGTTTACAGCCTTGTGCATCAGATGAGGCAACATAAAAACGTTTATAAAATACTCAAAGACCAATTTGGGAACAACCTCTTGCATCTGGCTGCAAGATTAGCACCTACCCACAAACTGAGTCCTATATCAGGTGCTGCTTTGCAAATACAATACGAACTACAATGGTTCAAGGTATGTAGCGTTCTAAATTTCATGTAGCTTAGCTTAGTAAACATTTACATATCATATATATATAACATTTATATATCATATATATATATATAAATTTGTAGGAAGTCAAGAAATTTGTATACCCAGCATGCACCAAAGAGAAAAATTGGTATGGAGACACACCTGAAATGGTATTTACCAAAGAGCATAAGGAGTTGGTGACTGAGGGAGAGAGATGGATGAAGGAGACTGCACAGTCATACACAATTACAGCTGCATTAATTGTCACCATTGTCTTTGCTGCAGCTATTACAGTACCAGGGGGAAACGATCAAGAAAAGGGGATACCAGTGTTTACTAACAAAACTGCCTTGAAAATATTTGCAGTATCGGATGCCATATCACTGTTTACTTCTGTTACATCCCTGTTAATGTTTTTGTCAATCCTCACTGCACGTTTTTCTGAGCAAGACTTCCTCTACAATTTGCCGACAAAGTTGATAATTGGTCTTGCTACCTTGTTCATCTCAACAACAGCCATGCTCGTAGCATTTGGTGCAGCCTTATTTCTTATGTTTGGCCGCGACAACTCCCTAACTCTTATTCCTATAGCCATTTTGACGGTTCCACCTGTTCTTTCTTTTCTGTTTTTGCAGTTTCCACTCGTATTTGATCTGATTAGGGCCACTTATTGTCGCAACATATTTGTTACGAAAACTGATCGCTTCATCTATTAAATCTAATGTTTTCAGATGTAATAAATGTTGTGCTTGAATCTCTATTGTTGTGTAAAACAACACTTTGATTGCTGGTTGTACTTGAATCTCTATTGTTGTGTAAAATAACACTTTGATTGCTGCTCATTGTAGATCACTACTAGAAAAAATATCTTTAATGACACCGATTGCGTGTCATAAAAGGGGTCAGATGACACGCTTTTTGGTGTCATAAAGCTTTATGACACGCATTTCGCGCGTCATGAATTTATGACACGCTTTTACGACAAACTTTTATGACACTATTTTATGACCCCTCTTTTGCGTGTCATGGTTCAAAATTTTTTAAATTTTTTTTTTTTATAAAATTACTAATATCCACACATTAAATAACAGTTAATCTCATAATACAAATAAATACACAAATAGCAAAAAAGCGCATTTCATATATATCAAAACAATGTGTTTCATACAACAAGTTATTTTAAAATTCTAAAATTAACCATAAAAGTTTACAACCGCTAAATTATATAGAATTCAAGACCGGTAAATGAAGTTTGCCACATAATTTGCCCATTCTTCACGAATTTCATCCAAATCATCATCCGTGTATTAATTGTCACCATTGTCTTTGCTGCAGCTATTACAGTACCAGGGGGAAACGATCAAGAAAAGGGGATACCAGTGTTTACTAACAAAACTGCCTTGAAAATATTTGCAGTATCGGATGCCATATCACTGTTTACTTCTGTTACATCCCTGTTAATGTTTTTGTCAATCCTCACTGCACGTTTTTCTGAGCAAGACTTCCTCTACAATTTGCCGACAAAGTTGATAATTGGTCTTGCTACCTTGTTCATCTCAACAACAGCCATGCTCGTAGCATTTGGTGCAGCCTTATTTCTTATGTTTGGCCGCGACAACTCCCTAACTCTTATTCCTATAGCCATTTTGACGGTTCCACCTGTTCTTTCTTTTCTGTTTTTGCAGTTTCCACTCGTATTTGATCTGATTAGGGCCACTTATTGTCGCAACATATTTGGTACGAAAACTGATCGCTTCATCTATTAAATCTAATGTTTTCAGATGTAATAAATGTTGTGCTTGAATCTCTATTGTTGTGTAAAACAACACTTTGATTGCTGGTTGTACTTGAATCTCTATTGTTGTGTAAAATAACACTTTGATTGCTGCTCATTGTAGATCACTATAAGTCTTTTCTATTTAAAATTTAATAATCAAACACTCTTATATATAATGTATGTTTTTATATGTATTTGTCATAATATCGATCTCTATAATTGCTTCTTATTGTGTTAATTGTGTGATTTAGCCCTAAACATTCATATGTAATGTATGTTTTATGCTACTCTTGATTTCAATAGAAATTATCGATAATTATGGTATTATTTTGTAGTACTTTTCATTCCAAACGTAATCGTTGAGACACTATTAGAAAAAATGCATTTAATGACACCAATTGCGTGTCATAAAAGGGGTCAGATGACACACTTTTTGGTGTCATAAAGCTTTATGACACGCATTTCGCGCGTCATGAATTTATGACACGCTTTTACGACAAACTTTTATGACACTATTTTATGACCCCTCTTTTGCGTGTCATGGTTCAAAATTTTTTAAATTTTTTTTTTTTATAAAATTACTAATATCCACACATTAAATAACAGTTAATCTCATAATACAAATAAATACACAAATAGCAAAAAAGCGCATTTCATATATATCAAAACAATGTGTTTCATACAACAAGTTATTTTAAAATTCTAAAATTAACCATAAAAGTTTACAACCGCTAAATTATATAGAATTCAAGACCGGTAAATGAAGTTTGCCACATAATTTGCCCATTCTTCACGAATTTCATCCAAATCATCATCCGTGTATTCTTTTTTACCTTCCCCGATCTGCACCTTGTAACCTGTTTTCAAAGTTCACACTAGTAAAGGACAAGAAGGAACTGGTTTATCATTCAATCAAAAAGGCTGTAACATCCGTCAATTTTGACCATTTGACTTTTCATGTAATTTGACTAACTACTTGAATTATTATGTAAATGTTTTGTTTTGAGTCATTATGTAACATCCGTGAGTTTTGACCCGTTGACTTTTCGTGTAATATGACTAACAATTTAAGTTAATGAATTATTTGGGTCGTTTTGTGAATTAAATGACAATGTGTTATATTCGGGTCGATAATATGTTTTGATTGGTGTGTAAATGTCTAACGATTGTAAATTGGCTTGTAAAGGGAAACGGGTCGACCCATGGGTTGTCCATGACCCATGAGCCTACTAGTGACCCATCTCCCTTATCCTTTCATTTTACCACAACTATCTTCCTCTCTTTTCTCTCTAACAAAAGCAAGAAACCTCTTTCTCATCTTTCTCTCCCTTGAACTCTTGAATTAATTGGTGTTGTGGAGTTGGTTTAATATAAGAATCATCATCACCTCCTTCTCATCTTCATTGAATCAAAGGATTGAAGTTCTTAGTTCAAGACTTTCCCCCATTTTGACCAAATTTGGGTTTGAGCTCAAGGAGGAGTTTTGGTAAGCCAAATTCATCCCATCTTTACCTATTTATGCTTATTTACATGTTGTTGGTCGATTTAAAGTATTTACAAGTCTTGATTTGAGTCAAAAATGAATTTAGGGTTAAATTAGGGTTTTGGTTTGGGTTGAATGAATTGGAAGTGTTCTTGATGTTTTGGAATGGAAACAAAGAGGTGGGTTATGTTTATTTATGTTGAAATATGGTTGTTTACGCTTCAAAATGAGTCTTGGAACATCGCTTGACGATTTGGTGGTCGAAAATGGGGTTTGGGTGAAGTTTGGATCGTATTTTAGACTCAAAAATCTGCAGGTTGAGCCCAGTCGCGCCGCGACCTATACCACTCGCGCCGCGAGTTTGTGTCCAGCCAAGTCAGAGCTTTTTCTCGCGCCCAGCCTCGCGCCGCGAGCCTTGTGCTCCTCGCTCCGCGATCTAGCATCCTCGCGCCGCGAGTTTTACCTGTTACGCGCATCAATTTTCAAACGTTAATAACTTTTGATCCGTAAGTCCAAATAAGTCGTATGACCTATCGTTAGAATCGTAAGAGAGTCTAGTTTCTAGTAGTAACACTCTTTTTGTATGAATCTCCTCCCATTTCCAACAATGTCGAGTCTAAGGCGTCTTGTTCTTACTCGTTAAAGGTGTAAATGTGTCTAGGAGTTCGTGGCTCGACTTAAACCTAAGGAACCAACTTATTTATGATTATAAAGTTGACATTATGATATATGACATGCTTTGATAGGTTGTGAACGCGTGGGGCCCAATACTCGCTATTAATCTTTTATTAACTCGACTTAAGCTTCTTTGCCGATCAAGGTGAGTTCCGTAGCTCCCTACTCATTTGAGATTCGGGCTGAAAAGTGTAAACCTTGCGTGTTTACTTACGTTGTTGATTGATTGATTGATTGGTTTAAATGTTGGTTTGATGAGACGGTTTAATACGTTTGATTGACTTGGTTTATGTTTTGTTAAGTATTTCATTAATATTAGGATAGACGTACATACACGGAAGTCGGTTATGCCTTCAATGGGTTTTAGATGTGGTGGGAAGGCTGCGGGTGACCCTATATATAAGCATCTGGGACTCGAAGAAAGTAGAATCCTCTTAAGTGTATGTACGTATAGTTTTGAATTTGTGATTATTGGTTTATGATTGACGAATATTGATTGTTGGTTCATGACAGACGATTTGTGATTGATGCATATACGATTGATTGTAAGCATGCATACGTAGCTACATAACCCCTCGGTTGAGGACTCAAACATCCAAGTGTATAGATGTATACACTTAATCTAGATGTTGGTGACATGACATCCGAGTATATAGACATATATATCTCGATGATTTTGAGATACAGCCTTGTTCATTGTGATGACAGGCGGGTATCGTTGCATAGGTGACTTGAGTTCACGCATAAGATAGGCATGTTGGCTTAATTATGCATTCGGTACTTGTATTGATTCTTGTATCATTTGTGCATTCATATTACACACTTATTTACTTTGTGTAATCTTGTTATTGGACGTTATTGTGTTACTTTAGAGGC
>CM067169.1:73011357-73033922 GCA_034093135.1 Erigeron breviscapus | reverse complement strand
GTCGTTTCAACTACGTAACGAACTAGACCTTGTTGGTATGTCTCAAGGATTGTTATGTTTATTCAGTTATTCTCGATATGATACTACTTTTAAGCCAACAGCTGTGATTTGGAATCCGTCACTTGGAAAATCCATTGTTGTTGATCTGCCTTATGTACAGAAGATATATTCAACTGTTATAGGTTTTGGGGTTCGTCCTGATAATTTTGATCCTATGATTGTAATGGTCGATGATATGTTACGTTCTAAACCGGTTATGGTGTTTACTTTAAGCTCACGGGTTTGGAGAGCTCCACGTGGTAACCTACCTCTTGAGTCAATTTATTTTTCAAGCAAGTCTCCAGTAGCTATAGATGATCGGTGTATTTATTGGAAAGCTAATGATGGGAGTATTAATCTAGTTGTTGCGTTTGATATGGTGAGTGAAGACTTTATCGAAATACACCTCCCTCAGAGTGTAGCACATCAGGAATCTTATGATTTCTCTATCTCTAAGATTAAGGAGTCTCTTGCTTTACTTGAATTCTATTATGGTGCCGAGAAAGAACTCTATGGTGTTTGGATGATGGTGGAAGATGGTGTTTCAAAATCGTTCACAAAGCTATTCACCATCAACACACCAGATGCATATTTAAGGAGAAAGGTACTAGGTTTCAGGAAGAATGACCAACCTATTATGGAAACACCGACAGATGAATACAGGGTATCATTAATAGAAGTTTATGAACCACGCACAAGAACCATCAAAAATCTCGGGATAAATGGTGAACTTGGTTCATTCTATATGAGTTCTTACACAGAAACATTACTTTTGCTGGATAAGTTGGATGAGCAGTTTGTAGGATCCAATTGCAGTTATAGCCTTTAACTCATCATCAATTAGTTCAAGTCATTAGAAAGGGAGATTCGTCATACGGTTGTGATGTATATTCCGACATCAATATATGATTTCGGAATTGCAAATGATGGACCACATTTATGAAAATTTTCAGGCACACTCCAAAGTCCAAAGTCAAGTGCATTTTGTCCATGTCTGTTGTTCGATTTTCCTAGTATAACCTTAGTTTTTTCAGTTTGATTAGCAAAACAATACAAAGTGAGTTGATGATCAGACGTCTCATGAGGCGAGGGCCAACCTGGTAAAACAGGACAATTCTCCAGTGTTCATTACTGCATGCCTTCTGATATCTCATGTTGGTCACGTACTATCATTCTTTGCTTAATTTGAGTGTATAGGTGCAATCATAGTTATAGTTCATTTTACCATTTTAGATTATCCCTACTATTTAAAAATGAGCATGAATAAATAGTTTGTTCCATGTTAATCTTAGTTTGAGTTAAGTATTACAAATATTAAAGAAGCATGTTGAATGAGAAAACTATGATTTGAGCAAAAGTACGTTGTGGTATTTCAATTTTCTTGTATTACGGTCATTTCTCTATGTGCTAATATGTATTGGAACGCATTTATGTTAGTAACTTTAATGCAATGAACCGCCTTAACTTGAACCTGATATAGCCACTCGTATAAAATTAATGTAGTTCTGGACGTGAATCAGGGCGGTTCCTTGTGAGGTTTAGGGACTACACGCTTGTGGGATTCAGGTTTGTGCTTTGAAATCTCAACCAAATTGGAATAGTCAGTTTGTGTGGAAACCAACATGCTTCATGTTGCTGATTAGGGACGTTTAGCTTGTGCACATTTCCAATTGGTTTAGAAAGTGAAGATGTCTTTAAAATATCAGAAAATCAATATTTTCTATTATATACTCTTTATTATATACTCAGTATGATGTTTTTTATTTTTAGCTTGTGCACATTCTCTTTATTATATACTAAGTATGATGTTTTTTATTTTTTAGATATCACATAGCTCCTAATATTATATATACAGATCCTATCTCTACTGCATAAGATCAATAGATTGATAGCAACCCAAAAGGCAATATATATGCGATATGTCCTTTGCTGCCCCATTGAATTACTTTTGCAGATTGCACAAACTTATATAAGTCTAGGTACGAGTAGCCAGTAATCACCACTAGATGAGTAGTACACCGTTATTACACCAATACCGGGTTCTAATATGCCTGATCATTCTGGCATTTTGCATTAATCGGCAGGGTAAGTTAGTTATATTGCATTTGAAATTGCAATGGCCCTCTAACGGAAGACGTGTCACTTTTTAGGTTGTATTGTAGTGGTCAACTGTGTAACTTATATTGCTAATGACATAGCAAAATACTGGGAAAGAGTTTATGAAGAGTAACAGAGTAAGGAAAACGCCACCCATATACAATCAATGTAATTCTGTACCCAAATATCAGGGTGGCCACTTGTGAGGTCTAGGGACTACACGCTTGCATGATTCAGGCCTGTGCCTTGAATCCTCAAGCAAATTGGAATAGTCAGGTTGTGTGCTGATTCATCACTTAGTAATGTTCTGTCAACAATAATGCGGCATAGACCAAGTGTTCAGCCTCAAATCTAATCACCAAGTATGAGGCTGATTTCAAGATTTTCAACTAGTAAACTGATCAATATTTTCATGTTGCTGATTAGGGACTTTTAGCTTCTGTACATTTCTCTGTAAGCTTTGAGTGCCCTATATAAATGAAATTCAAACATGATCTCGGGTCGTTGCTGCTATCACGTTGTTTTAATTACCAAAATACAGGAGCAAACAGTTGGATATCCTCTACAACACTTCGTAAATACACCCTAACAATAACTACATATTTGGTGCGAGTCATGTGACAGTGTGGTCAAGTTCCCTCGCCCAATGTATGTTGCATACTTATATTCAGTGTAAATTTAGTCATGTACTGGTATATGGTAGGAAAGCATCATATTGGATATTGGTATAATAGTATATTTTTGACGGCAACTACGTTAGTGTGTACTTATTCCTCTTTAGTAGGCATTGTTATAAGTTACAAATATGACCCCTGATGTAACGGTATCCAAAACCGAATAAAAACAGGTATAGAATCCAGGGTGATGGAGCTGCAGATATAGTCCTGTGCTGTTGTTCGATGACACGATTGAGAAATTGTTGGGCCGTACAACACACACACTATTAGCCGAAGCAGAACAGGTGAGCCTTCGGTCCAAATATATTTCAACTCCACTTTAAAGTTACTCCATAATCTTCATCCCAAGTGACGCAAAAGATTTCACCTATATCCACTCCAGCCAAAAAAAAAAAAGAAGCCAACCAAAAGAAGATGTAAGGAGCTTGTTTAAACATATAAAGTTATTCGCCCGCTGACCTTCTATCATGAAATCATCCTTCCTTATTACATCCTAACATATGATTATTCTGTCTAATATTTTCAGTAACGTGAATGATTCGGACATCAATGAGGCTTTGACTGATGAAGGAGCTAAAGAGAATTTCGTCTTTCATGGAAACGGGAGACGGAAAAGGTACAAATAATATTTCATTCACTTCTTTATACCTTTATCGCAACTGTACTAAATTTGGAAGGTGCATTGAAGAATCGGATACAGATGAAGGTGTTAAGGAAGCTGGCAAAGCAAAAGAGGACCGATGATTGATTATGAAGACCGGATTGTTTCAATATTTAAATGTTAGCTGCAGATTTGGTACCTATATTCACTGACACATTTCTACATTATCCTATCTAACATTTGCCTACTATGCTTGGTTACAAGTCAATTATGCATAGGTTACAAGTCTTATATGCATAGGTGTTTTTACTTGGTTCAATCCTGTTTTTATTGATTTCATTAATTTTGTTTCATAGAGTACAACCTCAATGCATTGTATTTACTGTCAATAGTAACTTTTGGTCTGTACTAAGTTTTACTGATTCCAATACATTTTTTACTACTTCCATTTAACTCAACTTCCTCAATGCACAACTTACAACTTCTAGAGCATTACTTTGTTATCATCTTGCAGACTACAAGTTACTCGGCAAATAATTTTACTAACTTTAATTTCAATTTAACAAGCTACTTCAATATGGTAATTATATAGTGTGTAGAAACCATCTTTTCTATGAGTTAAATTAAACATTCTCATAAACCCATCTTTTCTTTTATCTCAAACTTCTCTCATCAAAAAATTTTACTAACTTTAATATAAATTTCACCCGCTACTTCAATATGGTAACTTTAATATGGTAATTTCACGTGTGTACATGACCATTTTAGTTCCCAACGTTTTATAATTTAGCCATTTTTGCCATAGAAACTTTGTTTTAGGTCAATATGGAAAAAGAAATAAATCACAAGGATAAAAAAATTAAGATTATTCTAGCCACATAGGACAAAAATGGTAGCTAGATTATAAATTAAAATTATAATTTTATCTTTTTATTTTCTTTAATTTTCAAGTTCTCACCATAAAAAACTGGTTCTTTAATGATTCTTACTCTACGCCTATATATAATACTACTCCTACTACTCTACTACTTATTTTACTCCCTCCGTCCCATATAAGTGTCCTACTTTGAATATTCAAAGTCTTTATTTTTAAACTTTGACCTTAAATATATTTTTTGTGTTATATAAAACTTGATAAAAGTTATACCATTAAAAAACACGTCTAAAACACAATCAATTTATATAACTTTCATCAAGTATTATCTAACACAATGAAAATTATTTAAGGTCAAAGTTGCAAAAGTTAAACTTTAAAAATTCAAAATATGACACTTCTATTGGGACGGAGAGAGTAAATATAAAATTTAATATTGACTTTGGTATAGTTATGGATCCATAGTTTAGGAGTCTATATCCAGCTAGATAATATAAACTAGTGTGGGTTAGTTATATAACTTTTTATAGATTACGTGTTAATAATAAGAGTAAATTATACTTTTCGTCCTTAAAATTGGCACGTTTTTCACTTTTCGTCCCTAAAGTTTAAAAATTACAATTTTAACCTTAAACTTGGCAGAATTTTGCAATCGACGTCCTTTGGCCATACGGCGTTAAGTTTCAGCCGTTAAGTCCCACACGTGAGGGACTAAAAGTGCAAAAGGTGACTAGTTCAGGGACGAAAACTGAAATTTACATTATATATTGTCATCATCTTCATCTTCTCCGGCTGAGTAGCCGGAAAATTCGCCGGGAAACTTAAAATGCCGATATCTCACTCGTTTCTTCGAATTAGACCACGAAACCACCACCAAACTTCTCAAAATTAATTTCCGCATGAATCCTAACCAAAAGATTTCAGATTCAACACTTGCCGGAAAACTCAAAATACCGTGGTCACAAAAACCGAGCGTAATAGAGTAACCCGCCCTCCATTAGATAAAACCGAGGTCTTCCATAACGAGAGTCGTGCCTCCACTAAATCAAATACTGGTTTCCAACTCTTGAATAAATACCTTAAGACCCAAATACGTGAAAGGAAAAGTATGACTTACAATGTAGTTTATCCGCTAGCTCAGAAATTTCGGGTCATCAACACTGCTTCCATAAAGATTAGACTTGTAGAATGTGATTTTTAACCCCAAAACAAGAAAGAAGACTCTCATAAGTCTAGTGATACACTCCACATTGGATTTAGATCAAGCAACAAATCGTCATGGTTTCATGTTACTGATCTTCTGTCTCAAATCGATATGGAAATCACAAGGTTTTATTCGCGATAGAATTCTGAGCATGTTGATGTGATGATTTCTTCATTTCGTTGAGTTTGGTCAGCAGTTCGTTTTCCGGCGAGATTTTGAGTTTTCCGGCAAGTGTTGAATCTGAAATCTTTTGGTTAGGATTTGTGCGGAAATTAATTTTGAGAAGTTTGGTGGTGGTTTCGTGGTCTAATTCGAAGAAACGAGTGAGATATCGGCATTTTAAGTTTTCCGGCGAATTTTTCGGCCACTCAGCCGAAGAAGATGAAGATGATGACAATATATAATGTAAATTTCAGTTTTCGTCCCTGAACTAGTCACCTTTTGCACTTTTAGTCCCTCACGTGTTTTGCACGTGTGGGACTTAACGGCTGAAAATTAACGCCGTATGGCAAAGGACGTCAATTGCAAAATTCTGCCAAGTTTAAGGTCAAAATTGTAATTTTTAAACTTTAGGGACGAAAAGTGAAAAACGTGTCAAGTTTAGGGACGAAAAGTGTAATTTTATTCTAATAATAATTTAGTTACCCAATTATAAATTTAAACTTGTGACTGGTAAATAATAAGTATAATACTATCAATAATGGATCCATTAATTGTTTAATATTTGATCAGATCTTGACGTGGATGGATACATTATTAATTATATAATGAACAAGACACACAGAGAATTGAAGGAGATCGGAAAAGTTGATCAAAATGGCAGGAGGCTCTGATGAAGCTGAATACCCATACCCCTCACATGTTTGTGCCCCTAGTTTTGTTACTGTGAAGCTGAGTGGTAAGGACACCTATGATGTATGGAGAGAACAGATGAAAGGTCTATTAGCGAGTCATGATATGGTTGACTTCATCGTATCTGAACCTTCAGATATTAATAAGTCGTGGTTAAGATCAGATGCACTAGTTCGAGGTTGGATTCTTGCTACTCTTTCTCTTGAAATACTCAAGTCGGTAATCCAGCTGAACCCGAATCAGCTCAGTGCAAAAGACTTGTGGGATACACTTGAGGAAACCTATGGTCCTGCAGCAGCAGGTGCACAATTCACGCCCATCTCCTCGATCTTGTTCGTTCATTAATTCCACAATTCAAATAGCATGGCTTCACGTACTTATTGATTTGTTGTTACAGGCCCAAGTAGCAACTCTACAGAAGTTGAATATCAATACCCATACCCGTCACATGTTTCTGCCCCCAACTTTGTGACAGTACAGCTGACTGGTAGAGACACGTATGCTGAGTGGAGAGAACAGATGAGATGCCTTTTATTGGGTCATGATATGGTTGGTTTCGTCTTAGATGGACCCAACCATAACAATAGGTGGTGGAGAAGATCAGATGAACTGGTAAAAGGTTGGATTTGTGCTACTCTTTCACCACAAATACTGAAATGGGTGAGCAAGCCACCGGTGTTGCACAGGGTACGTAATTTCTCACCATCAATCCTTTCACTAGCATTATTCATCATCACTCAGCAATTAATTACTTTTAAATCATGTTTTAGGCGATGTACAAGCATGTGCAAGTCACTGCGTCAAACCTATGGTTTAAACTCCTTGATGCTTATGGTCCTCTTGATTTACACAACAAAGCAGGTGCGTGCGCTCCATCTCCTTCCTGTGGACTCATTAATTATTCCACAAACACCTTTAGTTTATTTGTCTTATCAAATCTCAACTATCATATCATCATCATCAGCTCTCATTTGTTTTATCACTCTCTAATTAGGATGCTCCAATGCCATATATTATACAACTCCAACCTGATTTAGTCATGAGTCTCTCCTCTCATTTACCTCAAACTAACCATCGTTGACTTAGCACACGCACTATCTAAGTGGTATCAAAACTTTTAAATCCTAACTCCATTGATCAATTCAACTTGTTAAATTTAAATCAACACCTAATTCTAGCCTTGTTGAAGTTTAAAGAGCAAGGTCGATCGAGGGGATATTTTGCCATATAAAACGTAATTTGAGTCAAACGTAATTTGGGTCAAACGTATTTGGGTTGACCTAAGTAGGTTCTTAGAAAGCGTGGTGTTTGTAGTCTATAAATAAAAGTGTACCATAGAACTTATTTTGTACCCCTTCACTTTTAATACTGGGAGTTCTCTTCTATTCTACATACAGATAAACATATAGGAATGTGATGAGTTTAGTGTGTTAGGCCCCATCTGGATCATCTAGGGCTCGCATCAAACATGTCTGATGAACAAAACTCGCGACACACAAACTCACACTTTGTATATAATGAATTTTGTTATTTTTACAATACGTAGACACTTTTATTTATAGACAAATGCCTACAATTTGACCACAAAAATTAAATACAATTTGAATACCAAACCAGTTTTATCTGAAAACCCAGCCGATTTTAATTGAAAAATCAAACCAGTTTTAACTGAAAACCTAACCGACAAACATATAGGAATGTGATGAGTCGGATTTAACTAAAACAGCCGAACGAATTTAACCAATAAAGCCGAACCAGTCTTAACCGAAAATCCAAACCAGGCTTAGCCGGAAAAACCTAACCGTTTTAATCGAAAAAGTTGAGCCTATTTTAGCTGAAAAAAGCCGAACTGATTTTAGCTAAAAAAAGCCAAACTAGTAAAACCGAACCGACTTTCGCCGAAAAATGTAGAACCAGTTTTCACTAAAAAAATTTAAACCGGTTTAACTGATAAAAACATATCCGCTTTTAACTGAAAAAATTTGAACTTGTTAACTGAAAAACCGAACTGGTTTAACTGAAAAGGCCAAACTGTTTTTGAAAAAAAAAAAGCTGAATCAGATTTTACCGTAAAAAGCTAAATCAGTTCTAACCTTAAGAAAATCAGAATAAGTTTTAACCAAAAAAACCCATACCGGTCTTAACCGAAAAGCCGAACTGGTCTTAGCCGGAAAAAGCGAAACCAGTTAAAAAACTGAAAAAGTTGAACCCGTTTTTTTCTGAAAAAAACCAAACCGGTAAAACAAACGTCTTTAACCGAAAAGATAAAAGCGGAACCAGTTTTATCTGAAAACATGTTGAAAGTCCCAAATTTGCAAGGATATGTAATTAATAACTAATATAAATTACTTTAAGAACTTGTAACAGAAAAGTAAATAAGTTTAATCATAAGTATTATTGATTAAACGGTGAATACATGGCCGATATAAAAAAGAAAGAAAAAGAAAACATTGTTAAGTTTTTGACACACTAAAAACTTAACAATTATACAATGATGTAAAACAAACACTAAGTGTAAATGTGGAACACACCAACAGGAATGCGGCTAGGTCAAGTGATGCCTTTTATATGGTAAGAGAAGGCATCACATGACAACCCAATAGATGTTGACACATGAAAGGTTGTCAACCATCTATTGGTGTGTAAGACTGTTCTGCAGGAATCTCTTTCTCCATCTTGTTTGTTTTCAAAACGGGTATGAAAGAGAAACACCTTAGTACCATTTTGGTACAAGGTCACATGTCTTCATTCTGCTTTATCAACACGTGTCATTGGGGACCAGTCTTCTTATCTTCATTTTCCCGCCTATATTTGACTTACAAATATTGGTGGTGAGTCATTGAACTTATCCTTAACTCGAAGATAATTGATGATCGTTGAGGAGTCGCTGACGAAGTTCAGCGCTGAGTCTCCTCAGCGAATCCATGACTCAACAATCTCCCCCTATTCGCTGAGGAGACTTAGTTGAGTAGAAGTTAAGCATAACAAGTAAGATGAGGGAATGCTGATTCTATAAATGACGAACAGCTTTACAAAACAGCATTACATAATTTAAATATAACTAATCCCTATTGAGATTCTTGCTTGGCCTTAATGAAAGCTTCATCCCTTTGTCTTTTGGTTTAGCAATTCTTGATCAATTAGCTTTATGAATTCGGGATCATTGGATCTATTGATGCAATACTTCCTTATTTTCAAAAGGAAGGAAGAAGGGGCAATTCCAATCTCATTGGTCCTGAAGAAGAGCTCATGAACATGGACATTGCAAAAACAGAAACCTCCAAGTTTTTCATCATAGACACCTTCCATAAAGAGAGTTCTGGAAGGCATTCTGAGATTTAGCAGCGGCTTTTCATCTATATCAGACTTGAGAATAACTCTGAGTATAGTGGGGAGCTGAGAAGAATAAGAAGCAGTCGCTGGTCTCTTTGATCCAGCTCTCACTGATGAAGGTGGAGGAGGAGGAGGGAATGGATGTCTAGCAGCGCTGAGCAGGGAGTCCTTGATCCTATACTTCTTTTCCATTTGACGCACTTTCTTTATCTGCACCCTTGCTAATTCGATCAGTGGCTTGTAACTCACTGCTGTCTTATCTTTTATGAACTTATATATTTCTATCCATTCAGTTGGTCCAAGAGAGTCCTTATTGACATCTTCCAATATAAGCATCTTGTCCACTCCTTCTCTTTGGAGATGAAGGTTCACCCCCTTTATGGTCAAAGTGACCCTGACAGACAGGATCTCTTCACGCCTTTGACTTACCTCTCTTGACTTGAGGTAGCGTTCTCTGCCTTTTTCAAAGTTCTTTTTCAACTGGGCTTTTCTGGCATAGAACTCTTCGTCTTTCTTCTTTAACGCTTCAAGGCCACTTGACTGCTGAGCAATCATTTTGAACTCGCCATCAACATCTTTCATTTCCTCTCCAACAACCTGCTCACTTATAAATTTCTGAGAGAGCTCCTTTTCTCTCTTTTTCCTTTTCAGCTCCACCTGAAGTACAACCTCTTCATGAGTTAAGTCAGCGGTTGTTTCTGAAGATGCTGTTGGTTTAGGAAAAGCTCCAGCCATCAGCTTTTCTCCTTTCCCACTTGTAACATTGGGCACTTTTGGTGGTTTGCCAGCGATTGCAGCCTTACCCTTTTCAACATATTTCTTTGTAAGGGAGGCTTGAAGTTCAGGAGATGGTTCACACCTTTTATCAGAGGCAATCGCTGGTTCCTCATCAGCCTTTTCTTTTTTCAACATTTGCTGTAACATTCTCAGCAATAATAATCACATCATCTTTGTTAGCAGTCGTTGGCACATTCTCAGCGGCTTCAGCTTCAACATCCCCCCCCTGAACATTAGTTGCCGGTTCATTAACCCTATCAGCTTGCTCCCCCTCAACATTTGCTTCCGGTTCAACAACCTTCTCAGCATTATCAATATTTTTAGTTTGGGGAGCACTTTCACTTGTAACATTTGCTGCTAGGCCCTCCTCTACATTCCCCCCCCTTGGAAGCAGCTGAGGAACTACCTACTTCTACATTGTCCTTCTTGAGGAGGCCCAACATTTCCTTCATCAAACCTTTAAGAGACCCAACCTCTTCTTCAAGTTTTTGTTGTCTGCTGATAGAATCTTCCAACAGTTTTCTATCAGCAGCGGCTGGTGAAGGTGTTTGGTTGAGTGAATGTCTTTTAAGGGAAGAAATTTCATTGGTGAGAGTGGAGAGAAAATTGTCTTGGGATTTGGAAAAAGAAGAGATTGTGTTGGTGAGTTGGTGAAGTTGGGCAGTGAAAAGAATGTTGGATTGAGTGAGTTCATCAAATGATGACAAGAGTCCAGGCACTTCAGCAGCCTTCGCTGGATGGACTTCTTCTTTCAATTTGTCCAGCGAGGCGGAGATTTGAGAATTGGAGGTGCTGACTCTTTTCATACTTTCATGCAGCAGGTTTTGATTTCTTCTAAAGAGTTGCTCATTGGACCTGGTGTTGGTGACTTGATTCTTTGTAATCCCAAACACCATTCCTTGAAGAGTGGAAATTGCATCTTTCAGATCATTATTTCCAGCAGCCAACTCTTGAAACTTTGCAAGTGCACCAAAGTTCATTTCAGCCATCTTATCAACCAACCAAGCGTACAAATAACCCTGCCTGTTCCCTTGACTTTGAACAACCTGCAATCTTCGAAGGATTTCCTGCAGCTTGTATGTTTCAACATAGTCCAAGCCAGGCAAGTTAACAGCAGTGAAGGCAATTGTTGCTTCCTTGGGAGAAGGACCTTTAAGATCCTTTAGCGACACTGGATACTTAGAACATGGAAGGTTAAAGAAGTCAGGGTGATGCAATGGTGGTACCTCCATGATGCTTTCATCATCAATCTCTTCATCCTCATAGGGAATCTTCGCTTCATGCCCAGGAGATGGAGTACAGAAATGCTCTCCAAAGTACCCAACTGGCTCATGATAAACAGTGGGCCTTGGAGAGTAGCATGGAGGAGGAGGCATATCTGGAAAGGAATCTGAAGAGGTTTCAAATTGAAGAGGAGCAGGAGTGACTAGCACATAACGAAGGTCTTCATTTAAGGATTCGCTGGTCACCTCCTCTCCTTCCTTTTCTTCAGTGGCAACGAGTTTAACTTCAGCATCATCATCTTGTAGACTAAACTCGCTGCCCAACTCTTCATCAGTCTCAGCGCCTGATTGAGAAACATTTGTTTCGGTCCCTGCACTAACAGTTTCCGAGACAGAAAAAGAAATACAGGTAGGGTCAATTGGTGCCTCAGTCTCAGTGTGTTGCTGCACTGAAACCTCATCAGCCGTAGAATGTGTTGTCTCTAGCATCACCTGTGATTTGGCTGCTGACAACGACTCAGAGGGTATTTGAGAAGAAGGGGAAGTATTTAGTGGAGGTGGACTTAGACCTCTAGTGGGTTGGGGTGACCCAATATCTTCACCAACCTCGCCTACAGAAGTTTGAGGTGGCTGCTCGCTGTTCCCATTTGTCTCGTCAACAGCCTGTTGGGAGGCTGCTGATGGGTTGGTTTGGGTACTAATGTCCTTGGGCGTTGAGGACTCCCTAGCCTTAGTAACACGTTTGCCCTTTGATACACTCCGCTTACGTTTTGGGACGTCAGCGGAGGATGAAGATTGAATATTTGTGGTTGAGAATGTTGCCTTAGATGATTTTTTGGTCTTTTTGTGGTTGAGGATGTTGCCTTATATACACGAAAAAGTATGAAAAGTTTTTCTCTCCTCTTTTGAAAAATTAACAGTTGTAATCAACTATTTTTCGTATATATATGATTATAATATTATAATATTAGTTAAAAATATATATGTTTAATACGTTGTGTGTAACGTATTAATAAAAGGAAAGAAAATAATAACCACAAATACTCGAGTATACGCCGTATTTGCAGACATCACCTGTCAATCAGACGCGCAGAAACTGTCATGTGCAGACAGATGACGTGATCAAGGAAGAAATCGAGGTGACTTTTCAGTTTGAATTTTAAAACATGTGGGCTATGATTTATCCACGTCACCAACATAGTTTCAAAAATATCCTATGTTTTATTTAATAAGAAATTAAGGTTAAGAAAAACATTTAATAAAGTTAAATGCCTTTTGATTCAGCACCCTTTTGAGAAAAAGAGTTTGAGTGCTGAAAGCATTTGGTAAAGAAGGTTTTAGAAAGACCCCATGCTGAGACATACTCAGCATGTTTTATACAATAGAGGGACCTATTATGTAAAATGAGTTTTTGTCAGCGACTTCACAACTAATGTTGGTCGCTGACAATACAGTTTTTGGCAAACTGTCAGCCATCAACGGATTTGATAAGTCTTTACCAAAGCCATTTGCCACTGGACTAGATGAAGACTTTAAGCTCTTCATTGCTTTCTTTTTGCTTTTTCCCAAAGCAACAGGGATAAACGGATTTGATAAGTCTTTACCAGAGCCGTTTGCCGCTGAACTAGATGAAGACTTTTAGCTCTTCATTGCTTGATGTTTTTCTTTTTCCCAAAACAACAGGGATAAACGGATTTGATAAGTCTTTACCAGAGTCATTTGCCGCTGGACTAGATGAAGACTTGAAGCTCTTCATTGCTTTAGGTTAAGCGAGCAAGACAGACTTAAGCTCGCTGATATTAATTTTGACTTAAGAGTCAAAATTCAACTTATTATAAGAGAGATAAGTTGAGTTTCAGCAGACATGACATATCATGTCGCTGACTCACCATTCAGCATTCCTAACTTGCTGACAAGCAATTTGAATCTAGTTTCATCCAATGGTTTAGTGAAGATGTCAGCGATTTGATCATCAGTAGGAATGAAATAGATTTAAATATCACCTTTCATGACATGGTCACGAATAAAGTGATATCAAATATCAATATGCTTAGTTTCAGAGTGTTGAATGGGGTTGTGTGTAATAGTAATAGCACTTGTATTATCACACATGATTGGATTTTTGGAAAATCCAAATCATAGTCAGCAAGCTGATGTTTCATCCAAAGAATTTGGGCACAGCAGCTCGCTGCAGAGACATATTCTGCCTCAGCGGTGGAGATGGACACTGTGTGCTGCTTTTTACTAGTCCAACTAGTCAGCTCCCCCCCCCCAACAGTTGACATCCTCCACTGGTGCTTTTGCGATCAAGCATGCAACCAGCATAGTCGGAGTCAGAATATCCAACCAACTCAAAGTTGGAATCTTTTGGGTACCAGAGACCAACGTGGGTGTACCCTTAAGATATTTGAAAATGCGCTTGACAGCGAGAAGATGAGATTCTCTAGGAGAGGCTTGATAGCGAGCACAGAGGCATGTTGCAAACATGATGTCTGGACGACTCGCTGTGAGATCCATTAGCAAACCAATCATGCCTCTATAGTGAGTAGGATTAACATACTTACCATCAGGGTCAGCATGAAGATTATTAGGAGGGGACATGGGAGTTCCTTTTGGAGTGACATGAGTGAAATCAAATTTATGCAACATATCCCGAATATATTTTTCTTGATTGATAAAAATTCCAGTGGGAAGCTGCTTAATTTGTAACCCCAAGAAGAAGGTTAATTCACCCATCATACTCATTTCAAAAGTACTAGACATGAGAGCACTAAACTTTTGACAGAGTTTGTTGAAGAGGAACCAAAGATTATGTCATCGACATAAATCTGAACATATAAGACATCAACTTTCTTCTTTTAAATGAAGAGAGTGTTGTCAATGGTTCCTCTACAAAAACCATGGTCCAAGAGAAAGGTAGAGAGGGTGTCATACCAGGCCCTGGGAGCCTGTTTGAGACCATAGAGAGCTTTATTAAGCTTGTAGACATAGTGAGGGTGCTTTGAATTCTCAAAGCCAGGAGGCTGCTTAACATAGACTTCTTCATCAAGAGTACCATTTAAGAAGGCACTCTTGACGTCCATTTGGTAGACAGTGAAGCCTTTGTAGGCAGCATGAGCAAGAAAAAGACGAATGGCTTCAAGACGAGCGACTGGAGCAAAGGTTTCATCATAATCAATGCCTTCAGCTTGAGTATAACCTTGCGCAACCAGTCTTTCCTTGTTTCTTATAACCACACCAGCTTCATCCATCTTATTCCTATAAACCAAGCGAGTGCCTATGGGTTCCTTAGATGGAGGAGGAACAAGAAATGTGATTTCGTTCAAATTGTGTCAATTCTTCTTGCATGGCTTCTACCCAAGAAGGATCAGCCATGGCTTCTCCAATGTTTCCAGGCACAATTTGAGATAAGAAATTGACATAGAGACAAGTATTACTTGTTGGTGATCGAGTTTCGCCACCATTGTGTGGATTACCAATCACATGGTCAAGAGGGTGATCAACAGTCCATTGGAGTGCTGGTGTATGAATAGAAGAAGAGTGATTGACAGCGGATAAAGTGGTGGTAGGATCATTAGGGGTAAGAGAGTAATTAGAGAGATCAATGGTAAGAGAAGGTTCAGAGTTACTGACAGGAGGTTTACTAATGACGGTGGGTACCTCTTGCTGAGAATTATCATCATCAGCATCTCCTGAAATAGGATTCGTTGAATCATCATGAAAGATATCCTCAGCGACACTGTCAGTGACTTGAGTCTCAGCTGAGGGAGTAATACTAATGGAATTAGCATTAACTGACCTAAGGAGAGGCTCAACTGGATCAATAGAGTAAATGTGAGCAGCCACATGCTCATCATTTGTTGAAAGACTTGAAGAGTCAGCAGTAGGTGAGTCAGCAACTTCATGATGTGTCGCTGACTCTACTGGAGGATCAGCGAGATCGCTGAAGATTACTTTAGCGGATGACTGACTTGAGAGATCACCTAGAGCTGAACAACTTTCATCAAAGGTAACATGAATTGATTCATCTACCCTTTGAGTGCGAGTATTGAAAACTCTGAAAGCCTTACTAATAGAGGAGTATCCCAGAAAATAGCCATCATCAGCTTTGGGATCAAACTTACCTAAATGATCCTTATTATTTAGGATGAAAACTGGACATCCAAAAACATGGAAATATCCAATTTGAGGTTTCTTGCCTTTGAGAATTTCATAGGCAGTTTTGTCATGTCTCTTGACAATAAGACATCTATTTTGAGTGTGGCAAGCAGTACCAACTGCTTCAGCCCAAAATTTACTAGGAAGATAAGACTCGCTAAGCATAGTTCGAGCAGCTTCAATGAGAGTTCAATTTCTCCTTTCAGCTACTCCATTTTGCTTAGGAGTATGAACAGATAGAAGTTTTGTGAAATCCCTTGATCATCACAAAAACTTTCAAGAGTATGGTTTCTGAACTCAGTGCCATGATCGCTTCTGAATTCTTTAACTCGTATGCTGTTGAGGTTTTCCATCTTTTTGATGAAATTTATAATTTCCTCAGCAACATCACTCTTGGAATGAAGAAATATTGTCCAAGTATATCGTGAATATTCATCCACAATAACTAAGTTGTATCTGCTACCCCTTAGACTTTGGACATTCATTGGACCAAAAAGGTCCATGTGAAGTAGATGGAAGCAGCCATTGATTGAATTGGCTTGTTTGGTTTTGAATATGGCCCTGTGACTTTTTCCCTTTTCACAGGCACCACAAAGTTTGTCCTTCTCATAAGTGAGAGGAGGAAGGCCTCGAACAAGATTTTTCTTGGCTAGAGAATTGATAGTTTTAAAATTCACATGCGACATACGCTTGTGCCACAACTAATTGATTTGAGAGGCAGTTTTAGAGAAGAAGCAGGTCTCACTGTCAGTCTTGACAGGAGTGAAATCTACCAAGTAGACATCCCTTTTTCTAGGAGCGACCAAAACTACCTCTTTATGCTTATCAAGGATAACCTTGTAGTCAACACCACATAGTTATCCAACATGTATTTGGATCCAGTCATGTGTTTTGAACAACCACTGTCCAAATACCACACTCCTTTTCCTAGCGAGGCCTGCATGGATAACAATAGAAGGATTTAGGTGGAATCAAGATTTTCTCCACTGACAGTATCATCAGCAGAGACAGAGGAAGGGACATTTACTCAGCAATTGCATCACTGGGAGAGTCATCAACAATTTGATGAGCATGAAGCATATCACGATTTACCGCATAGGTAAAATACTGATCCTCAGAGGTATAAGTGACAGTATTGCCAGAGTCAAGAACGAACATGTTATTTACTTCATTATTGCTCCCATATTCAATTAGAATATCACCAAGAGCATTGGAAATAACATGTTGAGATTGAGGAATGGAGATTCGCTGAGAAGAGATGAACTCAGCGATATTGTCCTCATTAAGAGCAACTGCTTCACCCAAGCTGATATCAGACTCAGTTGGAGGAGTTTGCTCATTGACCACAGAGGTGGAGGGAGCAGCAGAAGCTGAGGAAGGATTTGGTTGAATGACAACTTCAGGAGGATTTCTGGAGTCTTTGTCATTACAATCAGCAGCTGTGTGTCCTCTTTTACCACAAGGATAACACTTTCTTCCAATTGGATTTTGTTTCTGACTTTGTATCAAAAATTCCTTGAGTTGAGAAGACAAATCGTTTACACGTTTAGTCAACTCACTTATCTCAGGATTGGAAGAAGAAGTTTATGCTGCTGAAGAAGTCTTTTTCTTCCTAAATTGAAGAGGAAGAAACTTGGGAATAGGGCCAAGAATGGACTTTCCCTATGATCGAGTAATAGAAGATGAAGGGCCAGGATGAGTCTGAACAACTCGCTGACCTCCTTGCTGAGGAGGTCTGACCTGCTGAACAGGTTTGGGTTTCTGAGAGACATGTGTTCCCTTCTGGACATAGACAAGGTTAGGTTGCTAATAACGAGCATCAGCAAACTTAGCTCGTCTTTTCATTAAGCGATCATGCATAACAGACTTACTGTCAGCATGAGAGAGGTTAAAGGAAGACGAAGGTTGAGGCGCAGGGGCGTTCAACGACTACTGAGGGAACAAGATTCTCAGCAGGTTGACTAACAGACTTAGCTCGCTGAGGAGTGATGTAGTCATATGGAATAGCGACCTTACTCCTTTTGAAAGGATTAACAGCTTTAGACTTAACAGTCAAAAGCTGAGGAGCAAGCGGTTTATAACCATCACTTGAAGAGTTTCCTTCAAATGTTTGGGAAGAAGAATATTGAACTCTGCCTTCATTAGCCATCATATCAATAATGGGGTGATTAGAAAACATAGTTTTAGCAAAGCTAGCTGAAGAACTAGTTTCAGCTTGTGAAGAAGAAGTGCTTCGAGAGTATGATTCATCATTCGGCTCAGAATGATAGTCATTCATGCCTTTAATGAAGTAGTACTTCAGCATTTCCTCAGGAGATGAAACAGCACTGGGAGGAATCCTCTCTTCAGAAGCAGGACTATCGCTGAACATATTGGTAATGACAGCAGCAGTCTCATAATCGCCCCCGATTATGGCTTTCATTTGACCAGGTACCTGCATGCTTACTGAAGATTTGGTCGTGGATCCTGGAGGCTTTGGACCAAGAGGTAACAATCTTTTCAAGATCAACGACCTCGTTTTTCAACTTCTCATTTAATATTTGAAGAGTTTGATTAAGAAGTTTTTGAGATTTAAGCTCGACATGGACATTTCTTAAGTCCTTGAGCTTGTCAGATTTATCACTTAGCTCAGCATTAACTGAGTTAAGTTTAGATTGAAGATCAGCACGAATGGACTCGACAAACTGAATATTACAAGTAAGAGATTCAAGAACTTTAGGTTTATCCTCTTCAGAGGCAGAGGAAAAATTGCATACCTTCTTGATAGTGACATTCACCCACTGACTGGAGCACACTTGATCTTTTGTCAGCGCTTGGTCGTCAGAGAGTGCCATAAAGCAACCTCGCTGTCAGATTCGTCAGATTCAGCCCAGCCATGTTCTTCAGCAACAAGACCTTTGGCAGGAGCTTTGACTTCTTCCTCTTCAGCCATTTTGGCACGAAGCTCATAGTACTTCTTTTTGTATTCATTAGCAGGCTTGACTGATGAAGAAGAGGGCTTCGGTGCCTGTAAAGAAGGAATAGAAACTTTGCATTCTTTTTTATAGTGGCCCCTTCGACCACATCTCCAGCATTCTTCTTGCGATTTGTCCACCGCGGGTTTTTGGGAAACATTCGACCTACGACTGTTCCATTTTCTAGAGTATCTTTTACCAGCGATGAGAGCAAACTACATGAAGTCTGAGAACATCTCTTGTCTCTCCTCGAAATCGAGGTCATTGACAAGATCTTGGATGTGAGAAGGGGTAGAATGGTTGTTGTTAACATGGATAGTGCTAACTTCAGCAGAAACCAGTGCAAGAGGGTCATGAATATGAGGAGCATTAGATAGAGAAGCAGTAGATGAAGTAGATGAACCAGCATGCCTCTTAGACTCAACCTCAGCTCTCAGGTTTTGAGCAAGGGATCTTTCTTCAAATTGAAGAGTGCCATAGAGTGACTCTAAGTCATGCTGCTTCAGCTGCTTAGTGGTCCTAAGAATTTGTCTTAGACATTGCCACTTGATGGGCAAGCTGTCAATGAACTTGTGACATACTTCAAGCATATCATGCTCTATGCTAGCGTTTGTCATATCATTCAAAAGACATTTGAAACGATTATAAGTGCCATCCAGACTCTCATTAGGAAGAGAAAAGAATCCTTCGTAGGCACGTTTAAGATCTATCTTTTTGGTAGCGAGAACATCTTCCGTACCATCAAATCTGGTACAAAGATTATCCCACACCTTTTTAGCAGAAGTAAGTTTGATGACATATTTTATTATGTCATCAGGAAGGGTGTTTATAATTAAATTTCTCAACCTAGCATCCAGATTGACAAGCCTGCGCTCATCATCTGTCCATTGTACTTCTGGTTTAATAATCTCAGTAACAACTTCAGGAGCATCAGTGGTAGCTCCTAGTGTCCTGGAAACCAGAATTGGTACATATGGTCCTTTGGTGAGAATGGTCATAAGGTAAGGTTCAACTCCTACAATGTGTAGGAGCATTCTCTCCTTCCAAGTTTCGAAATCATGAGTTTCGAATCTAGGTGGGATGGAGACATACCCAAAGTCTCTGGTATTAACCAGAGTAGGAATATGAGCCATGTAATAAGAAAAGAAAATAAAATTAAAGATTTGAAAAAGGTTTTTATACAGAAAAATAAAGTAAGAAAAGAAAGATAAATATTCTTGCAAACGTTTTCAGATCAGTTTCAGTGTATCGAAACCTGGCTCTAATACCAACTGAAAGTCCCAAATTTGCAAGGATATGTAATTAACAACTAATGTAAATTACTTTAAGAACTTGTAACAGAAAAGTAAATAAGTTAAATCATAAGTATTATTGATTAAACGGTGAATACATGACCGATATAAAGAAGAAAGAAAAAGAAAACATTGCTAAGTTTTTGACACACAAAGAACTTAACAATTATACAATTATGTAAAACACACACTAAGTGTAAATGTGGAACACACCAACAGGAATGCGGCTAGGTCAAGTGACGCCTTTTATAGGGTAAGAGAAGACATCACATGACAACCCAATAGATGCTGACACATGAAAGGTTGTCAACCATCTATTGGTGTGTAAGACTGTTCTCCAGGAATCTCTTTCTCCATCCTGTTGGTTTCCAAAACGGGTATGAAAGAGAAATACTTTAGTACCATTTTGGTACAAGGTCACATGTCTTCATTCTGCTTTATCAACACGTGTCATTGGGGACCAATCTTCTTATCTTCCTTTTCCCGCCCATATTTGACTTACAAATCTTGGTGGTGAGTCATTGAACTTATCCTTAACTCGAAGATAATTAATGATCACTAAGGAGTAGCTGACGAAGTTCAGCGCTAAGTCTCCTCAGCGAATCCATGACTCAACACATGTGAACCGGCATTAACCGAAAATGCCAAACTGGTTTTAACAAAAAACTAAGTCTACTAAGATGTAATGATCAGGAATATATGTATAGAGAAAGGGTATAGATAGGCAAAAGAGCAGAATAGATTGAAGATAGATATATATATATATATATATATTATATATATTCTAATTTTTTTTCTTCATAAGATGTAATGATCAGGATAATGATTAATAATTAAAAAAAAAAAAGTCTAATAAGGTTTTACCAAAAAAAACCGACCCCGTTTTGATCTACTAGAATAATAAAATAAAAAATGTCATGTTATCGCCTAATAGAAACATAGAATATAGAAAATAAAATATTAAATGTATTTAATTGGAAAAAATTATGAGTAACTCAATTGGAACAATCCTGAAACTATAGAATTTGAGATCATTTGTGGTTATTGTTTATCAGATACACATAAATTAACATAATTTGTTATTTAGTTATCCTAGATTACTGTCTCGCGTAATACGCAAGTGAACATATATATTTAATATAACTAGCATGGTGCCCGCACAATGCGACGATGATGGTGACTGGTGACGGGTGGTCGCGACGATCGATGGTGGTGACGACAAATAGTGGAGCTATTTATGTAATTGTAAATAATGGTTAGAATAGTTATTTTAAAATTTGAGGGACTGATGGTGTATTTATTTCATTTAGGGTGAGCGTTGTAACACCCGTCGTTTAAAAATATGGATTTCAAAAAGTTTTCGCCTAACGGCGTCAAAAGATAGCGGAAGTAAACTTTAAAAGACTAAACCAAAAGGACCTGTTTGGTTCATTTATTAAACGGTGTTACTAGCAATGTCATCACAAATAGCTCAAATGGAAATCCAACGGTTGCCCAACATTAAACAACCGACATCAAAGGGTGAGTGTGTATTGATGGACTTATGGTGCATTTCTTCATTTAGGGTGAGTGTGTATTGTATTTAGGGTGTATTGTTTTAATGGAGGGTATTTCTCGCATTCCCCCTGTAACGTTCAACGGGGGCCTATTCTTTTTAATAAAGACTATAGAAGTATAGATGTTACTTATATCTAAAAAACATATATTAGTATTTATATACATGTTGGAAAAAAGTTGATATTATGATTATGATAATTGTTTTTGTTATGTAAGCCACCATAAATATTTACGTTAATGTTATAATAAAAAATGGTCTAAAATTTCATTTATTTATATATACATGTTGGAAAAAAGTTGATATTATGATTATGATAATTTTTTTGTTATGTAAGCTACCATAAAAATGTATGTTAATGTTTTAACAAAAAATTGTCTAAAATATTATTTGTTCACTATAATATTAAGGGGATAACTTAGATGATGTTAACATCATCTTTGTTAGATGATGTTGCTCTCACAAACCATAAAATTCATGGGGGGCTTTTTGACATGTGTAAAATTGATGTTAGTGAGTATGTGAGAGCAACATCATCTAACAAAGATGATGTTAACATCATCTTTGTTAGATGATGTTGCTCTCACAAACCATAAAATTCATGGGGCTTTTTGACATGTGTAAAATTGATGTTAGTGAGTATGTGAGAGCAACATCATCTAACAAAGATGATGTTAACATCATAAATCATTTTCCCTAATATTAATAGTCCCAATAACCATTATCCAAATATATATTATTATACTATTATTTGTGGAAAAAGTTTTATTAGTATACATTTTTTTCTTCAATAATTTACACTTTTTAACCTAAGAAATACTTAATTTATAGTTATTACAATTTGTACCAACTTAGAAATTTTTTTATATTTCATCATTTAATTAATTTAAAAAATTTACATATATTTATAATTTTTCTTTCATAAAATA
>CM067169.1:73003857-73006357 GCA_034093135.1 Erigeron breviscapus | reverse complement strand
TGCCTAACGATTGTAAATTGGCTTGTAAAGGGAAACGGGTCGACCCATGGGTTGTCCATGACCCATGAGCCTACTAGTGACCCATCTCCCTTATCCTTTCATTTTACCACAACTATCTTCCTCTCTTTTCTCTCTAACAAAAGCAAGAAACCTCTTTCTCATCTTTCTCTCCCTTGAACTCTTGAATTAATTGGTGTTGTGGAGTTGGTTTAATATAAGAATCATCATCACCTCCTTCTCATCTTCATTGAATCAAAGGATTGAAGTTCTTAGTTCAAGACTTTCCCCCATTTTGACCAAATTTAGGTTTGAGCTCAAGGAGGAGTTTTGGTAAGCCAAATTCATCCCATCTTCACCTATTTATGCTTATTTACATGTTGTTGGTCGATTTAAAGTATTTACAAGTCTTGATTTGAGTCAAAAATGAATTTAGGGTTAAATTAGGGTTTTGGTTTGGGTTGAATGAATTGGAAGTGTTCTTGATGTTTTGGAATGGAAACAAAGTGGTGGGTTATGTTTATTTATGTTGAAATATGGTTGTTTACGCTTCAAAATGAGTCTTGGAACATCGCTTGACAATTTGGTGGTCGAAAATGGGGTTTGGGTGAAGTTTGGATCGTATTTTAGACTCAAAAATCTGCAGGATTGAGCCCAGTCGCGCCGCGACCTATACCACTCGTGCCGCGAGTTTGTGTCCAGCCAAGTCAGAGCTTTTTCTCGCGCCCAGCCTCGCGCCGCGAGCCTTGTGCTCCTCGCTCCGCGATCTAGCATCCTCGCGCCGCGAGTTTTACCTGTTACGCGCATCAATTTTCAAACGTTAATAACTTTTGATCCGTAAGTCCAAATAAGGCGTTTGACCTATCGTTAGAATCGTAAGAGAGTCTAGTTTCTAGTAATAATACTTTTTTGTATGAATCTCCTCCTATTTCCAAGAATGTCGAGTCTAAGGCGTCTTGTTCTTACTCGTTAAAGGTGTAAATGTGTCTAGGAGTTCGTGGCTCGACTTAAACCTAAGGAACCAACTTATTATGATTATCAAATTTGACATTATGATATATGACATGCTTTGATAGGTTGTGAACGCGTGGGGCCCAATACTCGCTATTAATCTTTTATTAACTCGACTTAAGCTTCTTTGCCGATCAAGGTGAGTTTCGTAGCTCCCTACTCATTTGAGATTCGGGCTGAAAAGTGTAAACTTGCGTGTTTACTTACGTTGTTGATTGATTGATTGATTTGGTTTAAATGTTGGATTGTGATGAGATGGTTTAATACGTTTGATTGACTTGGTTTATGTTTTGTTAAGTATTTCATTAATATTAGGATAGACGTACATACACGGAAGTCGGTTATGCCTTCAATGGGTTTTAGATGTGGTGGGAAGGCTGCGGGTGACCCTATATATAAGCATCTGGGACTCGAAGAAGTAGAATCCTCTTAAGTGTATGTACGTATAGTTGGTTTGATTTGTGATTATTGGTTTATGATTCACGAATATTGATTGTTGGTTCATGACAGACGATTTGTGATTGATGCATATACGATTGATTGTAAGCATGCATACGTAGTACATAATCCCTCGGTTGAGGACTCAAACATCCTAGTGTATAGATGTATACTTATCCTGTGAGATATTGGTGATATGCCATCCGAGTATATAGACATATATATCTCGATGATTTTGAGATACAGCCTTGTTCATTGTGATGACAGGCGGGTATCGTTGCATAGGTGACTTGAGTTCACGCATAAGTTAGGCATGTTGGCTTAATTATGCATTCGGTAATTGTATTGATTCTTGTATCATTTGTGCATTCATATTACACACTTATTTACTTTGTGTAATCTTGTTATTGGACGTTATTGTGTTACTTAGAGGCTCACTGTAAGTCATGCCTAGCCTCTACTCGTACATTGTGATTATTGACGATGGGTTCTTATGGACCATTACTACGAACTCACCAACCTTGTGTTGACTATGCTTAGTACACTTTTCAGGTAATCAGGTTATCCAGGACGTGGAGTTTAGTTGCTTGCTTGCTGTTAAACCCGGGCCTTGGACTTTATGGATCAAGGATTCATCGACCTTCTCTTTTGCATTATACTTAGGATCGATTTGCCATCTTCGGGATGTTCTTTTGTAAACTTTGATGGTTATTTGCTCCTTATGTATTTTGGTACTTGTTTCGTATTATAATGGATTCACTGAATCTTTATTTGCATTTAGTTCTTGTTCTATTGTAATTCCACCTTGCGCTATATGATTTCTGATGTGCTAAATCGAGTTTAAAATTTATAAACAAGAAATACCTAAAAACTCACTACTACACACTAACGGGCAGTGGACCCGATCGTATGCAATATAGTTAAGAGATAAGTCCAGGTTCGTTCACGGGGATTGGTTCGAATTAATTGTTTAGTAAAGGGGTTTGGAAAAAGGGTGTACTTAGATTCTCACTCTGACAATAACTTTAAAGGACAAATGCGTATAATTAAAGGT
>CM067169.1:72977663-73002857 GCA_034093135.1 Erigeron breviscapus | reverse complement strand
AGGAACCAGCGATTGCCTCTGATAAAAGGTGTGAACCATCTCTTGAACTTCAAGCCTCCCTTACAAAGAAATATGTTGAAAAGGGTAAGGCTGCAATCGCTGGCAAACCACCAAAAGTGCCCAATGTTACAAGTGGGAAAGGAGAAAAGCTGATGGCTGGAGCTTTTCCTAAACCAACAGCATCTTCAGAAACAACCGCTGACTTAACTCATGAAGAGGTTGTACTTCAGGTGGAGCTGAAAAGGAAAAAGAGAGAAAAGGAGCTCTCTCAGAAATTTATAAGTGAGCAGGTTGTTGGAGAGGAAATGAAAGATGTTGATGGCGAGTTCAAAATGATTGCTCAGCAGTCAAGTGGCCTTGAAGCGTTAAAGAAGAAAGACGAAGAGTTCTATGCCAGAAAAGCCCAGTTGAAAAAGAACTTTGAAAAAGGCAGAGAACGCTACCTCAAGTCAAGAGAGGTAAGTCAAAGGCGTGAAGAGATCCTGTCTGTCAGGGTCACTTTGACCATAAAGGGGGTGAACCTTCATCTCCAAAGAGAAGGAGTGGACAAGATGCTTATATTGGAAGATGTCAATAAGGACTCTCTTGGACCAACTGAATGGATAGAAATATATAAGTTCATAAAAGATAAGACAGCAGTGAGTTACAAGCCACTGATCGAATTAGCAATGGTGCAGATAAAGAAAGTGCGTCAAATGGAAAAGAAGTATAGGATCAAGGACTCCCTGCTCAGCGCTGCTAGACATCCATTCCCTCCTCCTCCTCCACCTTTATCAGTGAGAGCTGGATCAAAGAGACCAGCGACTGCTTCTTATTCTTCTCAGCTCCCCACTATACTCAGAGTTATTCTCAAGTCTGATATAGATGAAAAGCCGCTGCTAAATCTCAGAATGCCTTCCAGAACTCTCTTTATGGAAGGTGTCTATGATGAAAAACTTGGAGGTTTCTGTTTTTGCAATGTCCATGTTCATGAGCTCTTCTTCAGGACCAATGAGATTGGAATTGCCCCTTCTTCCTTCCTTTTGAAAATAAGGAAGTATTGCATCAAGATCCAATGATCCCGAATTCATAAAGCTAATTGATCAAGAATTGCTAAACCGAAAAGACAAAGGGATGAAGCTTTCATTAAGGCCAAGCAAGAATCTCAATAGGATTATGTTATATTTAAAATTAATGTAATGCTGTTTTGTATAAAGCTGTTCGTCATTTATAGAATCAGCATTCCCTCATCTTACTTGTTATGCTTAACTTCTACTCAACTAAGTCTCCTCAGCGAATAGGGGGAGATTGTTGAGTCATGGATTCGCTGAGGAGACTCAGCGCTGAACTTCGTCAGCGACTCCTCAACGATCATCAATTATCTTCGAGTTAAGGATAAGTTCAATGACTCACCACCAATATTTGTAAGTCAAATATAGGCGGGAAAATGAAGATAAGAAGACTGGTCCCCAATGACACGTGTTGATAAAGCAGAATGAAGACATGTGACCTTGTACCAAAATGGTACTAAGGTGTTTCTCTTTCATACCCGTTTTGAAAACAAACAAGATGGAGAAAGAGATTCCTGCAGAACAGTCTTACACACCAATAGATGGTTGACAACCTTTCATGTGTCAACATCTATTGGGTTGTCATGTGATGCCTTCTCTTACCATATAAAAGGCATCACTTGACCTAGCCGCATTCCTGTTGGTGTGTTCCACATTTACACTTAGTGTGTGTTTTACATCATTGTATAATTGTTAAGTTTTTAGTGTGTCAAAAACTTAACAATGTTTTCTTTTTCTTTCTTCTTTATATCGGCCATGTATTCACCGTTTAATCAATAATACTTATGATTTAACTTATTTACTTTTCTGTTACAAGTTCTTAAAGTAATTTACATTAGTTGTTAATTACATATCCTTGCAAATTTGGGACTTTCAACATGTTTTCAGATAAAACTGGTTCCGCTTTTATCTTTTCGGTTAAAGACGTTTGTTTTACCGGTTTGGTTTTTTTCAGAAAAAAACGGGTTCAACTTTTTCAGTTTTTTAACTGGTTTCGCTTTTTCCGGCTAAGACCAGTTCGGCTTTTCGGTTAAGACCGGTATGGGTTTTTTTGGTTAAAACTTATTCTGATTTTCTTAAGGTTAGAACTGATTTAGCTTTTTACGGTAAAATCTGATTCAGCTTTTTTTTTTTCAAAAACAGTTTGGCCTTTTCAGTTAAACCAGTTCGGTTTTTCAGTTAACAAGTTCAAATTTTTTCAGTTAAAAGCGGATATGTTTTTATCAGTTAAACCGGTTTAAATTTTTTTAGTGAAAACTGGTTCTACATTTTTCGGCGAAAGTCGGTTCGGTTTTACTAGTTTGGCTTTTTTTAGCTAAAATCAGTTCGGCTTTTTTCAGCTAAAATAGGCTCAACTTTTTCGATTAAAACGGTTAGGTTTTTCCGGCTAAGCCTGGTTTGGATTTTCGGTTAAGACTGGTTCGGCTTTATTGGTTAAATTCGTTCGGCTGTTTTAGTTAAATCCGACTCATCACATTCCTATATGTTTGTCGGTTAGGTTTTCAGTTAAAACTGGTTTGATTTTTCAATTAAAATCGGCTGGGTTTTCAGATAAAACTGGTTTGGTATTCAAATTGTATTTAATTTTTGTGGTCAAATTGTAGGCATTTGTCTATAAATAAAAGTGTCTACGTATTGTAAAAATAACAAAATTCATTATATACAAAGTGTGAGTTTGTGTGTCGCGAGTTTTGTTCATCAGACATGTTTGATGCGAGCCCTAGATGATCCAGATGGGGCCTAACACACTAAACTCATCACATTCCTATATGTTTATCTGTATGTAGAATAGAAGAGAACTCCCAGTATTAAAAGTGAAGGGGTACAAAATAAGTTCTATGGTACACTTTTATTTATAGACTACAAACACCACGCTTTCTAAGAACCTACTTAGGTCAACCCAAATACGTTTGACCCAAATTACGTTTGACTCAAATTACGTTTTATATGGCAAAATATCCCCTCGATCGACCTTGCTCTTTAAACTTCAACAAGGCTAGAATTAGGTGTTGATTTAAATTTAACAAGTTGAATTGATCAATGGAGTTAGGATTTAAAAGTTTTGATACCACTTAGATAGTGCGTGTGCTAAGTCAACGATGGTTAGTTTGAGGTAAATGAGAGGAGAGACTCATGACTAAATCAGGTTGGAGTTGTATAATATATGGCATTGGAGCATCCTAATTAGAGAGTGATAAAACAAATGAGAGCTGATGATGATGATATGATAGTTGAGATTTGATAAGACAAATAAACTAAAGGTGTTTGTGGAATAATTAATGAGTCCACAGGAAGGAGATGGAGCGCACGCACCTGCTTTGTTGTGTAAATCAAGAGGACCATAAGCATCAAGGAGTTTAAACCATAGGTTTGACGCAGTGACTTGCACATGCTTGTACATCGCCTAAAACATGATTTAAAAGTAATTAATTGCTGAGTGATGATGAATAATGCTAGTGAAAGGATTGATGGTGAGAAATTACGTACCCTGTGCAACACCGGTGGCTTGCTCACCCATTTCAGTATTTGTGGTGAAAGAGTAGCACAAATCCAACCTTTTACCAGTTCATCTGATCTTCTCCACCACCTATTGTTATGGTTGGGTCCATCTAAGACGAAACCAACCATATCATGACCCAATAAAAGGCATCTCATCTGTTCTCTCCACTCAGCATACGTGTCTCTACCAGTCAGCTGTACTGTCACAAAGTTGGGGGCAGAAACATGTGACGGGTATGGGTATTGATATTCAACTTCTGTAGAGTTGCTACTTGGGCCTGTAACAACAAATCAATAAGTACGTGAAGCCATGCTATTTGAATTGTGGAATTAATGAACGAACAAGATCGAGGAGATGGGCGTGAATTGTGCACCTGCTGCTGCAGGACCATAGGTTTCCTCAAGTGTATCCCACAAGTCTTTTGCACTGAGCTGATTCGGGTTCAGCTGGATTACCGACTTGAGTATTTCAAGAGAAAGAGTAGCAAGAATCCAACCTCGAACTAGTGCATCTGATCTTAACCACGACTTATTAATATCTGAAGGTTCAGATACGATGAAGTCAACCATATCATGACTCGCTAATAGACCTTTCATCTGTTCTCTCCATACATCATAGGTGTCCTTACCACTCAGCTTCACAGTAACAAAACTAGGGGCACAAACATGTGAGGGGTATGGGTATTCAGCTTCATCAGAGCCTCCTGCCATTTTGATCAACTTTTCCGATCTCCTTCAATTCTCTGTGTGTCTTGTTCATTATATAATTAATAATGTATCCATCCACGTCAAGATCTGATCAAATATTAAACAATTAATGGATCCATTATTGATAGTATTATACTTATTATTTACCAGTCACAAGTTTAAATTTATAATATATAATGGGTAACGTAAATTATTATTAGAGTAAATTACACTTTTCGTCTCTAAACTTGACACGTTTTTCACTTTTCGTCCCTAAAGTTTAAAAATTACAATTTTGACCTTAAACTTGGCAGAATTTTGCAATTGACGTCCTTTGCCCATACGGCGTTAATTTTCAGCCGTTAAGTCCCACACGTGCAAAACACGTGAGGGACTAAAAGTGCAAAAGGTGACTAGTTCAGGGACGAAAACTGAAATTTACATTATATATTGTCATCATCTTCATCTTCTTCGGCTGAGTGGCCGAAAAATTCGCCGGAAAACTTAAAATGCCGATATCTCACTCGTTTCTTCGAATTAGACCACGAAACCACCACCAAACTTCTCAAAATTAATTTCCGCACGAATCCTACCAAAAGATTTCAGATTCAACACTTGCCGGAAAACTCAAAATCTCGCCGGAAAACGAACTGCTGACCAAACTCAACGAAATGAAGAAATCATCACATCAACATGCTCAGAATTCTATCGCGAATAAAACCTTGTGATTTCCATATCGATTTGAGACAGAAGATCAGTAACATGAAACCATGACGATTTGTTGCTTGATCTAAATCCAATGTGGAGTGTATCACTAGACTTATGAGAGTCTTCTTTCTTGTTTTGGGGTTAAAAATCAATTTCTACAAGTCTAATCTTTATGGAAGCAGTGTTGATGACCCGAAATTTCTGAGCTAGCGGATAAACTACATTGTAAGTCATACTTTTCCTTTCACGTATTTGGGTCTTATGGTATTTATTCAAGAGTTGGAAACCAGTATTTGATTTAGTGGAGGCACGACTCTCGTTATGGAAGACCTCGGTTTTATCTAATTGGAGGGCGGGTTACTCTATTACGCTCGGTTTTTTGTGACCACGGTATTTTGAGTTTTCCGGCAAGTGTTGAATCTGAAATCTTTTGGTTAGGATTCGTGCGGAAATTAATTTTGAGAAGTTTGGTGGTGGTTTTGTGGTCTAATTCGAAGAAACGAGTGAGATATCGGCATTTTAAGTTTCCCGGCGAATTTTCCGGCCACTCAGCCGGAGAAGATGAAGATGATGACAATATATAATGTAAATTTCAGTTTTCGTCCCTGAACTAGTCACCTTTTGCACTTTTAGTCCCTCACGTGTGGGACTTAACGGCTGAAACTTAACGCCGTATGGCCAAAGGACGTCGATTGCAAAATTCTGCCAAGTTTAAGGTTAAAATTGTAATTTTTAAACTTTAGGGACGAAAAGTGAAAAACGTGCCAATTTTAAGGACGAAAAGTATAATTTACTCTTATTATTAACACGTAATCTATAAAAAGTTATATAACTAACCCACACTAGTTTATATTATCTAGCTGGATATAGACTCCTAAACTATGGATCCATAACTATACCAAAGTCAATATTAAATTTTATATAGTATAATATATAGGCGTAGAGTAAGAATCATTTAAGAACCAGTTTTTTATCGTGAGAACTTGAGAATTAAAGAAAATAAAAGGATAAAATTATAAATATTTCAATTTTAATTTATAATCTAGCTACCATTTTTGTCCTATGTGGCTAGAATAATCTTAATTTTTTTATCCTTGTGATTTATTTCTTTTTCCATATTGACCTAAAACAAAGTTTCTATGGCAAAAATGGCTAAATTATAAAACGTTGGGAACTAAAATGGTCATGTACACACGTGAAATTACCATATTAAAGTTACCATATTGAAGTAGCGGGTGAAATTTATATTAAAGTTAGTAAAATTTTTTGATGAGAGAAGTTTGAGATAAAAGAAAAGATGGGTTTATGAGAATGTTTAATTTAACTCATAGAAAAGATGGTTTCTACACACTATATAATTACCATATTGAAGTAGCTTGTTAAATTGAAATTAAAGTTAGTAAAATTATTTGCCGAGTAACTTGTAGTCTGCAAGATGATAACAAAGTAATGCTCTAGAAGTTGTAAGTTGTGCATTGAGGAAGTTGAGTTAAATGGAAGTAGTAAAAAATGTATTGGAATCAGTAAAACTTAGTACAGACCAAAAGTTACTATTGACAGTAAATACAATGCATTGAGGTTGTACTCTATGAAACAAAATTAATGAAATCAATAAAAACAGGATTGAACCAAGTAAAAACACCTATGCATATAAGACTTGTAACCTATGCATAATTGACTTGTAACCAAGCATAGTAGGCAAATGTTAGATAGGATAATGTAGAAATGTGTCAGTGAATATAGGTACCAAATCTGCAGCTAACATTTAAATATTGAAACAATCCGGTCTTCATAATCAATCATCGGTCCTCTTTTGCTTTGCCAGCTTCCTTAACACCTTCATCTGTATCCGATTCTTCAATGCACCTTCCAAATTTAGTACAGTTGCGATAAAGGTATAAAGAAGTGAATGAAATATTATTTGTACCTTTTCCGTCTCCCGTTTCCATGAAAGACGAAATTCTCTTTAGCTCCTTCATCAGTCAAAGCCTCATTGATGTCCGAATCATTCACGTTACTGAAAATATTAGACAGAATAATCATATGTTAGGATGTAATAAGGAAGGATGATTTCATGATAGAAGGTCAGCGGGCGAATAACTTTATATGTTTAAACAAGCTCCTTACATCTTCTTTTGGTTGGCTTCTTTTTTTTTTTTGGCTGGAGTGGATATAGGTGAAATCTTTTGCGTCACTTGGGATGAAGATTATGGAGTAACTTTAAAGTGGAGTTGAAATATATTTGGACCGAAGGCTCACCTGTTCTGCTTCGGCTAATAGTGTGTGTGTTGTACGGCCCAACAATTTCTCAATCGTGTCATCGAACAACAGCACAGGACTATATCTGCAGCTCCATCACCCTGGATTCTATACCTGTTTTTATTCGGTTTTGGATACCGTTACATCAGGGGTCATATTTGTAACTTATAACAATGCCTACTAAAGAGGAATAAGTACACACTAACGTAGTTGCCGTCAAAAATATACTATTATACCAATATCCAATATGATGCTTTCCTACCATATACCAGTACATGACTAAATTTACACTGAATATAAGTATGCAACATACATTGGGCGAGGGAACTTGACCACACTGTCACATGACTCGCACCAAATATGTAGTTATTGTTAGGGTGTATTTACGAAGTGTTGTAGAGGATATCCAACTGTTTGCTCCTGTATTTTGGTAATTAAAACAACGTGATAGCAGCAACGACCCGAGATCATGTTTGAATTTCATTTATATAGGGCACTCAAAGCTTACAGAGAAATGTACAGAAGCTAAAAGTCCCTAATCAGCAACATGAAAATATTGATCAGTTTACTAGTTGAAAATCTTGAAATCAGCCTCATACTTGGTGATTAGATTTGAGGCTGAACACTTGGTCTATGCCGCATTATTGTTGACAGAACATTACTAAGTGATGAATCAGCACACAACCTGACTATTCCAATTTGCTTGAGGATTCAAGGCACAGGCCTGAATCATGCAAGCGTGTAGTCCCTAGACCTCACAAGTGGCCACCCTGATATTTGGGTACAGAATTACATTGATTGTATATGGGTGGCGTTTTCCTTACTCTGTTACTCTTCATAAACTCTTTCCCAGTATTTTGCTATGTCATTAGCAATATAAGTTACACAGTTGACCACTACAATACAACCTAAAAAGTGACACGTCTTCCGTTAGAGGGCCATTGCAATTTCAAATGCAATATAACTAACTTACCCTGCCGATTAATGCAAAATGCCAGAATGATCAGGCATATTAGAACCCGGTATTGGTGTAATAACGGTGTACTACTCATCTAGTGGTGATTACTGGCTACTCGTACCTAGACTTATATAAGTTTGTGCAATCTGCAAAAGTAATTCAATGGGGCAGCAAAGGACATATCGCATATATATTGCCTTTTGGGTTGCTATCAATCTATTGATCTTATGCAGTAGAGATAGGATCTGTATATATAATATTAGGAGCTATGTGATATCTAAAAAATAAAAAACATCATACTTAGTATATAATAAAGAGAATGTGCACAAGCTAAAAATAAAAAACATCATACTGAGTATATAATAAAGAGTATATAATAGAAAATATTGATTTTCTGATATTTTAAAGACATCTTCACTTTCTAAACCAATTGGAAATGTGCACAAGCTAAACGTCCCTAATCAGCAACATGAAGCATGTTGGTTTCCACACAAACTGACTATTCCAATTTGGTTGAGATTTCAAAGCACAAACCTGAATCCCACAAGCGTGTAGTCCCTAAACCTCACAAGGAACCGCCCTGATTCACGTCCAGAACTACATTAATTTTATACGAGTGGCTATATCAGGTTCAAGTTAAGGCGGTTCATTGCATTAAAGTTACTAACATAAATGCGTTCCAATACATATTAGCACATAGAGAAATGACCGTAATACAAGAAAATTGAAATACCACAACGTACTTTTGCTCAAATCATAGTTTTCTCATTCAACATGCTTCTTTAATATTTGTAATACTTAACTCAAACTAAGATTAACATGGAACAAACTATTTATTCATGCTCATTTTTAAATAGTAGGGATAATCTAAAATGGTAAAATGAACTATAACTATGATTGCACCTATACACTCAAATTAAGCAAAGAATGATAGTACGTGACCAACATGAGATATCAGAAGGCATGCAGTAATGAACACTGGAGAATTGTCCTGTTTTACCAGGTTGGCCCTCGCCTCATGAGACGTCTGATCATCAACTCACTTTGTATTGTTTTGCTAATCAAACTGAAAAAACTAAGGTTATACTAGGAAAATCGAACAACAGACATGGACAAAATGCACTTGACTTTGGACTTTGGAGTGTGCCTGAAAATTTTCATAAATGTGGTCCATCATTTGCAATTCCGAAATCATATATTGATGTCGGAATATACATCACAACCGTATGACGAATCTCCCTTTCTAATGACTTGAACTAATTGATGATGAGTTAAAGGCTATAACTGCAATTGGATCCTACAAACTGCTCATCCAACTTATCCAGCAAAAGTAATGTTTCTGTGTAAGAACTCATATAGAATGAACCAAGTTCACCATTTATCCCGAGATTTTTGATGGTTCTTGTGCGTGGTTCATAAACTTCTATTAATGATACCCTGTATTCATCTGTCGGTGTTTCCATAATAGGTTGGTCATTCTTCCTGAAACCTAGTACCTTTCTCCTTAAATATGCATCTGGTGTGTTGATGGTGAATAGCTTTGTGAACGATTTTGAAACACCATCTTCCACCATCATCCAAACACCATAGAGTTCTTTCTCGGCACCATAATAGAATTCAAGTAAAGCAAGAGACTCCTTAATCTTAGAGATAGAGAAATCATAAGATTCCTGATGTGCTACACTCTGAGGGAGGTGTATTTCGATAAAGTCTTCACTCACCATATCAAACGCAACAACTAGATTAATACTCCCATCATTAGCTTTCCAATAAATACACCGATCATCTATAGCTACTGGAGACTTGCTTGAAAAATAAATTGACTCAAGAGGTAGGTTACCACGTGGAGCTCTCCAAACCCGTGAGCTTAAAGTAAACACCATAACCGGTTTAGAACGTAACATATCATCGACCATTACAATCATAGGATCAAAATTATCAGGACGAACCCCAAAACCTATAACAGTTGAATATATCTTCTGTACATAAGGCAGATCAACAACAATGGATTTTCCAAGTGACGGATTCCAAATCACAGCTGTTGGCTTAAAAGTAGTATCATATCGAGAATAACTGAATAAACATAACAATCCTTGAGACATACCAACAAGGTCTAGTTCGTTACGTAGTTGAAACGACACAGGAACATTACTAACAGTCTCAAATTCATGTTGGGAGAGCGTGTCATTGTCAACCATGAAAACATATTTGAATTCAGATTCAAACGAGAAATCACGGAAAGTCTGGACACTGTACCTTATAAGAAGCCGATGATGCTGGTGATAGTTGGTGTAATCGGCAATAAAGAGAGGGCTGTCGATCATTGATTTCCAAGCTTTTGATACCGATCTGAATACGGCCAGCGATTTAACAGGAATGTTTCCTAGTTTACTTCCTACATGTTAGGCTTTTCCTAGTTTACTTCCTACATGTTAGGCATGTTAGCTTTGTTTCCAAGGAATAGGTTTTACCTATAAAACAATGTAATTGGCTCCCTGATGATGCATTAACCAAAAACAGAATATCAATAAAACAAAACCCCTTTCGATTTTTCATGGTATCAGAGAGGGTTTCTAAGGACCCCTCTCACCCTAATACAAATTCGATATGACCAAACAAAGTGAACCCGGCGGCAGTGGCACCAAGAAGGAGGTCGCCATTGATGCTAGCTCACCATACTACATACATCCCTCCGATTTACCAAAACAAGTACACGTAAACGAAATCCTAACCGATGGCAATTACAACGACTGGGCCAAGGAGATGGCAAACTTTTTGTTTGCAAAGAACAAGATGGGTTTTGTGGATAAGTCAATTCCAAAACCAGAAAAGGAGAACGAAAATTATATGCCATGGATGCGATGTGACGCTATGATAATTGGATGGTTGACGTCTGCCATGGATAAAGACATCAGGGGGAGCGTAAAGTACGCCAACTCTTCCTCTGAAATATGGAATGATTTGAAAGAGAGATTTGGAAAAGAAAGCGCCCCACGAGCATATGAATTGAAGCAGTTGCTTTCCGTTACACACCAAGACAACTCGACAATTTCGTCTTATTATACCAAACTCCGGGGTATATGGGACGAGATACAATCCGTTTTACCGATTCCTCAATGTACCTGTGGTAATTGCTCCTGTGACATCAGAAAGAGGCTGACCGAATTCAAAGAAAAGGAACGACTTTATGAGTTCTTAATGGGACTCGACGGGGATTTCTCTACAATAAGGACGCACGTCCTTTCTGTCAAGCCAACACCCACACTTGGAGAAGCTTATCGCCTTGCTTCTGAAGAAGAACAACAAAGGCAGATTACGATGGCTAAAAGGGGGCAGGTCGAGCCGGCTGCTTTTAAGACTCAAGGATGGCGTGAAGGCGTGTCTAAATTCCAGCGAAGCAACAAAGGAAACTCAAGACGGAATGCAGAAGAAAGAGTTGATCATTGCAGCGAATGCGGGAAGGATGGTCATAAAAGGGAAAACTGCTTCGAGATAATTGGGTACCCCGAGTGGTGGCCGGGCAAAGGCAAGACCGAAAAACCAAAGCAAAAGGCTGCTGCTCATGTCGATAATGAACTTAGCCTGGGTGGGCTTACGGATGCTCAATATCAAGCTCTCATGAAGCACTTCACCATCAACGAACAAAAGAAGGAAGGTGATTATGTCCGCAAAGCAAACATGGCCGGTAAGAACAATAAAATTGATGATTGGGTTGTGGACTCGGGAACGACGGATCATATAGTTCACAAACTCGAATCACTTAGAGATGTCGTTCACGATACACAAGAGAATCCTGTTATGATTCCAGATGGTAAAAATATACCTGTGAAGGCTAAGGGCGATTGCACCTTGATTGGTGGAAGTGAAATTGATGAAGTTTTATACATTCCTGATTTTAAATGCAATTTACTTTTTGTTAGTAGATTGTCAAAGGATTTACAATGTGTAGTGAGTTTTTTTCTGGATTTTTTTGTAATGCAGGGCTTACACTCGAAGAAGTTGATTGGCACGGGAAAATGCAAGAACGGTCTGTATCGGATGGGAATGGTAGCACAAGAAAGAAAGGCCATGGCAACCGCAATTGATCCTAGAATTTGGCACTCAAGACTAGGTCATGCCTCCCATTCTAAGTTATCAGATATAGATTTTTTAAGGGATGTTTCTTTTAATTTTGAGGACAATTTGTGTGATGATTGTGTTAAAGCAAAACATACGCGTATGTCGTTTCCTAAAAGTTCTATTAAGACGAATGAATGTTTTGAGTTGATTCATTGTGACATTTGGGGTAAGTATCGTAAGGCCTCCACGACCCATGCAAATTTTTTCTTAACCATTGTAGACGATTTTAGTAGGGTTGTTTGGGTTTATCTCATTAAACATAAGAACGAAGCAAGTGATTGTTTGATAAGTTTTCATAATATGGTTAAAACACAGTTTTCAAAACTAATCAAACGGATTAGAAGTGATAATGGGGGTGAGTTCACTTCAAATCGGATGAAGGAATTTTATTCACAAGAAGGCATTTTATTAGAAACTAGTTGTCCATATACGCCTCAACAAAATGGGGTGGTGGAACGAAAGCACCGTCATCTTCTTGAAACCGCTCGGGCACTTATGTTTCAAGCAAGTGTCCCAAAGCGATTTTGGGGAGAGTGTATCGAGACAGCCACATATATTATTAATCGTCTACCTTCCAAAGTCATCAATAACCAAACACCATATGAAATACTTTTCGGTCAAAAACCAAGTTATGAACAACAACAAAAACTTTTGGATTGTTTGGATAGTAGTTAGACTGATAAACGCCTAAAAGACATGATCTTAATGGATAAAATTGGACCACTTTGTGCTTGTTAATAGACGAGTAGGGCGTTTTTATGTTTGTTTAAGTGTTTCAGGTGTTTAGTGATAACTTGGCGTTAAATGGAACATAAACGGGTCAAGCAAAGTCAAGAAACAAGTCAAGTGATTCAAGAACCAAAATCTGAATCTGGAAATCTGGTGTTACAACGGGCGTAGGTTACGCTGCCCATGGCCGTACCTTACGCCAGGCAAAAGTTCAATACGCGTAGGTTACGCCAGTCATGACCGTACCTTACGCCAGTAGAAGATTCAAGATACAACAGGCGTACCTTTCGCTTACTTCAGGCGTAGGTTACGCTGGGCAGAAATTCAATGGGCGTACCTTACGCCCAGGTGGGGCGTAGCTTACGCCTAGTGCTGAACAGAATCCTGATTTTGGATCTCTTAACTTTTAGTTAGGGAATTAATTATGCACGAATTAACACACACCATACCCTAATTTCTGAGATCTAGAGCAGCAACCTATCATTCCCAAGCCCCAAAATCATCATCAATTCATATTGCAAAGGAGATGACAATCCAAAGTGAAGAATCATTGATGAACATGGAAAGGCTAATTCTCTTTAGATCATTCTCATGTGAACAATTATGTAAGACAATTGTATTCAACCTTTCTTATATTCAAGTTGGATTAGATGTTTAATTCTTGATTGTGTTTTGCATCTAATGTTGTTTGGATTTGAATGAATGATTACATGTTTTTAACCTTGAATGATTTCCATCTATCTTTTGGTTTCAATTTATTGTTAATCATTAATTATTGGAAGAATCTCTTAGCACTTGTAATCTGATTTTTGAAAAGATATTCTAGTTGTGTCAATTCCTTGGTTTAATTATCGTGAATCATCACAACTCAATCAATCGGTTCTTGAACTTCATTCATTCCATACATTATAACGAATCATGTCTATGTGATTTCCAACGGATATAAGTTAGGTTATACTTTTGAAAACATAATTGGGATCATAAGAATGGTCTTACCTTTTTATTATTAAATTCTTGTGTTAAGTTTATGATCATTTCTAGTTTAATCAAATCAATCAAAAACTCAATTTTAAGTTTATGCCTAGTTTAAATCATTTTGTAACTTGTTCAACACTTTCCCATGATTCCTTGTGGATACGATACTCTACTTACACTAGCTAATTAGTGGTAATTAGTTTTATTTTTGATCGACTCAACGACATCGATCAGAGACAGGAGGGGATAAGTTTGAATTCAGGGGGAGGCCGGGGGTGTTTATGGGATATCCGCAAGGAACTAAGGGTTATAAAGTCTTTGATAGTCATTTTCGACCCGCCATAGCCGTTAATGCTTCACCCATAGTTCCACCGGTTTTGAGAGGTAGAGCATTTGAGGTTAGACCTCAATGTTTGAGTATTTTGCCAAGTTTTCATGGGATGGCGGCGGAAGAGCCTTATTTGCACTTGTCGGAGTTTGAGGCGATTTGTGGTACTATTGGAGGCCAAGGATTTTCACCGGATGAGGTTAAGCTAGTTCTTTTTCAGTTTACTTTGAAGGATAAAGCGAAGCAATGGTTCTTGACATTGCCATCAGGTAGTATCTTTTCATGGGCTGAAATGCAACAACAATTTTTGGATGAGTATTACACCATGCAAAAGACTAGTGATGCAAGGAATTCGATAAGAACTTTTCAGCAACAATCGGGTGAAACATTTTATGAAGCTTTCAAGAGGTTTAATGAGTTGTTGAGAGTATGTCCTCATCACGGAATTACTAAATGGGAATTGATCACGGCTTTCTATGATGGTTTGTTATCGGAAGAGAAAAGAGATGTGAATTCCATTAGCAATGGTACTTTCTTGATAAATCCCGAAGATGTTGATTGGGAGTTCTTGGAGAAGATGAGTGTGAACTCAAAAAGGCAAGCTCAATCGAATAGGAGAGCAAGACGCCCAATAGCCTCTTCATCAACTAGTGATCAAGCTACAAAAGATAGACTTGAAGCATTGGAGCAAAAGTTTGCCAAGTTGGGGAAGGCTGAAAATCGGGGTGTTTATCAAGTATCTCAAGACTATCCGGTTTATGAAAGGTGTGATGAGTTGGGACATTCGGCTTTGCAATGCCCATTAGACTTGGAGCAAATGGAAGAAGTGAATCAAGTGTATGGAGAGAAGAAGCAATATGACATGAACTCCAACACTTATCATCCGGGGATGAAATCATCCAAACTTTAGATATGGCAATTCTTCAAACCAACTCAACCCGAACTTTCAAGGAAATAACCAAAACGGTGGGGCACCATCTCAACCATTTCAAGGCCAAAATTACAACCAAGGGAATTACCAAGGTGGTCAAAATCAAGGGGGATTCAATAGAGGCTACCAAAGGAACTTTCAAGGTAATAACCAAGGTGGGTCTTCGGGAGGTAATGATGTGTCAACCCGGGAGATTATGGATTACTTGAAAGAAATGGATAGGAAGAATGAGATTCGGGATAAAACGGTTGAGAGTTTGCAAAAGCAAGTTGGGCAATTGGCGGAGGATGTATCGGAATTGAGGAAGAGTCCGGGGAAGCTACCAAGTGATACGAAGATCAATCCACAACATCAAAGTGGCGGTTCCCAAGAATGTCAAAAATGTGGAAATCAACAATGTAAGTACTCTTCGTAGTGGTAAGATTTATGATAATCATGTTGTCCCTCCACCACCATTTGTTGATGGTGTGGTGGAGGATGTTGATGAAAATGAAGATAGTGAGCATGAACCGGAACTTGTTTTACCTAAATCAAGTAAAAAAGTGTCTTTTAAAGAGGTAGAAAACAATAGGTCTAATGATAAATCTTCTGAAAAACAAGGAAAGGATATGGAGGGTAATACCATTCCTTTTTCCTTTGGCTTTGATTGATCCAAAACTTAGGCCTACACTTAAGAAAAGAGGTCCCATGAGGAAGAAATGTGGGAAATTTTTAAACAAGTGAAAATCAATATACCTCTTATTGACATAATCAAGCAAGTTCCGGCTTATGCTAAGTATCTTAAGGATTTGTGTACCCAAAAACGGCATCATAAGCTTCCAAAGAAAATTGTTTTAAATGAGGAAGTTAGTGTCGTTGTGATGGGTATACTCCCACCTAAACTCCAAGATCCGGGAGCGCCTTTAATTACTATTCAAGTTGGTGATTTCAAAATGAACAAGGCACTTTTGGATATGGGGGCGGGTGTGAGCATTCTTCCGGGAAGTTTGTATGACCAATATGACTTTGGACCTTTAGAAAAAGTCGACACCACCTTGGTGATGGCTGATTTTCCCTTAAACTTCCTAGAGGAATTGTCCGAGATGTTATTGTTAAGGTGGAGGAATCTTATTACCCCGTAGACTTTTTGGTACTTGATTTTGCACCAAGCGGTAATGTTAGGCACCCAATGTCATCATGGGTAGACCCTTTTTGGCCACCGCTAATGCATTAATTGACTGTAGAAGGGTACGGTTGAAATGACTTTTGGCAACCGTAAGATAAGATTGAATGTTTTTGCTAGTGTTCCTAACCCCGTAGTTAGTGACGAATGCTTTATGGCGGACGTCATTGATGAGTAAATGAGGAAGACACACGGGAGAATTGTGCTTTGGTTGCCAGGTTAATCATGGAGCATAGTGAAACATTGAAGAAGGAAGCAAAGGATTGGGAGATTATGGCAATTCAAGAAGGTAGACCACCATGGACTCATTTAGTGGAAAGTCTACCGGATCATATTGATACTCGTCTCAAGCCATCCATTGAAAGTCCACCACAAGTTGAGTTGAAAGAGCTCCAATCTCATTTGAAGTATGCATTTTTGGGAGATGAACAAACTTTGCCGGTGATCATTGCATCAAATTTGGAAGAAATGCAAGAAAGAGCATTACTTAAGGTGCTCAAGAAATACAAGGCGGCCATTGGATGGACAATTGCCGATTTAAAAGGCATTAGTCCATCAATTGTGATGCATAAGATAATCACCGATGCTGAAGCAAGACCTTCACGTGATGCTCAAAGGAGATTGAATCCTCATATGCGTGAAGTGGTGAAAAAGGAGGTGCTAAAGTGGTTGGATGCTGGAATTATTTACCCTATTTCAGATAGTACATGGGTAAGTCCAACACAAACGGTACCTAAGAAATCTGGAATTCAAGTGGTTAAAGGAGATAGTGGTGAGCAAATTGCTACCCGACCCATCACCGGGTGGAGGGTATGCATTGACTACCGAAAGTTGAACACCGCTACTTCAAAAGATCATTTCCCATTGCCATTCATTGATCAAATCATCGAAAAGCTTGTAGGTCAGCAATTTTATTGTTTTCTAGATGGTTATTCAGGTTATAATCAAATTGCTATTCATCCCGATGACCAACATAAGACCACATTTACATGTCCCTATGGAACTTTTGCCTTTAGGCGAATGCCATTCGGGTTATGTAATGCTCCAGCCACCTTCCAAAGGTGCATGATGAGTATCTTTTCGGATATGGTCGGTGATTCTTTAGAGATTTTTATGGATGATTTTTCAATTTTTGGTCAAACCTTTGATAATTGTCTTAATGAGCTAACCAAAGTTTTGAAAAGATGTGTTGAAACGAATTTGGTCTTAAGTTGGGAATGAAAGTGCAGGGTGATCGATCAATTCGCGATTCCTACAACTATGTAAGTGCGGAATCCAAACATAATCGTTATTGAGGTAATTGAATGAAACACAAATATATGAACACGAAATCAATATGAACAGGAGATATAAATCTGATTCCTTTATCATTAGTCGAATGATTACAATGAATAAATCCGTTTACAATACATCTACGATGATTACGGATTACAATCAACGAGACGACTCTTGATAATCGAATAATATGGTGGACTTACGGACTGAGGTTTGCGCATACCTCAGCCTGCCGTGAATGAAATCTGTTGCAACTAAAATCATCAACTAAAACCGAAACCTAAGAACAATATATATAGGCTACAAATGGGCTGGGCTTCAAACTCGTGGGCCTCCAAACTCGTGGCCTCCACACGAGTTTGGTCTAAACTCGTGGCCCAAACACGTGCTACAGTAACACGTGATTGGCCAAACTCGTGTTACTGTTCACACGAGTTTGTCCAAACTCGTGGTACTGTTCACACGAGTTTGTCCAGTTGTCTGGATAATCTCTGTAAAGTAACAGCCCTTTAATTGAGATGCATCGGACACAAATTGTGCACCAAAACGTGCACTTACAGTCTCCCCCTTGACCGATGCACTCAATTCATTCACCGATAATCATTAGCAATCGAAAACCTGCAAAAGCAAACTCCCCCTTAACTAATGATACCGGGTCTTCTTTTGTTGAGACTCGATCTTCTGACACAACACTCTGATCTTCAAACTCCAAAATCTCTGTATCTCTGTGACAACCAACTAACCTAACACATCTCATTGTAGTTCTCCCCCTCAACAGTAGCCATCTCCGAATTAAACATATGCAATCTTCTTCCTGCTTGGAACTTTGCTCGAGACATTCCTCGACTTGCTTAACCGGCATATAATAGAGAAGTTGAATTTCCAACAATCAGCATCAAATCAATCAGCTCTCACAAAAATAAGAAACTCTGTAGCTTGAATCACAAACTGCAGTACCAAAAATCCTGTCTCAACTAGCAGCATCTGACTTTGTCTTGTACCTTCACAATTCCACCAACCACCCGAAGTTTTTCCTATCAGATCTCCCCTTCAGTTGTATACACCACCAAATATAAAGATCTTTAATCTCGCAATCACAATAAATGATCGCCTGATAATCATCTCTATTCTTGAAATATAAATAGGTTCAATCTTCAATTACTTAACAACAGATGACAACTTCGTTGCTCTTAATATTTCGACAAAGTTTCCACAACTGCCATCTATTTGATACTTGAGCATATTTCACATTAAGCACACCATCATCTAAACACAGATCTTGGTTTGTCTCTCAAGTAGCACAGAATTTTACTCAGAAATCTGAAATTTTTTATCTCCCCCTTTTCTCTGTAAAATTCTGAAATCTAGCCCTTCTGTGATATACCAATTACCAGTTCAGCTCAGAAATCTGGTTGATAAAAGTATCTCCCCCCCCCTTTTCTCTGCAAAACTTGGAAAGGTAGTATAAGCTTAGGTTACAGGATCTCCTATTCATAGAGGTTCTTCAAAATGGCCTAGAGCTCATTACAGCAGCAGCTCTTCGCCAAACAGGGTATATTCGTTTTCCCTCCAAATTTCCGAGGAAAAACACATTTACGTGAAACATTGGTATTCACGTAAATTTTTATTTCTATGGCTGTGGGAAAAATTTGATAATTGCCGAAAATTTTCATCCAAAACGTGCCGAAATCGCACAAAAACGAACCGAAAATTTTTCGAACGCTACCAAACTTCAAATCTCCATGAATCATGCCATTTTAAGACCATGGACAAAATTATTTTTCCCGCCAAAATACTCTTTTTTTTTTTTTTTTTTTACAACCCTGTCTTCTATGCTTCAATGTATCGTTGTCTGCTGAATCCTTCCACACCGAAACATACTTGAACCTCGATTCCATTTCGACAACTCAAACACGTTTTTCGGCAAACTCGTGTGAACAGTGCCACGAGTTTAAGAACCTAAATGCGTGATACCCCTTAAACACGTGGAATTAGGGTTTCTCAAACACGTGTTTTATTAACTAAACACGTGTTTAACTAAACACGTGTTTAACTAAACACGCTACCTAAACACGTGGACCAATCTTCAAACGCGTGAGACTATGGTAAACGCGTGTGATCAAAGGTAAACACGTGCAACAATGTAAACGCGTGGTACAAACGCGTGACACTTAGGAATTTGCAAACGCGTTATAAATAAACACGTGAAAGTAGGGTTTGTAAACGCGTGTTTTCCCAAACGCGTGTAATCTCATCTGCACAAAACAGATCTGATCGAAGTTCTTCATCCAAAAACCCTAAAAACGAACCACGAATCAGAGACATAAAGCCTCTCCTGCTCTGATACCAATTGAAAGTACAGGGTGATCGATCGATTCGCGATTCCTACGACTATGTAAGTGCGGAATCCAAACATAATCGTTATTGAGGTAATTGAATGAAACACAAATATATGAACACGAAATCAATATGAACAGGAGATATAAATCTGATTCCTTTATCATTAGTCGAATGATTACAATGAATAAATCCATTTACAATACATCTACGATGATTACGGATTACAATCAACGAGACGACTCTTGATAATCGAATAATATGGTGGACTTACGGACTGAGGTTTACGCATACCTCAGCCTGCCGTGAATGAAATCTGTTGCAACTAAAATCATCAACTAAAACCGAAACCTAAGAACAATATATATAGGCTACAAATGGGCTGGGCTTCAAACTCGTGGGCCTCCAAACTCGTGGCCTCCACACGAGTTTGGTCTAAACTCGTGGCCCAAACACGTGCTACAGTAACACGTGATTGGCCAAACTCGTGTTACTGTTCACACGAGTTTGTCCAGTTGTCTGGATAATCTCTGTAAAGTAACAGCCCTTTAATTGAGATGCATCGGACACAAATTGTGCACCAAAACGTGCACTTACAGGGAAAAGAGCCACTTTATGGTTCAAGAGGGGACGGTTTTGGGTCATGTGATTTCAAAGAAAGGCATGGAAGTTGACCGGGCCAAAATCAAAGTCATTTCTACTTTACCCCCTCCAACCAATGTTAAGGGTGTCCGTTCTTTTCTTGGACATGCCGGATTTTATAGAAGGTTCATCAAAGGATTTAGTGTCATTACCAAACCATTGTGCAATTTGTTGTTAAAAGATGTACCATTTGTGTTTGATAATGAATGTTTAAAAGCTTTTGAAACCTTAAAAGAAATTGGTTGAAGCCCCCATTTTGCAATCACCTAATTGGTCCATGCCTTTTGAAATTATGTGTGATGCAAGTGACTTTGCAATTGGGGCTGTTTTGGGACAACGGGTAGATAAGAAACCCGTTGTAATTTATTATGCAAGCAAGACTTTATCGGATGCCCAATTGAATTATACCACCACCGAAAAGGAATTGCTTGCGGTTGTTTATGCTCTTGACAAGTTTCGTTCTTACATGTGTGGTAGCAAAGTCATAGTGTATACAGATCATAGCGCGGTGAAGTATTTGATGGAGAAGAAGGATGCAAAACCAAGGCTAATTAGGTGGGTATTGCTACTACAAGAGTTTGATTTGGAAATCAGAGACAAGAAAGGAAGTGAGAACGTGGTGGCGGACCACTTGTCAAGAATTCAAGTTATGGATGATGGATCAACCAAGGAGATCAATGAGACCTTTCCGGATGAACATTTACTAACCGTTTCTATTGTTCCTTGGTATGCAAACATTGTTAATTTTATGTCCGCAGGTAAGCTACCGGAGCATTGGGCCAGAGAAAGAAGCAACAATTCCTTGCACAAGCAAAACAATACATTTGGGATGAGCCGGACTTGTTCAAAGTTGGCCCGGATCAATTGGTGAGAAGATGTGTTCCGGATGAGGAGATTCAAGAGGTGTTGACTCATGCACACTCATTTGCATGTGGAGGTCATTTCAGCGGTCAAAAGACAGGTTATAAGGTTTTAATGTGTGGTTTGTTTTGGCCTAGCATTTTTAAGGATGCCGCTGAATTTGTTAAGAAATGTGTTAGATGTCAACAACTAGGTAGTATTACCAAAAGGAATGAAATGCCCATGCAACCCATTTTAGTTAATATATTTGATGTTTGGGGCATTGATTTTATGGGTCCTTTCCCTAATTCTTTTGGTAATTACTATATTTTGGTGGCGGTAGATTATGTGTCGAAATGGGTAGAAGCCATAGCCACCAAGACCAATGACCATACCGTTGTGTGCAAGTTTGTCCAAAGCAACATTTTCTCAAGATTTGGAATCCCTCGTGTGATCATAAGCGATGGGGGATCTCATTTCAAAAAAATTCAGTTTGGAAAACTTCTTAAACGGTATGGCATAAACCACCGGATTGCCACTCCATATCACCCACAAACAAGTGGGCAAGTTGAAGTGTCCAATAGGCAAATTAAAGAAATTTTGCAAAAGACGGTAAGACCCGATAGAAAAGATTGGTCAACCAAACTTAATGATGCTTTATGGGCTTACCGTACCGCTTTTAAGACACCTATTGGCACTACTCCTTACCGGTTGGTTTATGGAAAGGGTTGTCATCTTCCAATGGAACTAGCACATAGGGCATTATGGGCCGTTAAGACCGTTAACATGGATTTTGAGAATGCAGGCAAAGAAAGAAAGTTGCAATTGTGCGAATTGGAAGAATTAAGGAATGAGGCTTATGAATGTGCATCAACTTACAAAGACAAGATGAAAGCGGTTCATGATGCCAAATTGAAGAAGAAGGTGTTCGAAGTTGGCCAAAAGGTTTGGCTTTACAATTCAAGACTCAAGTTCTTTCCGGGAAAGCTCAAAAGCAAATGGATGGGTCCTTATACCATCACAAGAGTTGGAAAGTTTGGAGAGATTGAGATTGAAGATCCAAAAGATGGTGTGAAGCAAATGGTCAATGGACACCGATTGAAGCCGTATTTGGATGCAACCGACATGAATGGAGCTACAAAGGAAATGGTGAACTTCATCTCAAGTCCACCATCCTATGAGGTTGCTTGAACATCAATTGAGGTAATGTCGAGCTGAGGACAATAAACTTAGCGCTAAACGGGAGGCAACCCGTTGTTTGTTTGTTTATAGCTTCAAATTCGGTACGTTTTCATTTTCGTTTCAATTTTGTTTAGTTGTTTTGGTAATTTTTGTTGCATAATCACACAAGGAACTTAATTCTCAGCAATATGCTTGAGAATTAAGTTGGGGAAGGTCGGTTTGGGTGAAAAGTGAGTCGTTTTTGCAATTTTTCGAGCCGATGAACTCATTTCTAATTTCGGGTGTACATTAGGGACAATGTACCTTTAAGTTGGGGAAGGGAGTTTAATTTAATGTAATTGCAAGTTTTGAAATCAATTTGTGGCTGTAGTTAAAAAAAAAAAAAAAAATCATAAAATCAACAGGGGGCGTAAGCTACGGCCCTTGGGGCGTAGGTTACGGTCCCCTGGAAAGTTAAAATGGACATTACGCCAAAAACTTACTGTTTACGGCCCACTTTACGCCCACCTTACGCCAAAATTGCATTTTCTGGAGAGGCGTAAGGTACGCCCAGGTTGAGCGTAGGTTACGGCTTTTACTTTTTGAGCCAGCGTAAGTTACGGCAACCACCAGCGTAGGTTACGGCCGTTGAAAAGATACAAGGTAAGTTTTTGACCGGGCGTAGGTTACGGGGGTATTGGGCGTAGGTTACGGCTTCACAAAAATAAGTCAGCGTAGGTTACGCCTCTTTCTGGCGTAAGTTACGGTCGACCCAGATCGATTTTTTTTTATTTAATAAAAATCTAAAAATCAAAAATCTTTTAATTACAACCACAAAACTGATCAATTCACTTTTCCATCATCATCTCGATCTCTCTCTATCTTCTCCATCCCCAATTTTTTCTCACAAGAACCCTAACCTTCAATCACCCATAACTCCTTCAATCTTCCATCAATTTTAACAATTTTTGGGTCAAAAGTGCATAACTTTTCGAGAGCTACAAAACCCCTATCGTTATTTGTTCAATTTCAGATTCGTTTGTAAGATTAAAGTAAGATTAATTTCGAATTTAATTTTTATTTTTCTTAATTTTGCTTTAATTTACTAACCATTGCTAAAGTTTGTTACTTGTTGTTAGTTTTGTTGAATAAAGATGAAGAAAGCAGCAGGAAAATTTATCAAGAGTCTAAGCAAAAAAGGTGATTCTTCATCAAGTCAACAACCAAGCAAGAAGAAAAGGCCAATGGTTCAAGAGGAATCATCATCATCATCAGAAGAAGAAAGAAACTCACCACAGGCAAGTGAAGAGATGGAGGTTGACAATGAAAAACCCGAATGGAGGCAAGGTAAGCCTTTATGTAATTTACTCGATGAATGGCAGTTGATTTTATTTAAAGAAAAGATGGCTGAAGCCAAAATTTGATGGATCAATTGTTGGGTGAGAGAACACTTGTCTTGTCAGAATTTAGGGGGTTTGGGATGGTTGAAGCGTTTGAACAAATGGGATGGAAACAAGTGTTAACATGGAGTAATGGTGATCACGCTGAGATTTATTTAGATGGCATTATTAATTGGATGGGTACTTTAGAGTTGACTCCCGGAAATAACCCCCCGGTGACTTCTAAGTTAGTAGGCACGGTCAATGGGAAAAAGGTAACAATGTCTTTTGCTACCTTAGATAAGATAGCTAAATTTGACACGGGTGCTACTTCAGGGAGGGCTTTTGATTATGTTGATGAGAAGTACTTAACAGGGGTAGAAACACCTGATAATTGGATTGATATGCTTGTTGAGATTTTTGATGTTTCACGAGACCATTTGAGTACAACATTTAGGATGGAGCGTGCATTGTTGAAACCACTGCCCCGGTTGATAATGTCAATTTTGAGCTGGAATGTTTGTCCTCGAACCAGTGATAAGAGCATGGTTAGGCACCATGATGTTATTGTGTTATATGCCTTGGTTACAGGAAATCTAGCCTTGTCGTTTAGACAAATTGTGATGTCTAACATCTGGGATGCAAGGAACAAAAGAAACAAACTTGTCATCCCACACCCGAAACTTATCGCCCGACTACTCCAAATCCATAAGGTAGTCCCAAAGGAGACCAATATGGAGTATCTGAGTAATACTCCTTACACTATGAAAAGATTGTTGAAAGGGAATGAGTGGGAGTTTCAGGATCACCCACAGTTTAAACTCCTCAAGGATTTGAAGTGGTGGTTATCTGATAGCTCTCCAAAGGCTGGGATTACTAGGGAGGAGGCGATAGAACAAATGGAGCAAATGGGTGTTAATCAGAGGGGTGAAGCGAGTAGTGCTAGAGGGGTTCTGAAGGAAGAAGATATGGTTTATTAGGTTCTGGATTTGGAGGGACTGGGCCAAGCTTTGGTTATGAGCAGCCTAGTGATTATAGTCAGTGGACATCGTATGAGAGGAGCATGTGGGATATGACTGCTCAGCAGGGGGTACAGCGGAGGAGTTATGAGTTGGGTATGGCATATGCTCATGAACAGGATAAGAGACAGCAGTTT
>CM067169.1:72947345-72976663 GCA_034093135.1 Erigeron breviscapus | reverse complement strand
ACTTATTTATTTTGATGGATGTTAACTCCTGTGCTATAAAAGCAGCTCAAGACGAGAATTTTATCTATTTAAATTTTTACATTTAAGGTTTCTAGAATACATTTATTTTTCTGTGATGTATAAGTGTTTGGTAACATTAATCTACATTTAAATTTGTTTTAGTGAGATTATTCGCCGCATCTCATGTGTAGTTCTACTATATACACATATACAATCCATGTGTTTTGGTCGTATATACACACAACATAAAGGTACCGTCACATTTAGCCACAACTTTTTCAGACCATCTGCTGCATCACGCGGGCACCCTTCTAGTATACTAAAAGACAACTGACCAAACCTCAATTGACCAATCACACTCTTTTTTCAAAATCAATTATAACACATGTGAAATTCAATTTAAAAAAATTAAGTCAATTCAATTTAAAAAAAATTAAGTCGATCTATTAAAGAAGTGGATCTTTATGACTTTATATAGATAGATATTACTATAAACAAACCTATATATGGATTGGGTAAATATTATTAAATGGGTAACTAAAATAGATAGATAATAAAAACAAAACTAACTTATCTACAACAAGGTATCTATTAACAAAAATAACCACATATATGATTAAATATATACTAATCTTTACTTTGATATAAATCTACTTTAATGATCCGTAAATATATTTTTCTCCCTTAAAGCATATCTTGATGACATAAATATACTCGTATTAACCAAATAATATTTAGACACCAATTAACATGAAAAAGAGCATTAAAGTAATAAGCTTGATTGTCAAAATTTGTTTTTCGATTCTCTTATTCACGATTATATTTGGCATTATTTTGTAAAGTGCAATTTAATTTTCCAATTATAGATTATATTTTGAAATTTTTTCAGCTAGGACACATTCTATCAATGATGTTTTTTTCATGTATGTATTTTTCTTTCTTATAGTTATGTCATGGTCAAAAATTTCTGGTAAGCCCTTTCATCAACCACAAATCTTCTTTTATTTTAGTTATTTTGAATACTGATAATCATCTTCTATGATTGATTCTCCATATGAATTTTACTATTGTTCTTATTTGTAGTTTGTTGGAGAAAGTGATCAATGCGATTGATTATTTATTTGGATTGATGAAAGCGTCACACGACAAATTGTTTGCGCTGTATTCCTATACCTTGATCTCCCCCCCCCCCCCCCCCCCCACCCTTCTCGGCATAAATTCTATATAAAATTTTGTAATTTTGATATTATAAGCTAGTATATTTGTAAAAAATATATAGTTTTTTTTATATACATAAATTTGATTTTATCTTAAAAACATAAAAAAAAATTGGGTCTAAATCTATATAAATTAAAAGTAATGCCTTTCCAATTAAAATCGGGGTTTTATGTTTATTATTTAAGTTAACAAATAAACGTTGGTTGGGCCATGAAAACTCTTCCTTCTCATATGGACTGCACGGTCCAAACACCAAAAGTTTTTTATGTAATGTAAATTTAACTTTCGATTCCAATTTCCTCACAGAATCCCCAAAATCCCATTCGAAATCAAAACCCTAAAAACCGATTATACACCAACATGGAAATCAAAATCAGAAAAGGAGGGATGGCAGACATGAAAAATCGAAAGGGGTTTTGTTTTATTGATATTCTGTTTTTGATCGATACATCATCAGGGAGCCAATTACATTGTTTTATAGGTAAAACCTATTTCTTGGAAACAAAGCTAACATGCCTAACATGTAGGAAGTAAACTAGGAAAAGCCTAACATGTAGGAAGTAAACTAGGAAACAATAAACTATAAAATATATTTCGGTCCTTTACTCCCCCTCAAGCTGGAGTGTGAAGGTTACGAACACCCAGATTGTCAAGCAAAGTCTTCAAAGGTTGAGCTCCTAGCGGCTTGGTGAGTAGATCTGCGATTTGTTGTTTGCTACTCACGTACATTGGTTCAACTTCACGAGATTCAACCCGTTCTCGAACAAAATAACAATCCATCTCTACATGCTTAGTACGTTCGTGGAAAACTGGATTGTTTGCAATGTGTCTAGCAGCTTCATTATCACAATAAAAAGGCGTGGCTTCTTCCAAAATGATGTCGAAATCTTTAAGTAGCCAACGTACCCATAGAACCTCGCTAACCGTCGAGGCCATTGCTCGATATTCTGCCTCTGCTGAAGAGCGTGAAACTACTGACTGCTTCTTTGTCTTCCACGACACCGGGGCGCCACCTAAAAGCAACAAATAACCTGTTCTAGAGCGTCTGGTATAAGGACATCCTAGCCAATCGGAGTCACAATAAGAAACAAGAGGAAAACCGCCGCTCTTGGGTATAAAAATACCTTGACCAAGCGTAGACTTAACATATCTAAGCACACGCAAAACAGCATTCATATGGTCAACTCGAGGATCGGAAACAAACTGGCTAAGAACATTTACCGCATAGGCAATGTCGGGTCGTGTAGCTTGAAGGTATAACAGCCTGCCAATAAGGCGACGATAAAGTGAAACATCGGTCTTATGACTTTCACTGCATTGATCAAGCTTCAAATTTTGTTCCATTGGAAAGGCACTAGGACGACATCCAAGCTGACCACAGTCGGACAAAATATCCATAGAGTATTTATATTGACTTAGCACCACACCGTCATCAGTATGAGCCACCTCAATGCCCAAGAAATACTTCAAAGGGCCGAGATCCTTGATGCTAAAACTAGTGTTCAAATGCTCCTTAGTTCTTGCGATCATGTCGACGTGATCACCACAGATTATAACATCATCGACATAAATCAATATCGCAACAAATTTACCCTCTTCGCGATATGTAAAAAGCGAATAATCTGCATTCGATTGTTTGAAACCAATATCTAACAAAGAAATGGTAAACTTATGATACCAAGTACGTGAAGCTTGCTTTAACCCGTACAAGGACTTCTTTAATCGACATACTCTCGTCTCTTCTTTGTTGCAGAAACCTTGTGGGATCTTCATGTAGATCTCTTCTTCCAAATCTCCATGAAGAAACGCATTATTTACATCGAGTTGGTGCAACAACCAACCCTTCTTCACGGCAACTGTAATGAGGGTCCGTATGGTTACTAGCTTGGCAACGGGTGCAAAAGTGTCATGATAATCAACTCCCGCAATTTGTGTAAATCCTCGTGCAACAAGACGTGCCTTGTACCTTTCAATCTCGCCATTGGGTTTATATTTAACTTTGTAAACCCACTTTGAATCTATAGGATGTTTTCCTTCCGGCAAAACCTCTAATGTCCATGTCTCGTTATCTTCTAAAGCTTTAATTTCACGTTCCATTGCATCGCACCAATTTGCGTCCTCCATAGCTTCTTTGAAAGAGGTCGGCTCATTTACAGATGTAATGGCCGCTAAAAAGGCTTTGTGAGAAGCCGAAAAATTATCATAAGAGACATAGTTTGTAAGAGGGTGTACCGTAGAAGAAGTTCGATTAGGCACGGAGGTTGCATGGTCGATGGAGGGCGGTAGCACGACTTCATAATCCTGTAAATGAAATGGCTGAGATCTTGCTCTAGTGTGTCTTCCTTCTGGAAGTTCACTCCGATTTTGTTCAACAGTCTCAATGACTTGTCCCTCATTAACAAGGTCAACAGATTCATGTGATGTTGACTCAGTGGGATTATCCTGTAAATTTGTGTCAACTTCAACCTCCTTCATCCTATCTTCTACATGGTCATCGACATACCAATGTGTATTTTCAAACTCTTCAAAATTTGCATTTTTGGACTTGAGACGTGAAAAAGGAAAATTGGTCTCTATAAATTTAACATCTCGAGAAACGGCCATTTTACCATGTTCAATATCAAAGACTTTATAACCCTTAGTTCCTTGCGGATATCCCATAAACACCCCCGGCCTCCCCCTGAATTCAAACTTATCCCCTCCTGTCTCTGATCGTTGTCGTTGAGTCGATCAAAAATATAAACTAATTATGAATAACTAGTACGGATAAGTAGAGTATCGTATCCACAAGGAATCATGGGAAAGTGTTGAACAAGTTACAAAATGGTTTAAACTAGACATAAACTTAAAATCGAGTTTTGGATTGATTTGATTAAACTAGAAATGATCATAAACTTAACACAAGAATTTAATAATAAAAAGGTAAGACCATTCTTATGATCCCAATTATGTTTTCAAAAGTATAACCTAACTTATATCCGTTGGAAATCACATAGACATGATTCGTTTTAATGTATGGAATGAATGAATTTCAAGAACCGATTGATTGAGTTGTGATGATTCACGATAATTAAACCAAGGAATTGACACAACTAGAATATCTATTCAAAAATCAGATTACAAGTGATAAGAGATTATTCCAATAATTAATGATTAACAATAAATTGAAACCAAAAGATAGATGGAAATCATTCAAGGTTAAAAACATGTAATCATTCATTCAAACCAACAACATTAGATGCAAAACAATCAAGAATTAAACATCTAATCCAACATAAATATAAGAAAGGTTGAATACAATTGTCTTACATAATTGTTCACATAAGAATGATCTAAAGAGAATTAGCCTTCCATGTTCATCAATGAATCTTCAATTTGGATTGTCATCTCCTTTGAAATATGAATTGATGATGATTTTGGGGCTTGGGAATGGTATGTTGCTGCTCTAGATCTCAGAAATTAGGGTATGTGTGTGTGTTAATTCGTGCATAATTAATTCCCTAACGAAAAGTTAAGAGATCCACAAAATCAGGATTCTGTTCAGCACTAGGCGTAAGCTACGCCCCACCTGGGCGTAAGGTACGCCCATTGAATTTCTGCCCAGCGTAACCTACGCCTGAAGTAAGCGTAAGGTACGCCTGTTGTATCTTGGATCTTCTACTGGCGTAAGGTACGGTCATGACTGGCGTAACCTACGCCTATTGAACTTTTGCCTGGCGTAAGGTACGGCCATGGGCAGCGTAACCTACGCCCGTTGTAACACCAGATTTCCAGAATTTCCAGATTTTGGTTCTTGAATCACTTGACTTGTTTCTTGACTTTGCTTGACCCGTTTATGTTCCATTTAACGCCAAGTTATCACTAAATACCTGAAACACTTAAACAAACATAAAAACGCCCTACTCGTCTATTAACAAGCACAAAGTGGTCCAATTTTATCCATTAAGATCATGTCTTTTAGGCGTTTATCACATTCCCCAACTTAATCCTTTTTCGTCCCGAAAAAGACATTCATTATGTGACAAGCTAATTTACAATCCTATAATACTTCCTATCACCAAAGAAACACCATATAGGAGTTATATCAATTATACATGCTTGTAAAACTCAACCCTCAAGTAATCTTCAAAGTACACTTGGGTGAAACTAAGCAATGCAAACCAAACCATATAACACAATCAACTCATAAGACTTACAACTATCAAAAGATTTACGACTAGCAAATAGAAATATACAAATGTGCAATTAAACCTAATAAACCTCAAGTTTGCCACAATACATGCATCACACTCTCACAATGTGCACTCCCCTCGGTTCATATTTTGGGTGAATTAGCAAAAGATGTGCCAATGTATCTATATGAAGCTCACAACTCATTATTGCACACTAAAAATCATAGGCTAGTACACAAATCGAACCAAGACCTCATAACACCAAATTATCACTTCGGCATTCATACAAGATTGGTGGAAATATGGAATGAAACACGGTAATGATTCTCTTTTGGGCGATTTACTAGAATGATTTTTGGAACATTTCACTTTGGCTCTTTTTGATCAACTTACATGGATAATTGAATTGATTTTCACTTATGACCACATACTTTGACTTTTCAACCGGATATTGCAATTTTGACTTTGATTTTGTTCTTTCTTTCAATTCATCATAAACAACACAACTTTGAACAATTATCGGATTTCATGGTCAAGGGAGGTGGAATATGGATTGAATTGTATGATTGTTTTATGATTTTAAGCACATAACTTGGGTTAGAGGTCTCAATACGGTAAGTGCACTAGTTCTAACCTAGTGTACAATAATGGTTCACATAATATGATCATCATGAGAATTCAAGCTACGCTAACAATCTAATCAATCATTGACGAGGCTTTTTCTCTCATTAAATTGAAGGATATAACGGATATATAAAGTGTGATACATGCATGATGACTCACAATTGGCATATTACCCTTATTTGCACGTTTGTATGTTTTTACTTGCTAACAACTCTATCAAGACGCTCATAAGTCAACCATGTCATGCAATCTAATCTACACTACCTAGCCCCACTTACATGTACAAATTCAATCACAAGAAAATCTCATTTTACAAACATGTATAGCTAATATAACTCGAATATTTTGTCTCTTTGATTCAATTCCATATCACAAGAAAGTAAATCAACATCTAAACTAGAAACATTATTGAAATCAACAAGAAAATGAAATCTACCTACGAATTGAAAATGCAAAAACACAAAATAAACACATAATCACATAGTCACACAAGAAAACAGGAAGATAAATGGAAGGTACCGATCACTGGGGTGGACCTTGCCGTCCAAAGATCGACTCCATCATGCTCTGGTACAAAGAACGGCCATCAAATGGATCGGATGCTGCTGGTGGTGGATCATTCGAGCTCCCCTCAACCCGTCCAACACAAGAGTGTCTCGGGAACCACTCAGAATCGTGGCTCTGAGGATAATATGGATGGGCGGTGGGAACATAAGGCTGCCTATAATTATATGGAGGAGGAGTCTCCACATAATCAAGTCCCGCAATGTGGTCTTGGTGGTGGCGCACTTGCTCAAAATACTCAAACTGCTGTCTCTTATCCTGTTCATGAGCATATGCCATACCCAACTCATAACTCCTCCGCTGTACCCCCTGCTGAGCAGTCATATCCCACATGCTCCTCTCATACGATGTCCACTGACTATAATCACTAGGCTGCTCATAACCAAAGCTTGGCCCAGTCCCTCCAAATCCAGAACCTAATAAACCATCTCTTCTTCCTTCAGCACCCCCTCTAGCACTACTTGATTCACCCCTCTGATTAACACCCATTTGCTCCATTTGTTCTATCGCCTCCTCCCTAGTAATCCCAGCCTTTGGAGCTATCAAATAACCACCAACTTTCAAATCCTTGAGGAGTTTAAACTGTGGGTGATCCTGAAACTCCCACTCATTCCCTTTCAACAATCTTTTCATAGTGTAAGGAGTATTACTCAAATACTCCATATTGGTCTCCTTTGGGACTACCTTATGCATTTGGAGTAGTCGGGCGATGAGTTTCGGGTGTGGGATGACAAGTTTGTTTCTTTTGTTCCTTGCATCCCAGATGTTAGACATCACAATTTGTCTAAACGACAAGGCTAGATTTCCTGTAACCAAGGCATATAACACAATAACATCATGGTGCCTAACCATGCTCTTATCACTGGTTCGAGGACAAACATTCCAACTCAAAATTGACATTATCAACCGGGGCAGTGGTTTCAACAATGCACGCTCCATCCTAAATGTTGTACTCAAATGGTCTCGTGAAACATCAAAAATCTCAACAAGCATATCAATCCAATTATCAGGTGTTTCTACCCCTGTTAAGTACTTCTCATCAACATAATCAAAAGCCCTCCCCGAAGTAGCACCCGTGTCAAATTTAGCTATCTTATCTAAGGTAGCAAAAGACATTGTTACCTTTTTCCCATTGACCGTGCCTACTAACTTAGAAGTCACCGGGTTATTTCCGGGAGTCAATTCTAAAGTACCCATCCAATTAATAATGCCATCTAAATAAATCTCAGCGTGATCACCATTACTCCAAGTTAACACTTGTTTCCATCCCATTTGTTCAAACGCTTCAACCATCCCAAACCCCCTAAATTCTGACAAGACAAGTGTTCTCTCACCCAACAATTGATCCATCAAATTTTGGCTTCAGCCATCTTTTCTTTAAATAAAATCAACTGCCATTCATCGGTAAATTACATAAAGGCTTACCTTGCCTCCATTCGGGTTTTTCGTTGTCAACCTCCATCTCTTCACTCGCCTGTGGTGAGTTTCTTTCTTCTTCTGATTCTGATGATGATGATTCATCTTGAATCATTGACCTTTTCTTCTTTCTTGGTTGTTGACTCGATGAAGAATCACCTTTCTTGCTTAGACTCTTGATAAATTTCCCTGCTGCTTTCTTCATTCTATTATCAACAAAATTAACCAAAAGCAACAACCCTTATCAATGGTTAGTAAATTAAAGCAAAATTAAGAAAAATAAAAATTAAATTCGAAATTAATCTTACTTTAATCTTACAAACGAATCTGAAATTGAACAAATAACGATAGGGGTTTTGTAGCTCTCGAAAAATTATGCACTTTAGACCCAAGAATTGTTAAAATTGATAGAGGATTGAAGGAGATATGGGTGATTGAAGGTTAGGGTTTTTGGAGAAAAATTGGGGGTGAAGAAGATAGAGAGAAGTCGAGATGCAGATGTATGGAAAAGTGAATTGATCAGTATTTGTGGTTGTAATTAAAAGGTTTTGATTTTTAGATTTTTTATTAAATAAAAAAAAATCGATCTGGGTCGACCGTAACTTACGCCAGAAAGAGGCGTAACCTACGCTGACTTATTTTTGTGAAGCCGTAACCTACGCCCAATACCCCCGTAACCTACGCCCGGTCAAAACCTTACCCTTGTATCTTTTCAACGGCCGTAACCTACGCTTGGGCCGTAACTTACGCTGGCTCAAAAAAAAGGCGTAACTTACGCTCAAGTTGAGCGTACCTTACGCCTCTCCAGAATGCAATTTTGGCGTAAGGTGGGCGTAAAGTGGGCCGTAAACAGTGAGTTTTGGGCGTAAGGTCCATTTCAACATTCCAGGGGACCGTAACCTACGCCCCAAGGGCCGTAGCTTACGCCCCCTGTTGACTTTTATTGACTTTTTTTTTTTTTTTTTTTTTAACTACAGCCACAAAACTGATTTCAAAACTTGCAATTACATAAAATTAAACTCCCTTCCCCAACTTAAAGGTACATTGTCCCCAATGTACACCCGAAATTAGAAATGAGTTCATCGGCTCGAAAAATTGCAAAAACGACTCACTTTTTCACCCAACCGACCTTCCCCAACTTAATTCTCAAGCATATTGCTGAGAATTAAGTTTCTTGTGTGATTATGCAACAAAAACAACTAAACAAAATTGAAACGAAAATGAAAACGTACCGAATTTGAAGCTATAAACAAACAAACAACGGGTTGCCTCCCGTTTAGCGCTAAGTTTAATGTCCTCAGCCCGACATTACCTCAATTGATGTTCAAGCAACCTCATAGGATGGTGGACTTGAGATGAAGTTCACCATTTCCTTTGTAGCTCCATTGATGTCGGTTGCATCCAAATACGGCTTCAATCGGTGTCCATTGACCATTTGCTTCACACCATCTTTTGGATCTTCAATCTCAATCTCTCCAAACTTTCCAACTCTTGTGATGGTATAAGGACCCATCCATTTGCTTTTGAGCTTTCCCGGAAAGAACTTGAGTCTTGAATTGTAAAGCCAACCTTTTGGCCAACTTCGAACACCTTCTTCTTCAATTTGGCATCATGAACCGCTTTCATCTTGTCTTTGTAAGTTGATGCACATTCATAAGCCTCATTCCTTAATTCTTCCAATTCGCACAATTGCAACTTTCTTTCTTTGCCTGCATTCTCAAAATCCATGTTAACGGTCTTAACGGCCCATAATGCCCTATGTGCTAGTTCCATTGGAAGATGACAACCTTTCCCATAAACCAACCGGTAAGGAGTAGTGCCAATAGGTGTCTTAAAAGCGGTACGGTAAGCCCATAAAGCATCATTCAATTTGGTTGACCAATCTTTTCTATCGGGTCTTACCGTCTTTTGCAAAATTTCTTTAATTTGCCTATTGGACACTTCAACTTGCCCACTTGTTTGTGGTGATATGGAGTGGCAATCCGGTGGTTTATGCCATACCGTTTGAGAAGTTTTCCAAACTGAATTTTTTTGAAATGAGATCCCCCATCGCTTATGATCACACGAGGGATTCCAAATCTTGAGAAAATGTTGCTTTGGACAAACTTGCACACAACGGTATGGTCATTGGTCTTGGTGGCTATGGCTTCTACCCATTTCGACACATAATCTACCACCACCAAAATATAGTAATTACCAAAAGAATTAGGGAAAGGACCCATAAAATCAATGCCCCAAACATCAAATATATTAACAACTAAAATGGGTTGCATGGGCATTTCATTCCTTTTGGTTATACTACCTAGTTGTTGACATCTAACACATTTCTTAACAAATTCAGCGGCATCCTTAAAAATGCTAGGCCAAAACAAACCACACATTAAAACCTTATAACCTGTCTTTTGACCGCTGAAATGACCTCCACATGCAAATGAGTGTGCATGAGTCAACACCTCTTGAATCTCCTCATCCGGAACACATCTTCTCACCAATTGATCCGGGCAACTTTGAACAAGTCCGGCTCATCCCAAATGTATTGTTTTGCTTGTGCAAGGAATTGTTGCTTCTTTCTCTTGGCCCAATGCTCCGGTAGCTTACCTGCGGACATAAAATTAACAATGTTTGCATACCAAGGAACAATAGACACGGTTAGTAAATGTTCATCCGGAAAGGTCTCATTGATCTCCTTGGTTGATCCATCATCCATAACTTGAATTCTTGACAAGTGGTCCGCCACCACGTTCTCACTTCCTTTCTTGTCTCTGATTTCCAAGTCAAATTCTTGTAGTAGCAATACCCACCTAATTAGCCTTGGTTTTGCATCCTTCTTCTCCATCAAATACTTCACCGCGCTATGATCTGTATACACTATGACTTTGCTACCACACATGTAAGAACGAAACTTGTCAAGAGCATAAACAACCGCAAGCAATTCCTTTTCGGTGGTGGTATAATTCAATTGGGCATCCGATAAAGTCTTGCTTGCATAATAAATTACAACGGGTTTCTTATCTACCCGTTGTCCCAAAACAGCCCCAATTGCAAAATCACTTGCATCACACATAATTTCAAAAGGCATGGACCAATTAGGTGATTGCAAAATGGGGGCTTCAACCAATTTCTCTTTCAAGGTTTCAAAAGCTTTTAAACATTCATTATCAAACACAAATGGTACATCTTTTAACAACAAATTGCACAATGGTTTGGTAATGACACTAAATCCTTTGATGAACCTTCTATAAAATCCGGCGTGTCCAAGAAAAGAACGGACACCCTTAACATTGGTTGGAGGGGGTAAAGTAGAAATGACTTTGATTTTGGCCCGGTCAACTTCCATGCCTTTCTTTGAAATCACATGACCCAAAACCGTCCCCTCTTGAACCATAAAGTGGCTCTTTTCCCAACTTAAGACCAAATTCGTTTCAACACATCTTTTCAAAACTTTGGTTAGCTCATTAAGACAATTATCAAAGGTTTGACCAAAAATTGAAAAATCATCCATAAAAATCTCTAAAGAATCACCGACCATATCCGAAAAGATACTCATCATGCACCTTTGGAAGGTGGCTGGAGCATTACATAACCCGAATGGCATTCGCCTAAAGGCAAAAGTTCCATAGGGACATGTAAATGTGGTCTTATGTTGGTCATCGGGATGAATAGCAATTTGATTATAACCTGAATAACCATCTAGAAAACAATAAAATTGCTGACCTACAAGCTTTTCGATGATTTGATCAATGAATGGCAATGGGAAATGATCTTTTGAAGTAGCGGTGTTCAACTTTCGGTAGTCAATGCATACCCTCCACCCGGTGATGGGTCGGGTAGCAATTTGCTCACCACTATCTCCTTTAACCACTTGAATTCCAGATTTCTTAGGTACCGTTTGTGTTGGACTTACCCATGTACTATCTGAAATAGGGTAAATAATTCCAGCATCCAACCACTTTAGCACCTCCTTTTTCACCACTTCACGCATATGAGGATTCAATCTCCTTTGAGCATCACGTGAAGGTCTTGCTTCAGCATCGGTGATTATCTTATGCATCACAATTGATGGACTAATGCCTTTTAAATCGGCAATTGTCCATCCAATGGCCGCCTTGTATTTCTTGAGCACCTTAAGTAATGCTCTTTCTTGCACTTCTTCCAAATTTGATGCAATGATCACCGGCAAAGTTTGTTCATCTCCCAAAAATGCATACTTCAAATGAGATGGGAGCTCTTTCAACTCAACTTGTGGTGGACTTTCAATGGATGGCTTGAGACGAGTATCAATATGATCCGGTAGACTTTCCACTAAATGAGTCCATGGTGGTCTACCTTCTTGAATTGCCATAATCTCCCAATCCTTTGCTTCCTTCTTCAATGTTTCACTATGCTCCATGATTAACCTGGCAACCAAAGCACAATTCTCCCGTGTGTCTTCCTCATTTACTCATCAATGACGTCCGCCATAAAGCATTCGTCACTAACTACGGGGTTAGGAACACTAGCAAAAACATTCAATCTTATCTTACGGTTGCCAAAAGTCATTTCAACCGTACCCCTTCTACAGTCAATTAATGCATTAGCGGTAGCCAAAAAGGGTCTACCCATGATGACATTGGGTTGCCTAACATTACCGCTTGGTGCAAAATCAAGTACCAAAAAGTCTACGGGGTAATAAAATTCCTCCACCTTAACAATCACATCTCGGACAATTCCTCTAGGAAGTTTAAGGGACAAATCAGCCATCACCAAGGTGGTGTCGACTTTTTCTAAAGGTCCAAAGTCATATTGGTCATACAAACTTCCCGGAAGAATGCTCACACCCGCCCCCATATCCAAAAGTGCCTTGTTCATTTTGAAATCACCAACTTGAATAGTAATTAAAGGCGCTCCCGGATCTTGGAGTTTAGGTGGGAGTATACCCATCACAACGACACTAACTTCCTCATTTAAAACAATTTTCTTTGGAAGCTTATGATGCCGTTTTTGGGTACACAAATCCTTAAGATACTTAGCATAAGCCGGGACTTGCTTGATTATGTCAATAAGAGGTATATTGATTTTCACTTGTTTAAAAATTTCCCACATTTCTTCCTCATGGGGACCTCTTTTCTTAAGTGTAGGCCTAAGTTTTGGATCAATCAAAGCCAAAGGAAAAAGGAATGGTATTACCCTCCATATCCTTTCCTTGTTTTTCAGAAGATTTATCATTAGACCTATTGTTTTCTACCTCTTTAAAAGACACTTTTTTACTTGATTTAGGTAAAACAAGTTCCGGTTCATGCTCACTATCTTCATTTTCATCAACATCCTCCACCACACCATCAACAAATGGTGGTGGAGGGACAACATGATTATCATAAATCTTACCACTACGAAGAGTACTTACATTGTTGATTTCCACATTTTTGACATTCTTGGAACCGCCACTTTGATGTTGTGGATTGATCTTCGTATCACTTGGTAGCTTCCCCGGACTCTTCCTCAATTCCGATACATCCTCCGCCAATTGCCCAACTTGCTTTTGCAAACTCTCAACCGTTTTATCCCGAATCTCATTCTTCCTATCCATTTCTTTCAAGTAATCCATAATCTCCCGGGTTGACACATCATTACCTCCCGAAGACCCACCTTGGTTATTACCTTGAAAGTTCCTTGGGTAGCCTCTATTGAATCCCCCTTGATTTTGACCACCTTGGTAATTCCCTTGGTTGTAATTTTGGCCTTGAAATGGTTGAGATGGTGCCCCACCGTTTTGGTTATTTCCTTGAAAGTTCGGGTTGAGTTGGTTAGAAGAATTGCCATATCTAAAGTTTGGATGATTTCTCATCCCCGGATGATAAGTGTTGGAGTTCATGTCATATTGCTTCTTCTCTCCATACACTTGATTCACTTCTTCCATTTGCTCCAAGTCTAATGGGCATTGCAAAGCCGAATGTCCCAACTCATCACACCTTTCATAAACCGGATAGTCTTGAGATACTTGATAAACACCCCGATTTTCAGCCTTCCCCAACTTGGCAAACTTTTGCTCCAATGCTTCAAGTCTATCTTTTGTAGCTTGATCACTAGTTGATGAAGAGGCTATTGGGCGTCTTGCTCTCCTATTCGATTGAGCTTGTCTTTTTGAGTTCACACTCATCTTCTCCAAGAACTCCCAATCAACATCTTCGGGATTAGTCAAGAAAGTACCATTGCTAATGGAATTCACATCTCTTTTCTCTTCCGATAACAAACCATCATAAAAAGCCGTGATCAATTCCCATTTAGCAATTCCATGATGAGGACATACTCTCAACAACTCATTAAACCTCTTGAAAGCTTCATAAAATGTTTCACCCGATTGTTGCTGAAAAGTTCTTATCGAATTCCTTGCATCACTAGTATTTTGCATGGTGTAATACTCATCCAAAAATTGTTGTTGCATTTCAGCCCATGAGAAGATACTACCCGATGGCAATGTCAAGAACCATTGCTTTGCTTTATCCTTCAAAGTAAACTGAAATAAGACTAGCTTAACCTCATCCGGTGAAAATCCTTGGCCTCCAATAGTACCACAAATCGTCTCAAACTCCGACAAGTGCAAATAAGGCTCTTCCGCCGCCATCCCATGAAAACTTGGCAAAATACTCAAACATTGAGGTCTAACCTCAAATGCTCTACCTCTCAAAACCGGTGGAACTATGGGTGAAGCATTAACGGCTATGGCGGGTCGAAAATGACTATCAAAGACTTTATAACCCTTAGTTCCTTGCGGATATCCCATAAACACCCCCGGCCTCCCCCTGAATTCAAACTTATCCCCTCCTGTCTCTGATCGTTGTCGTTGAGTCGATCAAAAATATAAACTAATTATGAATAACTAGTACGGATAAGTAGAGTATCGTATCCACAAGGAATCATGGGAAAGTGTTGAACAAGTTACAAAATGGTTTAAACTAGACATAAACTTAAAATCGAGTTTTGGATTGATTTGATTAAACTAGAAATGATCATAAACTTAACACAAGAATTTAATAATAAAAGGTAAGACCATTCTTATGATCCCAATTATGTTTTCAAAAGTATAACCTAACTTATATCCGTTGGAAATCACATAGACATGATTCGTTTTAATGTATGGAATGAATGAATTTCAAGAACCGATTGATTGAGTTGTGATGATTCACGATAATTAAACCAAGGAATTGACACAACTAGAATATCTATTCAAAAATCAGATTACAAGTGATAAGAGATTATTCCAATAATTAATGATTAACAATAAATTGAAACCAAAAGATAGATGGAAATCATTCAAGGTTAAAAACATGTAATCATTCATTCAAACCAACAAACATTAGATGCAAAATACAATCAAGAATTAAACATCTAATCCAACATAAATATAAGAAAGGTTGAATACAATTGTCTTACATAATTGTTCACAAAAGAATGATCTAAAGAGAATTAGCCTTCCATGTTCATCAATGAATCTTCAATTTGGATTGTCATCTCCTTTGAAATATGAATTGATGATGATTTTGGGGCTTGGGAATGGTATGTTGCTGCTCTAGATCTCAGAAATTAGGGTATGTGTGTGTGTTAATTCGTGCATAATTAATTCCCTAACGAAAAGTTAAGAGATTCACAAAATCAGGATTCTGTTCAGCACTAGGCGTAAGCTACGCCCCACCTGGGCGTAAGGTACGCCCATTGAATTTCTGCCCAGCGTAACCTACGCCTGAAGTAAGCGTAAGGTACGCCTGTTGTATCTTGAATCTTCTACTGGCGTAAGGTACGGTCATGACTGGCGTAACCTACGCCTATTGAACTTTTGCCTGGCGTAAGGTACGGCCATGGGCAGCGTAACCTACGCCCGTTGTAACACCAGATTTCCAGAATTTCCAGATTTTGGTTCTTGAATCACTTGACTTGTTTCTTGACTTTGCTTGACCCGTTTATGTTCCATTTAACGCCAAGTTATCACTAAACACCTGAAACACTTAAACAAACATAAAAACGCCCTACTCGTCTATTAACAAGCACAAAGTGGTCCAATTTTATCCATTAAGATCATGTCTTTTAGGCGTTTATCAGTTTCTATACTACTATAGTACGCCAAACAACCAAAAGTTTTTATGTGTTCATAACTTGGTTTTTGACCGAAAAGTATTTCATATGGTGTTTGGTTATTGATGACTTTGGAAGGTAGACGATTAATAATATATGTGGCTGTCTCGATACACTCTCCCCAAAATCGCTTTGGGACACTTGCTTGAAACATAAGTGCCCGAGCGGTTTCAAGAAGATGACGGTGCTTTCGTTCCACCACCCCATTTTGTTGAGGCGTATATGGACAACTAGTTTCTAATAAAATGCCTTCTTGTGCATAAAATTCCTTCATCCGATTTGAAGTGAACTCACCCCCATTATCACTTCTAATCCGTTTGATTAGTTTTGAAAACTGTGTTTTAACCATATTATGAAAACTTATCAAACAATCACTTGCTTCGTTCTTATGTTTAATGAGATAAACCCAAACAACCCTACTAAAATCGTCTACAATGGTTAAGAAAAAATTTGCATGGGTCGTGGAGGCCTTACGATACTTACCCCAAATGTCACAATGAATCAACTCAAAACATTCATTCGTCTTAATAGAACTTTTAGGAAACGACATACGCGTATGTTTTGCTTTAACACAAGCATCACACAAATTGTCCTCAAAATTAAAAGAAACATCCCTTAAAAAATCTATATCTGATAACTTAGAATGGGAGGCATGACCTAGTCTTGAGTGCCAAATTCTAGGATCAATTGCGGTTGCCATGGCCTTTCTTTCTTGTGCTACCATTCCCATCCGATACAGACCGTTCTTGCATTTTCCCGTGCCAATCAACTTCTTCGAGTGTAAGCCCTGCATTACAAAAAAATCTGGAAAAAAACTCACTACACATTGTAAATCCTTTGACAATCTACTAACAGAAAGTAAATTGCATTTAAAATCAGGAATGTATAAAACTTCATCAATTTCACTTCCACCAATCAAGGTGCAATCGCCCTTAGCCTTCACAGGTATATTTTTACCATCTGGAATCATAACAGGATTCTCTTGTGTATCGTGAACGACATCTCTAAGTGATTCGAGTTTGTGAACTATATGATCCGTCGTTCCCGAATCCACAACCCAATCATCAATTTTATTGTTCTTACCGGCCATGTTTGCTTTGCGGACATAATCACCTTCCTTCTTTTGTTCGTTGATGGTGAAGTGCTTCATGAGAGCTTGATATTGAGCATCCGTAAGCCCACCCAGGCTAAGTTCATTATCGACATGAGCAGCAGCCTTTTGCTTTGGTTTTTCGGTCTTGCCTTTGCCCGGCCACCACTCGGGGTACCCAATTATCTCGAAGCAGTTTTCCCTTTTATGACCATCCTTCCCGCATTCGCTGCAATGATCAACTCTTTCTTCTGCATTCCGTCTTGAGTTTCCTTTGTTGCTTCGCTGGAATTTAGACACGCCTTCACGCCATCCTTGAGTCTTAAAAGCAGCCGGCTCGACCTGCCCCCTTTTAGCCATCGTAATCTGCCTTTGTTGTTCTTCTTCAGAAGCAAGGCGATAAGCTTCTCCAAGTGTGGGTGTTGGCTTGACAGAAAGGACGTGCGTCCTTATTGTAGAGAAATCCCCGTCGAGTCCCATTAAGAACTCATAAAGTCGTTCCTTTTCTTTGAATTCGGTCAGCCTCTTTCTGATGTCACAGGAGCAATTACCACAGGTACATTGAGGAATCGGTAAAACGGATTGTATCTCGTCCCATATACCCCGGAGTTTGGTATAATAAGACGAAATTGTCGAGTTGTCTTGGTGTGTAACGGAAAGCAACTGCTTCAATTCATATGCTCGTGGGGCGCTTTCTTTTCCAAATCTCTCTTTCAAATCATTCCATATTTCAGAGGAAGAGTTGGCGTACTTTACGCTCCCCCTGATGTCTTTATCCATGGCAGACGTCAACCATCCAATTATCATAGCGTCACATCGCATCCATGGCATATAATTTTCGTTCTCCTTTTCTGGTTTTGGAATTGACTTATCCACAAAACCCATCTTGTTCTTTGCAAACAAAAAGTTTGCCATCTCCTTGGCCCAGTCGTTGTAATTGCCATCGGTTAGGATTTCGTTTACGTGTACTTGTTTTGGTAAATCGGAGGGATGTATGTAGTATGGTGAGCTAGCATCAATGGCGACCTCCTTCTTGGTGCCACTGCCGCCGGGTTCACTTTGTTTGGTCATATCGAATTTGTATTAGGGTGAGAGGGATCCTTAGAAACCCGCTCTGATACCATGAAAAATCGAAAGGGGTTTTGTTTTATTGATATTCTGTTTTTGGTTAATGCATCATCAGGGAGCCAATTACATTGTTTTATAGGTAAAACCTATTCCTTGGAAACAAAGCTAACATGCCTAACATGTAGGAAGTAAACTAGGAAAAGCCTAACATGTAGGAAGTAAACTAGGAAACATTCCTGTTAAATCGCTGGCCGTATTCAGATCGGTATCAAAAGCTTGGAAATCAATGATCGACAGCCCTCTCTTTATTGCCGATTACACCAACTATCACCAGCATCATCGGCTTCTTATAAGGTACAGTGTCCAGACTTTCCGTGATTTCTCGTTTGAATCTGAATTCAAATATGTTTTCATGGTTGACAATGACACGCTCTCCCAACATGAATTTGAGACTGTTAGTAATGTTCCTGTGTCGTTTCAACTACGTAACGAACTAGACCTTGTTGGTATGTCTCAAGGATTGTTATGTTTATTCAGTTATTCTCGATATGATACTACTTTTAAGCCAACAGCTGTGATTTGGAATCCGTCACTTGGAAAATCCATTGTTGTTGATCTGCCTTATGTACAGAAGATATATTCAACTGTTATAGGTTTTGGGGTTCGTCCTGATAATTTTGATCCTATGATTGTAATGGTCGATGATATGTTACGTTCTAAACCGGTTATGGTGTTTACTTTAAGCTCACGGGTTTGGAGAGCTCCACGTGGTAACCTACCTCTTGAGTCAATTTATTTTTCAAGCAAGTCTCCAGTAGCTATAGATGATCGGTGTATTTATTGGAAAGCTAATGATGGGAGTATTAATCTAGTTGTTGCGTTTGATATGGTGAGTGAAGACTTTATCGAAATACACCTCCCTCAGAGTGTAGCACATCAGGAATCTTATGATTTCTCTATCTCTAAGATTAAGGAGTCTCTTGCTTTACTTGAATTCTATTATGGTGCCGAGAAAGAACTCTATGGTGTTTGGATGATGGTGGAAGATGGTGTTTCAAAATCGTTCACAAAGCTATTCACCATCAACACACCAGATGCATATTTAAGGAGAAAGGTACTAGGTTTCAGGAAGAATGACCAACCTATTATGGAAACACCGACAGATGAATACGGGATATCATCATCAATAGAAGTTTATGAACCACGCACAGGAACCATCAAAATCTCGGGATAAATGGTGAACTTGGTTAATTCTATTATGGTGCCGAGAAAGAACTCTATGGTGTTTGGATGATGGTGGAAGATGGTGTTTCAAAATCGTTCACAAAGCTATTCACCATCAACACACCAGATGCATATTTAAGGAGAAAGGTACTAGGTTTCAGGAAGAATGACCAACCTATTATGGAAACACCGACAGATGAATACGGGATATCATCATCAATAGAAGTTTATGAACCACGCACAAGAACCATCAAAAATCTCGGGATAAATGGTGAACTTGGTTCATTCTATATGAGTTCTTACACAGAAACATTACTTTTGCTGGATAAGTTGGATGAGCAGTTTGTAGGATCCAATTGCAGTTATAACCTTTAACTCATCATCAATTAGTTCAAGTCATTAGAAAGGGAGATTCGTCATACGGTTGTGATGTATATTCCGACATCAATATATGATTTCGGAATTGCAAATGATGGACCACATTTATGAAAATTTTCAGGCACACTCCAAAGTCCAAAGTCAAGTGCATTTTGTCCATGTCTGTTGTTCGATTTTCCTAGTATAACCTTAGTTTTTTCAGTTTGATTAGCAAAACAATACAAAGTGAGTTGATGATCAGACGTCTCATGAGGCGAGGGCCAACCTGGTAAAACAGGACAATTCTCCAGTGTTCATTACTGCATGCCTTCTGATATCTCATGTTGGTCACGTACTATCATTCTTTGCTTAATTTGAGTGTATAGGTGCAATCATAGTTATAGTTCATTTTACCATTTTAGATTATCCCTACTATTTAAAAATGAGCATGAATAAATAGTTTGTTCCATGTTAATCTTAGTTTGAGTTAAGTATTACAAATATTAAAGAAGCATGTTGAATGAGAAAACTATGATTTGAGCAAAAGTACGTTGTGGTATTTCAATTTTCTTGTATTACGGTCATTTCTCTATGTGCTAATATGTATTGGAACGCATTTATGTTAGTAACTTTAATGCAATGAACCGCCTTAACTTGAACCTGATATAGCCACTCGTATAAAATTAATGTAGTTCTGGACGTGAATCAGGGCGGTTCCTTGTGAGGTTTAGGGACTACACGCTTGTGGGATTCAGGTTTGTGCTTTGAAATCTCAACCAAATTGGAATAGTCAGTTTGTGTGGAAACCAACATGCTTCATGTTGCTGATTAGGGACGTTTAGCTTGTGCACATTTCCAATTGGTTTAGAAAGTGAAGATGTCTTTAAAATATCAGAAAATCAATATTTTCTATTATATACTCTTTATTATATACTCAGTATGATGTTTTTTATTTTTAGCTTGTGCACATTCTCTTTATTATATACTAAGTATGATGTTTTTTATTTTTTAGATATCACATAGCTCCTAATATTATATATACAGATCCTATCTCTACTGCATAAGATCAATAGATTGATAGCAACCCAAAAGGCAATATATATGCGATATGTCCTTTGCTGCCCCATTGAATTACTTTTGCAGATTGCACAAACTTATATAAGTCTAGGTACGAGTAGCCAGTAATCACCACTAGATGAGTAGTACACCGTTATTACACCAATACCGGGTTCTAATATGCCTGATCATTCTGGCATTTTGCATTAATCGGCAGGGTAAGTTAGTTATATTGCATTTGAAATTGCAATGGCCCTCTAACGGAAGACGTGTCACTTTTTAGGTTGTATTGTAGTGGTCAACTGTGTAACTTATATTGCTAATGACATAGCAAAATACTGGGAAAGAGTTTATGAAGAGTAACAGAGTAAGGAAAACGCCACCCATATACAATCAATGTAATTCTGTACCCAAATATCAGGGTGGCCACTTGTGAGGTCTAGGGACTACACGCTTGCATGATTCAGGCCTGTGCCTTGAATCCTCAAGCAAATTGGAATAGTCAGGTTGTGTGCTGATTCATCACTTAGTAATGTTCTGTCAACAATAATGCGGCATAGACCAAGTGTTCAGCCTCAAATCTAATCACCAAGTATGAGGCTGATTTCAAGATTTTCAACTAGTAAACTGATCAATATTTTCATGTTGCTGATTAGGGACTTTTAGCTTCTGTACATTTCTCTGTAAGCTTTGAGTGCCCTATATAAATGAAATTCAAACATGATCTCGGGTCGTTGCTGCTATCACGTTGTTTTAATTACCAAAATACAGGAGCAAACAGTTGGATATCCTCTACAACACTTCGTAAATACACCCTAACAATAACTACATATTTGGTGCGAGTCATGTGACAGTGTGGTCAAGTTCCCTCGCCCAATGTATGTTGCATACTTATATTCAGTGTAAATTTAGTCATGTACTGGTATATGGTAGGAAAGCATCATATTGGATATTGGTATAATAGTATATTTTTGACGGCAACTACGTTAGTGTGTACTTATTCCTCTTTAGTAGGCATTGTTATAAGTTACAAATATGACCCCTGATGTAACGGTATCCAAAACCGAATAAAAACAGGTATAGAATCCAGGGTGATGGAGCTGCAGATATAGTCCTGTGCTGTTGTTCGATGACACGATTGAGAAATTGTTGGGCCGTACAACACACACACTATTAGCCGAAGCAGAACAGGTGAGCCTTCGGTCCAAATATATTTCAACTCCACTTTAAAGTTACTCCATAATCTTCATCCCAAGTGACGCAAAAGATTTCACCTATATCCACTCCAGCCAAAAAAAAAAAAGAAGCCAACCAAAAGAAGATGTAAGGAGCTTGTTTAAACATATAAAGTTATTCGCCCGCTGACCTTCTATCATGAAATCATCCTTCCTTATTACATCCTAACATATGATTATTCTGTCTAATATTTTCAGTAACGTGAATGATTCGGACATCAATGAGGCTTTGACTGATGAAGGAGCTAAAGAGAATTTCGTCTTTCATGGAAACGGGAGACGGAAAAGGTACAAATAATATTTCATTCACTTCTTTATACCTTTATCGCAACTGTACTAAATTTGGAAGGTGCATTGAAGAATCGGATACAGATGAAGGTGTTAAGGAAGCTGGCAAAGCAAAAGAGGACCGATGATTGATTATGAAGACCGGATTGTTTCAATATTTAAATGTTAGCTGCAGATTTGGTACCTATATTCACTGACACATTTCTACATTATCCTATCTAACATTTGCCTACTATGCTTGGTTACAAGTCAATTATGCATAGGTTACAAGTCTTATATGCATAGGTGTTTTTACTTGGTTCAATCCTGTTTTTATTGATTTCATTAATTTTGTTTCATAGAGTACAACCTCAATGCATTGTATTTACTGTCAATAGTAACTTTTGGTCTGTACTAAGTTTTACTGATTCCAATACATTTTTTACTACTTCCATTTAACTCAACTTCCTCAATGCACAACTTACAACTTCTAGAGCATTACTTTGTTATCATCTTGCAGACTACAAGTTACTCAGCAAATAATTTTACTAACTTTAATTTCAATTTAACAAGCTACTTCAATATGGTAATTATATAGTGTGTAGAAACCATCTTTTCTATGAGTTAAATTAAACATTCTCATAAACCCATCTTTTCTTTTATCTCAAACTTCTCTCATCAAAAAATTTTACTAACTTTAATATAAATTTCACCCGCTACTTCAATATGGTAACTTTAATATGGTAATTTCACGTGTGTACATGACCATTTTAGTTCCCAACGTTTTATAATTTAGCCATTTTTGCCATAGAAACTTTGTTTTAGGTCAATATGGAAAAAGAAATAAATCACAAGGATAAAAAAATTAAGATTATTCTAGCCACATAGGACAAAAATGGTAGCTAGATTATAAATTAAAATTGAAATATTTATAATTTTACCCTTTTATTTTCTTTAATTCTCAAGTTCTCACGATAAAAAACTGGTTCTTAAATGATTCTTACTCTACGCCTATATATTATACTATATAAAATTTAATATTGACTTTGGTATAGTTATGGATCCATAGTTTAGGAGTCTATATCCAGCTAGATAATATAAACTAGTGTGGGTTAGTTATATAACTTTTTATAGATTACGTGTTAATAATAAGAGTAAATTACACTTTTCTTCCCTTAAACTTGGCACGTTTTTCACTTTTCGTCCCTAAAGTTTAAAAATTACAATTTTAACCTTAAACTTGGCAGAATTTTGCAATCGACGTCCTTTGGCCATACGGCGTTAAGTTTCAGCCGTTAAGTCCCACACGTGAGGGACTAAAAGTGCAAAAGGTGACTAGTTCAGGGACGAAAACTGAAATTTACATTATATATTGTCATCATCTTCATCTTCTCCGGCTGAGTGGCCGGAAAATTCGCCGGGAAACTTAAAATGCCGATATCTCACTCGTTTCTTCGAATTAGACCACGAAACCACCACCAAACTTCTCAAAATTAATTTCCGCATGAATCCTAACCAAAAGATTTCAGATTCAACACTTGCCGGAAAACTCAAAATACCGTGGTCACAAAAACCGAGCGTAATAGAGTAACCCGCCCTCCATTAGATAAAACCGAGGTCTTCCATAACGAGAGTCGTGCCTCCACTAAATCAAATACTGGTTTCCAACTCTTGAATAAATACCTTAAGACCCAAATACGTGAAATGAAAAGTATGACTTACAATGTAGTTTATCCGCTAGCTCAGAAATTTCGGGTCATCAACACTGCTTCCATAAAGATTAGACTTGTAGAATGTGATTTTTAACCCCAAAACAAGAAAGAAGACTCTCATAAGTCTAGTGATACACTCCACATTGGATTTAGATCAAGCAACAAATCGTCATGGTTTCATGTTACTGATCTTCTGTCTCAAATCGATATGGAAATCACAAGGTTTTATTCGCGATAGAATTCTGAGCATGTTGATGTGATGATTTCTTCATTTCGTTGAGTTTGGTCAGCAGTTCGTTTTCCGGCGAGATTTTGAGTTTTCCGGCAAGTGTTGAATCTGAAATCTTTTGGTTAGGATTTGTGCGGAAATTAATTTTGAGAAGTTTGGTGGTGGTTTCGTGGTCTAATTCGAAGAAACGAGTGAGATATCGGCATTTTAAGTTTTCCGGCGAATTTTTCGGCCACTCAGCCGAAGAAGATGAAGATGATGACAATATATAATGTAAATTTCAGTTTTCGTCCCTGAACTAGTCACCTTTTGCACTTTTAGTCCCTCACGTGTTTTGCACGTGTGGGACTTAACGGCTGAAAATTAACGCCGTATGGGCAAAGGACGTCAATTGCAAAATTCTGCCAAGTTTAAGGTCAAAATTGTAATTTTTAAACTTTAGGGACGAAAAGTGAAAAACGTGTCAAGTTTAGAGACGAAAAGTGTAATTTACTCTAATAATAATTTACGTTACCCAATTATAAATTTAAACTTGTGACTGGTAAATAATAAGTATAATACTATCAATAATGGATCCATTAATTGTTTAATATTTGATCAGATCTTGACGTGGATGGATACATTATTAATTATATAATGAACAAGACACACAGAGAATTGAAGGAGATCGGAAAAGTTGATCAAAATGGCAGGAGGCTCTGATGAAGCTGAATACCCATACCCCTCACATGTTTGTGCCCCTAGTTTTGTTACTGTGAAGCTGAGTGGTAAGGACACCTATGATGTATGGAGAGAACAGATGAAAGGTCTATTAGCGAGTCATGATATGGTTGACTTCATCGTATCTGAACCTTCAGATATTAATAAGTCGTGGTTAAGATCAGATGCACTAGTTCGAGGTTGGATTCTTGCTACTCTTTCTCTTGAAATACTCAAGTCGGTAATCCAGCTGAACCCGAATCAGCTCAGTGCAAAAGACTTGTGGGATACACTTGAGGAAACCTATGGTCCTGCAGCAGCAGGTGCACAATTCACGCCCATCTCCTCGATCTTGTTCGTTCATTAATTCCACAATTCAAATAGCATGGCTTCACGTACTTATTGATTTGTTGTTACAGGCCCAAGTAGCAACTCTACAGAAGTTGAATATCAATACCCATACCCGTCACATGTTTCTGCCCCCAACTTTGTGACAGTACAGCTGACTGGTAGAGACACGTATGCTGAGTGGAGAGAACAGATGAGATGCCTTTTATTGGGTCATGATATGGTTGGTTTCGTCTTAGATGGACCCAACCATAACAATAGGTGGTGGAGAAGATCAGATGAACTGGTAAAAGGTTGGATTTGTGCTACTCTTTCACCACAAATACTGAAATGGGTGAGCAAGCCACCGGTGTTGCACAGGGTACGTAATTTCTCACCATCAATCCTTTCACTAGCATTATTCATCATCACTCAGCAATTAATTACTTTTAAATCATGTTTTAGGCGATGTACAAGCATGTGCAAGTCACTGCGTCAAACCTATGGTTTAAACTCCTTGATGCTTATGGTCCTCTTGATTTACACAACAAAGCAGGTGCGTGCGCTCCATCTCCTTCCTGTGGACTCATTAATTATTCCACAAACACCTTTAGTTTATTTGTCTTATCAAATCTCAACTATCATATCATCATCATCAGCTCTCATTTGTTTTATCACTCTCTAATTAGGATGCTCCAATGCCATATATTATACAACTCCAACCTGATTTAGTCATGAGTCTCTCCTCTCATTTACCTCAAACTAACCATCGTTGACTTAGCACACGCACTATCTAAGTGGTATCAAAACTTTTAAATCCTAACTCCATTGATCAATTCAACTTGTTAAATTTAAATCAACACCTAATTCTAGCCTTGTTGAAGTTTAAAGAGCAAGGTCGATCGAGGGGATATTTTGCCATATAAAACGTAATTTGAGTCAAACGTAATTTGGGTCAAACGTATTTGGGTTGACCTAAGTAGGTTCTTAGAAAGCGTGGTGTTTGTAGTCTATAAATAAAAGTGTACCATAGAACTTATTTTGTACCCCTTCACTTTTAATACTGGGAGTTCTCTTCTATTCTACATACAGATAAACATATAGGAATGTGATGAGTTTAGTGTGTTAGGCCCCATCTGGATCATCTAGGGCTCGCATCAAACATGTCTGATGAACAAAACTCGCGACACACAAACTCACACTTTGTATATAATGATTTTGTTATTTTTACAATACGTAGACACTTTTATTTATAGACAAATGCCTACAATTTGACCACAAAAATTAAATACAATTTGAATACCAAACCAGTTTTATCTGAAAACCCAGCCGATTTTAATTGAAAAATCAAACCAGTTTTAACTGAAAACCTAACCGACAAACATATAGGAATGTGATGAGTCGGATTTAACTAAAACAGCCGAACGAATTTAACCAATAAAGCCGAACCAGTCTTAACCGAAAATCCAAACCAGGCTTAGCCGGAAAAACCTAACCGTTTTAATCGAAAAAGTTGAGCCTATTTTAGCTGAAAAAAGCCGAACTGATTTTAGCTAAAAAAAGCCAAACTAGTAAAACCGAACCGACTTTCGCCGAAAAATGTAGAACCAGTTTTCACTAAAAAAATTTAAACCGGTTTAACTGATAAAAACATATCCGCTTTTAACTGAAAAAATTTGAACTTGTTAACTGAAAAACCGAACTGGTTTAACTGAAAAGGCCAAACTGTTTTTGAAAAAAAAAAAGCTGAATCAGATTTTACCGTAAAAAGCTAAATCAGTTCTAACCTTAAGAAAATCAGAATAAGTTTTAACCAAAAAAACCCATACCGGTCTTAACCGAAAAGCCGAACTGGTCTTAGCCGGAAAAAGCGAAACCAGTTAAAAAACTGAAAAAGTTGAACCCGTTTTTTTCTGAAAAAAACCAAACCGGTAAAACAAACGTCTTTAACCGAAAAGATAAAAGCGGAACCAGTTTTATCTGAAAACATGTTGAAAGTCCCAAATTTGCAAGGATATGTAATTAATAACTAATATAAATTACTTTAAGAACTTGTAACAGAAAAGTAAATAAGTTTAATCATAAGTATTATTGATTAAACGGTGAATACATGGCCGATATAAAAAAGAAAGAAAAAGAAAACATTGTTAAGTTTTTGACACACAAAGAACTTAACAATTATACAATGATGTAAAACAAACACTAAGTGTAAATGTGGAACACACCAACAGGAATGCGGCTAGGTCAAGTGATGCCTTTTATATGGTAAGAGAAGGCATCACATGACAACCCAATAGATGTTGACACATGAAAGGTTGTCAACCATCTATTGGTGTGTAAGACTGTTCTGCAGGAATCTCTTTCTCCATCTTGTTTGTTTTCAAAACGGGTATGAAAGAGAAACACCTTAGTACCATTTTGGTACAAGGTCACATGTCTTCATTCTGCTTTATCAACACGTGTCATTGGGGACCAGTCTTCTTATCTTCATTTTCCCGCCTATATTTGACTTACAAATATTGGTGGTGAGTCATTGAACTTATCCTTAACTCGAAGATAATTGATGATCGTTGAGGAGTCGCTGACGAAGTTCAGCGCTGAGTCTCCTCAGCGAATCCATGACTCAACAATCTCCCCCTATTCGCTGAGGAGACTTAGTTGAGTAGAAGTTAAGCATAACAAGTAAGATGAGGGAATGCTGATTCTATAAATGACGAACAGCTTTATACAAAACAGCATTACATTAATTTTAAATATAACATAATCCTATTGAGATTCTTGCTTGGCCTTGATGAAAGCTTCATCCCTTTGTCTTTCCGGCTTCAGCAATTCTTGATCAATTAGCTTTATGAATTCGGGATCATTGGATGTATTGATGCAATACTTCCTTATTTTCAAAAGGAAGGAAGAAGGGGCAATTCCAATCTCATTGGTCCTGAAGAAGAGCTCATGAACATGGACATTGCAAAAACAGAAACCTCCAAGTTTTTCATCATAGACACCTTCCATAAAGAGAGTTCTGGAAGGCATTCTGAGATTTAGCAGCGGCTTTTCATCTATATCAGACTTGAGAATAACTCTGAGTATAGTGGGGAGCTGAGAAGAATAAGAAGCAGTCGCTGGTCTCTTTGATCCAGCTCTCACTGATGGAGGTGGAGGAGGAGGAGGAATGGATGTCTAGCAGCGCTGAGCAGGGAGTCCTTGATCCTATACTTCTTTTCCATTTGACGCACTTTCTTTATCTGCACCATTGCTAATTCGATCAGTGGCTTGTAACTCACTGCTGTCTTATCTTTTATGAACTTATATATTTCTATCCATTCAGTTGGTCCAAGAGAGTCCTTATTGACATCTTCCAATATAAGCATCTTGTCCACTCCTTCTCTTTGGAGATGAAGGTTCACCCCCTTTATGGTCAAAGTGACCCTGACAGACAGGATCTCTTCACGCCTTTGACTTACCTCTCTTGACTTGAGGTAGCGTTCTCTGCCTTTTTCAAAGTTCTTTTTCAACTGGGCTTTTCTGGCATAGAACTCTTCGTCTTTCTTCTTTAACGCTTCAAGGCCACTTGACTGCTGAGCAATCATTTTGAACTCGCCATCAACATCTTTCATTTCCTCTCCAACAACCTGCTCACTTATAAATTTCTGAGAGAGCTCCTTTTCTCTCTTTTTCCTTTTCAGCTCCACCTGAAGTACAACCTCTTCATGAGTTAAGTCAGCGGTTGTTTCTGAAGATGCTGTTGGTTTAGGAAAAGCTCCAGCCATCAGCTTTTCTCCTTTCCCACTTGTAACATTGGGCACTTTTGGTGGTTTGCCAGCGATTGCAGCCTTACCCTTTTCAACATATTTCTTTGTAAGGGAGGCTTGAAGTTCAGGAGATGGTTCACACCTTTTATCAGAGGCAATCGCTGGTTCCTCATCAGCCTTTTCTTTTTTCAACATTTGGGGGGGG
>CM067169.1:72832427-72946345 GCA_034093135.1 Erigeron breviscapus | reverse complement strand
TATATATTTCACATCTTAACAATATATAGGTTTTCACTGCCATCACAGAACCTTAATATATATTTCACATCTTAACAATATATAGGTTTTCACTGCCATCACAGAACCTTAATATATATTTCACATCTTAACAATATATAGGTTTTCACTGCCATCACAGAACCTTAATATATATTTCACATCTTAACAATATATAGGTTTTCACTGCCATCACAGAACCTTAATATATATTTCACATCTTAACAATATATAGGTTTTCACTGCCATCACAGAACCTTAATATATATTTCACATCTTAACAATATATAGGTTTTCACTGCCATCACAGAACCTTAATATATATTTCACATCTTAACAATATATAGGTTTTCACTGCCATCACAGAACCTTAATATATATTTCACATCTTAACAATATATAGGTTTTCACTGCCATCACAGAACCTTAATATATATTTCACATCTTAACAATATATAGGTTTTCACTGCCATCACAGAACCTTAATATATATTTCACATCTTAACAATATATAGGTTTTCACTGCCATCACAGAACCTTAATATATATTTCACATCTTAACAATATATAGGTTTTCACTGCCATCACAGAACCTTAATATATATTTCACATCTTAACAATATATAGGTTTTCACTGCCATCACAGAACCTTAATATATATTTCACATCTTAACAATATATAGGTTTTCACTGCCATCACAGAACCTTAATATATATTTCACATCTTAACAATATATAGGTTTTCACTGTCATCACAGAACCTTAATATATATTTCACATCTTAACAATATATAGGTTTTCACTGCCATCACAGAACCTTAATATATATTTCACATCTTAACAATATATAGGTTTTCACTGCCATCACAGAACCTTAATATATATTTCACATCTTAACAATATATAGGTTTTCACTGCCATCACAGAACCTTAATATATATTTCACATCTTAACAATATATAGGTTTTCACTGCCATCACAGAACCTTATATTTAGATAATTCACATCATATAATATTTTCTCGAATCCGAGCATATTAAATCATAATAGAACATACCATGTCCTTAAATCTGAGATATTAGTTTAACATATTTATTCTTCAGATTTAAACCCGTGTGTTCATATAGAACTTTGTTTCACGAAATTTTCCCAGAGTGTATCCATAAAAATGATATCCAATTTGTATATAACGTTTTCTCAAAATAAGTGCATCTCAGTATAAAACAATTTAGACAATGTATTCTCAGCCCAAAACGTAAAACAGTTAATAAGGGGCTATGAGTCTCACTTTAGCAGCAATGAAATGAGGTGATGAAAATGTAATGAGATGTCGGGAGGTCCTAAACACAACATGATTGATTTACTTTCTTGATTCAAACCTAAATAAACTATAAGGTTATTTATTAATACGCTTGTCAACGTAACTAGTTTTGGGTCTTTTTAATAACCTTTGTAGTTTATTCTTGAAATCTTCATAAATGAAACATCATTTATATTTATAGAAATTCTTTATAAATCCTTTTTGAAATGCCATAAATAAGGTAAGTAGTTAGCTTAATATGTAAATGTGTTTATCTTCCAAAAATGGAGATATACTTAATAGTATTAAAATCAATACGAGATCCATAATGAATGTATTCAAGGATGAATATGAGCAGGTTTATCTATCTATATATATAAATGTATATATAGAATGTTTATTTTAAATAGTAGGATTAATACAAAAGAATTGTATTAATCATGTATCGAAGAGATATTTTGAATAGTATATTTAATACAAAGAATGTATTAATTTTTGTAACGAAGAGAGATGCTTTCAATAGCAGAGATATGAAAAGATACCTTGAAAGGTATGTATTATAATCAATACAAAATGTATTGATTACCAATGAAGAGATACCTTAAATGGTAGGAAAAACCAGTATTATATTTCAAGTTGTGTTAGGGTTGACGTTGGGTCGTGTAGTATCCAGACGGTGAACCAAGTTGCGTTTAGAATGCGAATTGCAAACCGTTTGTCAACTACAATCTGTTCCGTTGGTATACCCCAGAGATGCCCAAGGTCAATGGCAATCACGTTTAGAAATATGGTACGGTTAAAAGTGTATCAAGGATATATTCTATCCATAAACCAAACAAATCGAAAATGCGAAACAATTCACAGATGGTGAATAATAATTATATGAATATTCATTTGATTATACTTCATTGGAAGTATTTAAGGAGATTCATTAAAGTATAAAGCTCATGCATTTCTATAAAAGTGCCAACAATTGTATAAAAGAGATATTTAACGTATTTAAATGCAAGTATGTATTAATTGAGTATAGAAATAAGTTGACAAACATTTCAATACATAACATATAGTTCTAAAATCATAGAGCAAAGTATAGCAAGGATTTTTATAAAAACACTTACAAGTTCGGAGAATTATAAATTCTAAGATCAAAGTAACGATATAGGAATGAGCTCCAAAGAAGATCTTGAAAGAATCGACTATAACTTGGACTTGTAAACTTGATGAATATGGAATAATCCTAACTCCATGTGGCCATTATAACTAGGCTTTTTGATGATCTTGAAAGAATCGACTATAACTTGGACTTGTAAACTTGATGAATATGGAATAATCCTAACTCCATGTGGCCATTATAACTAGGCTTTTTGATGATCTTGAAAGAATCGACTATAACTTGGACTTGTAAACTTGATGAATATGGAATAATCCTAACTCCATGTGGCCATTATAACTAGGCTTTTTGATGATCTTGAAAGAATCGACTATAACTTGGACTTGTAAACTTGATGAATATGGAATAATCCTAACTCCATGTGGCCATTATAACTAGGCTTTTTGATGATCTTGAAAGAATTACCGATAACAACTTTACTTGACGATTTCTTTGCAAAGTAACCTTACTTTTACTTTGAACTTTCTATGAGTTCTTGAGACTTATTATTATGAGGGAGGGGGATGATTATAGAGTTGTGGAATGCCAATTTGAGGTAGAAAGAATTGTGGGAGGTGTAAGTTTGAATGAGGCTTAAGGTTTGTATTTATAGTAAAAAAATTTGGAAAATGAATGGTAAAAAGTGGTGGTGATGGCCGTAGCTTTTGGAAGAGGAAAGGAGGGTGATTCATCAATTTACTAATGTGGTGATGTGGTGAAAATGTAATGGAGGTAAAAGGAAAAGTGGTGATGTGTTCAAATGTCATGGTAAAACAAATATCTAGTAAGTTAACTAGTTTAAACCTCCTTACTATTCATGGTTTTATTTAAATTTTCCGATTTTTTGAGTGTGTTATTTTATGAATTAAAAATCATAATCGAGTGTAGAAATACTAGAAATTATGTTTACCTAAGTCTCAAGTTCATACGAGAAAGTCTCACGCAAAAAATAAACGTTTTATGATTTTTTATGAATTTTGAACTTTTTATTTTCTATTTGCTCATCATCAAGGTTTTTAAACTTTTCAAGATAGTTCATTTAGTAGATTGATTAGTCACATAATCAATAAGAAAGTTTAACACATACTCATACACTTAATCATGCGCTAACTTAGCTCAAAATGCCCTAATTAGCATAAACGAATCCTAATTAGATATAATTAGGTTAAATTAATATAGTGAAATTTTGACGGATGTCACAGTTCCCTCCATAATGTAAATGCAGAGCTCACAAAATTCAAATTATTGCTAATTTCATCAGACACAGTGTTCAATATCCAAGATATGACCATATCATTCGTTCTTTCCCATAAAGGCCTTAATTCTGAAGCAGGTGAAGGTTCAGTGTACTCACCAGTGACTATCTTCAATTTGTTCTTGGCATTGAGAGCAATAGTCATTGATCTTTTCCACGAATTGTAATTTTCAGATCCAGTAAGCTTCTTTGCTATCAGAATGAGTCCAGGATGATCATTTTGGTGGAGAAAAAGAGGATGATTCACTGAATCTAGTGGTGGCTCAGCCGGTGGTGGATTTGATTCAAGCGGCGGAGTAGTTGTAGTAGTCACCATTGTTAATGAAGGTATAGATGATGATATAGACTGAATTTGAGAGAAATTGATAATTCAGTAACCCTAAAATGAGAAATAATGGACGATTTTACCAGAAAACCGCCGGTGATGAATCTAGGGTTTCAAATTGACACCGGAGAAGATGATCGGAGGATCAGAAATGATGATCGGAGGATCGTATGACACCGAATTGAAGCAATTAGGGCTTCAATTTAGGCTCTGATACCATAAAAGTAAATGACATTGTTGAGAGAATTTTGGGAATTTTGTATATTGAATATATTGAAAATGAATTAGTTACGAGGAAAATGGAAAATACAGTTATATATACAATAATTAAGTTGGTAACCGCCACTAACTACTTATCTTCTAAACTTGACTCTTTGTACCCCTTAACTTACTATATTAACATGACAAGTCCCTATATTTACATAACACCACATTTCACCAAGCTTTGGTGAAGTAATACTTGAGTTTTGTGTTTGTGTCTTGTGCTCTTGGAGTTGATGTATACATTGTGAGCTTGATGAGCTATATAATCTTCTTGTTGTCTTATAAAGACAAACTGTTTAATTGTCTTTCTTCTATATATCCTGACCCAACAACTTTATGCTTCTACCAACAATAGACACATAATGAATCAGAGCAGATAGGAGCTGCAAGATGATGATGCAAAAGAGTCGCAAGATTTGCTGCACTTCTTTCCTAGTAGTTTCAACCCTATTGGGTTTCTGCCAAATGAAGCATCGATCACCGGCCCATCTTACATGGTAATCATATTATGAATCATTGTGGCTAACTGGCGAAAGATGGACCAAAAGAGACTGCACCTGCTATCTCATTAAAAGTAATCCGGTGATACCAAGTTTAAGAATGTAACTGTGTTGTACTATTGAATAATAAAAGGTAACAAGGGATATATAGAAATCACATGTACATCAAGAACCCTCTAATTATGATCATACTGTATAAATATAGTCTAATACGACGAGTTACATCTGGCTCACCCCTCCAGGAACTGGGTCAAACTGCAATTCAAGGTTTTCTTTAGTTACATGACATATATCTAGATGTGATAAGAGGTGCAGTAGGCCTGAAGGGTACAATAACAGTCAAAATGCGGAAATTCAAATCAGATCATTTTAGTGCTGGGGCAAAACACATCATTTTAGCACGGACAAAACAGTTTTGTCTAGTTGACCCGCAAACAGTTTTTGTCCAATTCTAACAACTAACATCAATAATTATGATTACAAAAATATCAAAAAGAATAATGAAAACCTCTATACAGAACAGAATTTAGAATATTGCATGCATTAAAAATCGACTTTGCGTGACTTTCAATCTGTTTGGCACATTTGACCCGTCCCCTTTTAGCTAACTTTTCAATTTGAACCTTTCATGACATACTGGGGCAAAACGTGTATCTACCACCACAATGTGAGGTACCCCAACCACACCAATTGTCTGGATCAGACTATAGAAGATCATAAATTGACTCTTCATGCGGAACTAATTTCTAATATCATCAAGACTCGCATACCGCTGAGTCAATATCGGGTGGATGTGGTTTTACAAATGATGAAGCAGTGAAGGAAATGGTGTTGAGTTGATGGACAACGAATAGAAGCATCTGAAAATCAGTTGCAAATGCAAAATTACACTATCAAGGGCATGGTCGAACTCGCACATAGGTCAAAAGAAAATTACAACACCATAATTTTACTGTGGTTGTTAGAACAACCCAGAACCAACATCTAACAAAGGATACAACTGCAGAGCGCACACATTTTCATTCCAAGCACACCCCATGACCACTACTAGTATACCAAAAAATTGGCATGCACATAAAGTGGTTGTCCCTGAGAGACTTGTGTCGGTTTCAGAATCCTTGGCTGTCTATAGTCCTGAATATAAACAGAAAAAAACCGATATGAGACATTCTTAAATTCATAAGCCCGTAAAATAATTGCATAACCATTAAAATGTAAACCTTCAAACATTGCAATCACCCCAAGCAATAATATTTAGCAGGTACATTTTTAATTCAGCGCTACTGAGTCATGTTTAATGGCATTTTATATGCCGTTGTACAAAAAAAGGCAGTTAGAGGAATCTATACTTTTAGGATTACATGAAGCTTAGGATCATTGGATGCGTCGCAATGGAGCAGGGTAGACTATCTAAGCTCAACTAGCTACAATGTTTTCTAAACATCAATCATGGATTCATGGTAATACAACACTATATACCAAAGAAAAAAACATACTAAATTTCCCTGTACCAAAGCTCAATTAATAAGGTATACCGTATAACATGACTATATTATGGGGGAGGTTAGTAGCCACATAAAATTAAACTAGAACCATCATCCACACATCAAAAAACTAGAACAATCAACCACATAATAAAGAGATAAAGCCTATGGCAATTTTAAAAATCTACCTAACCTCACATGACTATTGACTATTGAGCACCTTCCTCCAGTCCTCCAAAACAATATACCGACTCTAATATTAACTTCCAAACAACTAAAGTTAAAGTTATATAGAACATGTCTAAAGTTCACACAGGTAGACAACTGATCAAAGAGAATACACGCCAAAACTTTGCAGACTGAAGCACATATAGGCAACAAAAGAAGTAATTAAATGGTAGGAAGTTATTATGAAGAGTTAATGAGTTATATAGGAAACGTAGTTCAAAAGCACAACCACATCATTCAAATTCATAATATCATCCCAATAATCTACAAGTCAACTCATGAAAGCAATCCATAAAACAAAGGCCTTAAAAAGGTAGACAGGTTCAAAAAATTCTCCAGGAAACTAAAACCATGATTGGGTCGGCATAAGGAGTTAGTAGGTTAGAACAAAGATCACAAAAGCCGATTAAGGGCTCGTTTACAATCACAACAACCGTGAATTGGGATGTTAAGAAGTGCACCACTCGGATTCCTATAATAAAAGTTCCAAAACAGAACCATGCCTCAATCAGTAGATTGGTTGAAACAACATCCAGACAACCAAAGCAAATCCATGGATCACATTCAAATCTTAAATAGATGAGATTTTTACAAAGTTATTGACCACTGTAATTTCTCATAGTCGACCTAACCCAGATGGGAGAATAAGTTAGTCATCTAGCTCACTAACTAATCCCATGGAATTATGAGGAATCTTATGGTAAACAATACAATAAAACTAGGGCTTCTTCTTCCTTCTATTTTTTTAAAAACAACAAAAATTATATTCATACAAAACAATGTACTCAGGAATATAGTAAAACTGCCAAAGATACCAAAAAAATAAAAATAACAAGCAAATCTTCCCAACAAAGCAATAATGTTGTAAACCAAAGTTGGCTTACCACCAGCAGCAGAAATGATCCATTGGACGATAGAAGCAACAAACTCTATGAGCAGACTGGTTACACAGACAATGTACCACTTATGGAGTGTGGGAGTTGGAAAACCAAGTGGTGCTAGCTGCCATCTAATCTGTGCCAAACATAATAAACCTGGAAGTATAAAGCAAAAAGTGGCTGGAAATGTAGGCATGATGACAAGAGCTTTTTCACAAATAGATTTTCGAACTGCTCTGTTGAAGTTGTCGTTGAGAAATATAAGAACATCGGTTTTTTCTACTTCTGGCCCAGCTTCCAGGTCATCTTCTACTATAGCAGCAGCTTCTTCTTGAACATCAAATGCTCCTCCCCGGAGGCCGTGGGCAAGAGACGTTGCTGCATCTCGTAACTTTAGTAGGTAAAAGTATCCAGAGACTAGGGTAATTGGATGGAAACCCCTGATTCCATGTATCATGATACCCACTAATCCTCCATCCAGGCTAGTGTCCAGGTAATTCTCATATATATATATATATATATATATATATATATATATATATATATATATATATATATATATATATATATATATATATATATATATATATATATATATATATATATATATATATATATATATATATATATATATATATATATATATATATATATATATATATATATATATATATATATATATATATATATATATATATATATATATATATATATATATATATATATATATATATATATATATATATATATATATATATATATATATATATATATATATATATATATATATATATATATATATATATATATATATATATATATATATATATATATATATATATATATATATATATATATATATATATATATATATATATATATATATATATATATATATATATATATATATATATATATATATATATATATATATATATATATATATATATATATATATATATATATATATATATATATATATATATATATATATATATATATATATATATATATATATATATATATATATATATATATATATATATATATATATATATATATATATATATATATATATATATATATATATATATATATATATATATATATATATATATATATATATATATATATATATATATATATATATATATATATATATATATATATATATATATATATATATATATATATATATATATATATATATATATATATATATATATATATATATATATATATATATATATATATATATATATATATATATATATATATATATATATATATATATATATATATATATATATATATATATATATATATATATATATATATATATATATATATATATATATATATATATATATATATATATATATATATATATATATATATATATATATATATATATATATATATATATATATATATATATATATATATATATATATATATATATATATATATATATATATATATATATATATATATATATATATATATATATATATATATATATATATATATATATATATATATATATATATATATATATATATATATATATATATATATATATATATATATATATATATATATATATATATATATATATATATATATATATATATATATATATATATATATATATATATATATATATATATATATATATATATATATATATATATATATATATATATATATATATATATATATATATATATATATATATATATATATATATATATATATATATATATATATATATATATATATATATATATATATATATATATATATATATATATATATATATATATATATATATATATATATATATATATATATATATATATATATATATATATATATATATATATATATATATATATATATATATATATATATATATATATATATATATATATATATATATATATATATATATATATATATATATATATATATATATATATATATATATATATATATATATATATATATATATATATATATATATATATATATATATATATATATATATATATATATATATATATATATATATATATATATATATATATATATATATATATATATATATATATACATACATATATATATATATATATACGTACATATATATATATATATATATATATACATATATATATATATATATATATATATATATATATATATATGTGTGTGTGTGTGTGTGTGTGTGTGTGTGTGTGTGTTGTGGTTTACTTTTCGTCCCTGGATCCGTTAACCCCTCACGTGCAAGGCACGTGAGAGGCATTTATGTCTTTTCACCCATGGTTAAGTGCAAAATTCATCCTTATGGTTTGTCGTTTTTGCATTTTTCATCCTTGTACATGGTTGACCAAATCTTCAACTGTTCTTCATAGCAACCCAGATTCTGTATCTCATCTTCATATAAACCCAGAATCTGGTCTAATAACAACCACCACTTCCATATACAACCACCGCCTCCTCCATTAACACAAATCAATATATACACAATCAACACACGCAATCAGTCACACACACAACTTCAGATTAGATCTAAAATTTTATCAACAATATTAATTCCGATTAGATCTAAAATCAACAAACATAATACAAAACGGGTGCCTCGTAATCCGTACAATTAGCGGCAGATGATTAAGAAGAAGAAGAAGATGAACAACAACAAACACACTACACACACAAAACCAACAGACAAACAACAATCGAATAAGTGGCGTGACCTGCTTATTTCTCCCTTGGGCAGCCGGCCACTTTTCCGGCCTATATCCGTACACACAGTTCATCTTCTAGATGTATATATCTTCTTTCAAAAAACCTAAAAAAGGTAATGATCTTATAAATATAAGATACATATATATGCGTATATATATGATATTGAAATAGTGAGGGAATAATAATGATGGTGGTCGTACGATCTCTTGGGCAGCTTAGTGGTGCTGTATGGATTGATGTGAAAATACATATTGTAAGAGCACCCCCAATGTCCCTAGTATTCCTCCGTATTCGACATTGAATACGGTCCACACCATTGGGTGTAGGGCCGTATTCCGGCGTATGTGGCTAATACGGAGGAGGCAAGTGAATTTGTTTTTTTTATTTATTCTCTGAAATATGTATATATATATATATATATATATATATATGTGTGTGTGTGTGTGTGTGTGTGTGTGTGTGTGTTTGTAGTGTGTTTTTGTGTGTGTATGTCGGAATCCGGCGAGTTTTGTTTTTTCCGATTTGTATAACTGTGTGAATTGGGGATCGGGAGGTTGAAGATGGGTATATCTATATATGTTTTTATTAATTTTTATTTTGTACCCTATACTTTTATATATTACAATTTTTAACCTTATAGTTCCATATATATATTTGAAAACTATTTAAAAGTTATTATTATTATTTAGAGTGTAAAAATAAATATTAATTAAAAGTTTGAAAATAAATATGTTGGAGTATATTGGAATGTATTGGATGTATTGGGTATTGGGTGTGAATGGAGGAAAATGTATTGGAAAGAGGTTTTTCTGATGTGGCGCTGATGTGACACTGTATTGGATAGTATTGGGTTCACCCATTGGGGGTGCTCTAATGTACATATGCAAGATAAGATTTTTTAATTTTTAAGGATTTAATCATTGATATAGATGTAGATATGGATGGGTTTTTTTTTAATCTTAAAGATATATTTTTTGTTTTTTTTTTTTTTGTTTCTGGGTTTTATGATGATGAGAGAGAAGAAAATATGAATATATGAGTATGAGTGGAAGCAGCTATGAAGAACATATGAAGATTTGGTCAACAATGTTAACGGCGAGGATGAAAAATGCAAAAACGACAAACCACAGAGATGATTTTTGCACTTAAATTGGTGAAAAGACGAAAATGCCCCTCACGTGACTTGCATGTGAGGGGGTTAACGGCAAAGTTATAACGGCAGGGACGAAATGCAAACCATGGGGATGATTTTAGCCAAAAGTTAACGGCGAGGACGAAAAGTGATAAAACGATAAACCACAGGGACGAAAAAAGTACTTAACTCTATTTAGTTTATTTTAGGGTGGAAAGGAAAGGAGAAGCAGTTATAAAATGTATTCTTAAGATTTTTTTTAAGTGTGGAAAGGAAAGGAGCGGAGAGGATTAGAAGGGGAAGTGTAGTTGTTTTTTGTTTCAAAAGTTTAGATTAGAATCCTCTAAAGTTGAAAACAACTTTACTAATAAAGTTAGAGTGATTTTGACCCTTGGATTAAAATCAAAGGGTCAAGATTGAAAGATGGTTTTTGAATCTTAACCCTTGATTTTAATCCAATGGTCAAGATCCCAACTTTACTAGTAAAGTTGTCTTTCAACTTTAGAGGAACTCAATCCCAAAAGTTTTTCCCTCATTTTTGAGGTGATTAGGAAGGAAAACTTCTCTTCCCTCTCCTCTCCTTTCCACTCTTAAGTTAACTAAACAATATAGTATTGATGTTTTCAGATGTAAACAAGAACTCAATAGCCCGGCACACTTATATAATTATATATATATATATATATATATACGAGCATGGTACCCGCGCGTTGCGACGAATACCATTGACAGGACGTCTAAACAAAACTGCAGTAGAATACATGTGTCCCTATTTTCACTGGTGATTTGGGTCTCATGGAGACGTTCCGCGGCGGTGGTGGTGTTGAACGAAGGTGGAGGCGATGGACGGTGGAGGTGATGGTTGGGTTTTGAGGACAGCGGTGGAGGTGTGTGTGTGTATTTTTGTGGCAGAAAGAAAACAATAGGGAGAATAAATGTAGGGAATAAGGGAAGGAATAAGGAGGGGTAAAAGGATAAAATCGCATGTCCCAAATCTTATAAACTTTCAACAGGGGTTGATAATTTTTAATAGGGTGTATAGATATATAAAAGAGTAAATTACATTTTTCGTCCCTGAAGTTGGCACGTTTTTCACTTTTGATCCCTGAAGTGAAAAAATATCAATTTTGACCTTAAACTTGGCAAAAATTTTCAATCGTAGTCCTTTGGTCAGACAGCGTTAGTTTTTGGCCGTTAACGTACGCACGTGCTAAACATGTGAGGGCACTAATGTCATTTCACGTTACACCCGAATGACGAAAAGTGAAAAACGTGCCAACTTTAGGGACGGAAAATGTAATTCATTCTTCCATTCATCTTCTCCAACAAGATTCCGGCCTCCGTCATCTTCTCCGATGGACTCAGCTTTCATTTTCCGATGATACCTAAAATTAAACTCGACTTTCAGATGATGTGTATCTACCAAAATATTGTAACATATACCGATAAAACAACTAGCCAAATAAATAAACATGAATTATATATCAACATTATACCATAAGTTCCAATAAATCACACAATACAAACTTATTATTTACACTCATCGAACAAAAAAATTTACAACGATTTTGGGTTTTTATATGTTGGTTTCTTCTATTCCGACGATGGGGTTGCAGCGGCGGGTTCTGGTGAGGTGGGTTGCAGCGGTGGGTTTGGTGAGGTAGGGTTGCTACAGTGCGGTTGGAGAAGCTACGGATATTCCCAACAACCACACAAGCCGTTCACCATTTTCTTCTTCTCTTCCATCATATCTAATTAACAACAGTCTAATTTGTGATTTCTTTTTTGCATTTTGTGTATATCAAATGAAATAAGTGTTTGTATATATATATATAGGGGATAACTTAGATGATGTTAACATCATCTTTGTTAGATGATGTTGCTCTCACAAACCATAAAAATCATGGGGGGCTTTTTGACATGTGTAAAATTGATGTTAGTGAGTATGTGAGAGCAACATCATCTAACAAAGATGATGTTAACATCATAAATCATTTTCCCATATATATTATATATATATATGGTTTTATACACTACACACACAAACACACATTCTGCCAAACACACACCCATCACACATGGTACACACACATATACATTTTGTTTTCGTGTTTTCGGTGGATTGACACAAGTCTAGGAACAGAAGACCGTGGGGACCAAAGTTAGGAAAAAGAGGAAGGAGATGACCTGTTTGAACTATAATTTCGTTGATTGGTTGTGTTTTGAATGTCATGAAAGTAAATGATTTTGTTTGTGCTTTAGATTTGAATTGAAAGTCGAGTTTTTATTAGGTATCATCGGAAAATAAATGTCTAGTCGGAAAGTTCCATTGGAGAAGATGATCGGAAAAGAAAGAATGGAAGAATTATTTTATTTGTATGATTTTCATTTTTCGTCCCTCAAGTAGCTTAATTTTTTCACTTTTCGTTTCTAAAGGAGAAAAGACATTAGTGCCTTCATGTGTTTAGCACGTGCGTACGTTAACGGCCAAAAACTAACGCCGTCTGGCCAAAGGACCAAGATTGAAAAAAATTGCCAAGTTTAAGGTCAAAATTGATATTTTTTCACTTCAGGGATCAAAAGTGAAAAACGTGTCAACTTCAAGGACAAAAAATGTAATTTACTCTAAATTGTATAAGCGGCTATGTTTTGAGTAAGATAACTTGTCAATAACTCTTACCATCGGTAACTAATTATTTTAGAGACCGTCACTACTACAAATCAAATAAACTAAAGTATGTAAAAGGTTTTAGGAATGAGAAACGATGTGTTTGTTATTATTTCATCTGCAACGATTGTTCTAGGTAACTCGTTGTTATGATTGTTCGACTAGTTTAGTAGGAAACTGTCGTGATGATGGTTACAATGACAAATTGAAAATCATTCTTCATTTCTTCCTTATTTGGTAGGTAATGTTTTCATTACTTAAATGAGTAAAGAAAGTTTTTCCTGTTTAGGTTAATCAGAAATAATGAGTCTTTTTAAAACGCGTCCTAATTGAGATATTTCGTGACCAATTTGGAAAGGTTCTCACGGTGAATCATAAAATGTTTTCCATTGATGATAAATATTCATTAGCAGCTAGTGATGTTTAACCTCGTATTGCATAGCCTCAATTATTACGATTGTGTGTTGTAATTGATGAAGTTTATTAATGCTAGTATTGTAAAAGTTGTATTCAGCAATGTAGCTTGTATATATATCTGCTAGGTTTACTTGATGCTATAAACATAAACTGAATGTCAATGAACCTATGAAAGAAAAGAGCAGTAGAAGTCAGAGGTCTTTATGTAGTAAAGTTGATCAATAGATTCAAATTCGTAGTATGGTGTTAAAAATTGCAATATGCAAGTAATCCAATTCGGCGAGAGGCTAAGGTATTAAAGGCTAGTATATAAAGCCGAGAAAATCAAACCGTCAATATCCAACACCGAACCAAACCAATTGGATTTGTTTTTGTTTTCAAATAACCAAGCGGATGAGTTCAAGATTCGATTTCATAAGCAAAAACCCGACCCAAAAACCGAGCCGAACCAATATATAATTAAATTTATTTTATTTTTATATGTAATTACTTATTGCTGATAAATATGTTAATATATTTAAACTTATAACCTGGATTATTAAATTCCATGGCTGTACTCCATGGCTCTGACACCATTTTTTACAGGATCTTGTTGGTAAAAGAGTAAAAACCAAATATTTAAGCCTGAAAACTTATTGAAATATATCTCCGATTTAAAAACTTTTCAAAACCCTCATGTCTGAATTACTCCAGACAAGGGATAAAGATAAAAGATTTTACATATACATGGACTATATACTTAAACTGTCAGAACTAATACCAGTACAAGATCAGTACAGGCCTGAGCCCTAAAAACGCCTAAAACATTCAACGGCTAAAAGTGGGCTGCCATAATTCGACCACTATACTGATAAGCTGCCTGTCTAAGTATATAACCATTATATAACCTTTCTGAAAACATTCAAAACATAAGTATTTTGAAAGTCTTTAAAAAATTTCCAGACTTTTTTTTTCCATAGGTTATAACTTTGCCATGAATCTTGATTCAATACTGAGGAGTTGTTAGCCTATCATTAGGCTAATGAATATCACAAATATAAAAGATTAAAAAGAAGAACTAACCTTTAAAATAAAACAACTCTATTGAAGACTTTCACTCAATAAGCACGGATTATTACAGTAGGCACAAATTATTTTTATTATTCTTTAGAAATATTTTACAAGGGTTAGAGAGAGTAGAGAAGTGATATCCCTGGATGCCTCTAACAACTAGCTAAGGGTTCTTTTTATATTGAGAAACTCATGAAACAAACAAAACACAAATAGTAAAATAGTACAATAATTTACATCAATAATTCTTGCTTTTGAAATTTTTATAAGTAAACATTATTATGTTTGGCATGATTGATCTTTATTGATTCTTTTTGGACCCTCATAGTGGATATCTTTACTTTATGTCTTTATCTTTATTGTCTTTATTCTTTGTGACTGATTGCTTGATATTCTCTAGCATTTTCTCGAGCATGGCTTCTTATAGAATATCATCTTCTTGTAATTGAGATTCTCCAGCGAGGATATTATCTTCTTCTCCAGAGCAACTCGTTGACATATCTGAAAAATGATCAGACTGTAGATAATTCATTAAATCCTTCTTAACTTCTTCCAAATATCTTGATATTATCTCCTGTTTAGATACTTGGCCTTCTTGCATCTTCAATTTCCTGGTTGTTTCCTGGAATGGACTAGGGGCTTCCCTTTGATTTTGTAATTGAATTTGTTTTGAATATAATTCAATTGTATTTTGGATTTTATCCAATGTTTCTTGACCTTCAAGGACTCCTTGTTCATCTGTTCTAAGCATCTTTTTCCAGAATTTAGTATAATAAACCCTTCTTAAGCAAGGAATTTGTTGAGTGGTATAACCAAACTCTGGGACCATTTCCATATCCATGGAATTCCGAATTGGATAAAAAAGTGACACAAAGATAATCCTTCAATTAGGATACCTTGGTGTTGTAATTCAATTAGAGTAGGAGATATTTTTACTCATTGATAAAAAAAAAAATTAATAAATCTTGGTTCATATGATAACCACCATTTATAAACCCAATTTGGGATATCCTGTTTATAAACATTTGGACAAATTTTAAAAAACCAAGAATGTTTTCTTTTTGAATTTTCATAAAGAAAAGCTTTATTAAAGCTCTCTATATAATCATAATAATTAAATTTAATTGAAGATTTTAATTCAGGATGAATCATCTCTCTTTCTTTCAAAGGAGATGTTCCCCATTCTTCTACAGATATTATCTGTTTAATTATTACTTTTGAAAAACTGTATGACTGGGTATTACTGGTCATGAAATGTTGTATCTCACAAGATTCTGTGACCTTGAGAATATTTTCATAGTAAAATCTCTGCTTATATGAAGTAGTTGGATATGACCCTGTATCAAGATACCTTGTAATTAAGGTCCATGGTTGATCTTTCCATTTAAGATCTTTATAATCAAGGAGCAATATTATCTCCTTATATGGATTTTGTTCATATAATCCATCTTCATTTTCTTCCACAATTGATTTATAAGGAGTATTATCCTTTTCTTTTTCAGCTTTATAAGCTAGAAATTCCTTCATTAATGGGTCTTCCGAATTATTGTCTCTAGTATTACTTGAGGATGCAATATTTGCAGAATTAAAAGTTATTAACCTTTGGTTTCCCATCTGTGTAATGACTCTATTGTCACTTTTCCCTCTTCCATTATTAAAGGAAGGTCTTCCTCTTCCTCTATCATGAGGATGCATACCTGCAAATATAAACATTTTTGCAAATTTATCCTAAAGATATTATTATTCTTTTATGTTCAAGTATGTCTATTCTATACTGTATATTATCAATGATTCCTTGGATGCTTTGCATCTCTTGTTGATTATTTACTATTTTTTTTAGAACGGCGTGTTAGTTTGTTATCTATTATTTACTATTAACCCATAATTTATCTCTTGTTTGATTATTTACTATTAACCCATAATTATCTATGATTTCTTCTATCCTTTTTAACCTTCTCTGCCAATATAATATCAGCCTTTTATATTCTTCAATTCTTTCTGTTACATTATTATAAATGGTTTTTAAAGGACCTTTTACATAATTATTCATTTAAATATTCTCTTGTTAAGAAATCAGGTAGACTATTATCTACTCCTTTTTTTTATATTACTTCAAAATCGAAAGGGGCTAAATGTGATTGCCATCTAGCAAACATTTGTTTAGAAACATCATGTTTAAAATCTTTATTAAACATATATTTAGCTGCCTGACAATCAGTTTTTATTAAAAACTTTTGATTATATAAATCATCTTGAAATTTTAAAACACATTTGACTATTGCTAATATTTCTTTTGCAATAGTAGCATAGTTCTTCTGACTATTATTCCATTTCCCTGAATGGAATCTTACCAAGTATTCTTGTTTATCTATTGGGGATACTTGTTTAAGTATTCCACCATAGCCTATATTACTAGCATCTGTTTCAATAATCTTTAACCAATCTGGTTTGGCTAACATTAAACATGGTAGTTGTTTAACATTTTGCTTAATCTTTTGAACAGCTTTGGTATGAATTTCAGACCAAGGCGGAGGATCTTTTTCAGCCTGTCATATAAAACAGATGTATCTTGTGCTAAATTTTTATAATATGGAGAAATATAATTTAGGCTCCCTAAAAACCTTTGTAATTGGGTTTTATCAATGATTTCATCCAGAAATTTAGAAGCAAATTCAATACTTCTATTTATTGGAATACTATTTCCTTTTTCAATATTATGACCCAAAAATCTAACATTAATCTGGAATATTTGCATTTTTGATCTAGATATGACTAAACCATTTTTTATAATTATATTTTTAAATATTTCTAAATGCTTAAAATGAGTTTCAATATCTTTAGAAAATACTAAGATATCATCAATATAAACAATTATAAATTCACTAAAAGGGATAAAAATATCATTCATTATATTTTGAAACTCACTTGGGGCATTTTTTAACCCAAATGACATCACATTCCATTCATAATGTCCTATTGGGACTGTAAAAACAGTTTTATATCTGTCTTTTTTATTAATCTGGATTTGCCAATATCCAGATTTTAAATCAAATTTTGAAACTATGATTGCATTATTTAATCTATCTAATAGATCTTTTTTGTTAGGTATGGGATACCTAATCCATTTTAAAACTTTATTTAAAGGTTTATAGTTTATTACTAACCTTGGAGCTCCTCTTTCTTGTTCTGCATGTTTATTAACATAAAAGTCAATGCATGACCACGAAGATTTAGAATTTCTAATTAAACCTTTTTCTATAAGACTAGTAATTTCTTTTTTTACATAATTCCAAGTATTCAGAATTCATTTGACAAGGTCTAGCCTTATTAGGTATTTGGCTTTCATTAAAGTTATCTTCATATGGAAGAGAAACAATATGTTTCTTTCTATCCCAAAAAGCATTAGGATGATCATTACATATTTGTAAAGCAAATTGATTTTGTATTAATTTTATTTTATCCTGTAATTTAGGATTTTTCAATTTTTCTTCAATTGTAAGTAAATTGATTTCTTGTTTAAGAAAATTGATTTGATTTTCTTTGTTTTTTAATATAGTTTCTTCAATATCATTGATGAATCTAGTGATTGGTTTTTTAACAAATTCAAAAGTTATTTCTTTTTCTTGAAAAGTACCAGTAATGGAATTTCCATCAACATTCCTTATTGAATATATTTTATTCAAAAAGGGTGTACCAAGTATAATTTGGCTAGTAAGATTTTTTACCAATATAAAACTATTTGGTATACACATTTTATCCTTGCAAATATAAGCTTGAGAAATTTTATAATTGATTTTTAGTGGTTCTCCACTAGCTGAACTAACTCTATGAGTAGTTTTATGAAAATACTTAGTAGGTATAATACTTTCTTGAGTACAATTTAAATCTGCTCCACTATCTAGTAAAGCAATTAATTCAATTGAGAAATTATTGTCTATTAATAATTTAATTTTTATATGCCATTTTTGAGAAGTAACTAATTCTATAATTGATAGAAAATTCTCATTATCATTTTGTTGATTAGGTATTCTTATTTGTTTATCCCTATTTTCTAAATTTCTAATTCTATCTTCTAAGGATTTATTATTTCCTTTAAGATTTTTTATTTAATTTTTATGTGCCATTTTTGAGAAGTAACTAATTCTATAATTGATAGAAAATTCTCATTATCATTTTGTTGATTAGGTATTCTTATTTATTTATCCCTATTTTCTAAATTTCTAATTCTATCTTCTAAGGATTTATTATTTCCTTTAAGATTTTTTATTTCTATTTTGAGATTATCAATTTCTAATTTTAATTCATCTATAGTAATATTTACTATTTTTCCAGTTTTATTTCTTTGATTTAGTTGATTTTTAACTTCCATCAAAGTGTAAGGTTGAAATTCCCTATTTGGAATTGAATATGAAGTTGATGCTTCATCCTTACCCATTAACTTAGAGATCATTTTTTCTCTAATATCAGTATCTTCAGAATATCATTTGAAATAACATTGATTTCCATATTTTGAAATTGAGATATAATCTAATATAATTCTTCTTCTTCTGTGTCAGAATTATCTTGACAACAATTTTCTCCTATTTTACAAGGAAAGCATTCTTCATCTGAAGAGATTAATCCTTCATCATCCAGTTCTTTTAATTCATATTCATATGATGAATATTCTGTTTCTTATTCAGATTCAGAATTTAATAGAATTTTTGACAATGTGTCTTTTAATTTTTCATCTTCAATATTATTGAGTTTCTTTTTTACCCAGCAAGTCTTTGCCTTATGGTCTTGACGACCACATTTTCTACATATTATGTTAGGTCTATAGGGTTTATAATCCCCTTTTCTTTTAAATTTCCTTTCTTCTTTTCTATCTTCCTTCTTTTGTTTTCTTTTTTGAATTTTTTTAACTTTTTGAGGAGATAGAATCTTCTTTCTTTTAGGATTACTCTCTTTAATTTCTACCATACCAAATTGGCTACAAAATTGTCCTAATTGTTTTTTCTCATTAAGAGAATGTTTTTTAATTTGATTTATTGATTTAATTTAATTTTTATGTGCCATTTTTGAGAAGTAACTAATTCTATAATTGATAGAAAATTCTCATTATCATTTTGTTGATTAGGAATTCTTATTTATTTATCCCTATTTTCTAAATTTCTAATTCTATCTTCTAAGGATTTATTATTTCCTTTAAGATTTTTTATTTCTATTTTGAGATTATCAATCTCTAATTTTAATTCATCTATAGTAATATTTACTATTTTTCCAGTTTTATTTCCTTTAAGATTTTTTATTTCTATTTTGAGATTATCAATTTCTAATTTTAATTCATCTATAGTAATATTTACTATTTTTCCAGTTTTATTTCTTTGATTTAGTTGATTTTTAACTTCCATCAAAGTGTAAGGTTGAAATTCCCTATTTGGAATTGAATATGAAGTTGATGCTTCATCCTTACCCATTAACTTAGAGATCATTTTTTCTCTAATATCAGTATCTTCAGAATATCATTTGAAATAACATTGATTTCCATATTTTGAAATTGAGATATAATCTAATATAATTCTTCTTCTTCTGTGTCAGAATTATCTGACCATCTTCCTGTGAAGTGTTCAATAATATTAACTACCAATGTATAAACACAGTTATCAACTTGTTGGCTATTTTCTTCTTTAATAGCATTTTGATTTCTATCTTTATCATTTTGAGATAAATAATTATCCCACCAGCCCTTTAATTGACCAGTAAATCCTGCTATTATCATTTTAGCAATTTCTTTATCAGTATTACCATTACTTTTGCAAATTGTGCTATACATCATCATTCTATGTATAACATTATAAATTTGTCTTTCAGAATTACCATCTATATTCCATTCATAGATATGTTTTCCATGATAAGAATTATTAACCACATATTCTTGTTCTTCTATTAAAATATCTTGTGGTGTTGGCTTAGGATAATAATACATCCTTTGGGTCGGTCTATCTGCAAACTTATTAAGTTTGTTAATTTCATTATTTATTTTTTCTTGATAATTATCTTCATCTATAGAATTTATAAATTCTTTTGTTAAGGTATTAATTTTTAAACCTTTAAATCTTTCATTGATTTCATTTAATTTTTTATCTAACAATTCTGATAAATTGTCATTAGATTTTAATTTAAAATTTTTAACCTCAGGAGGAGGTTGTATTGTTGGAATTGCCGATTTTTCTTTAGAAACTTCTTCTTTTATATGAGAATTTTTTATATTTTTTATATAAGAAGTTAAATCATTTATTCTATCATTTATAGAATTTAACTGTTCTCCTAGAACAATTAAACATATATTTGTATAATTTTGTTGTTTAAATATATTATTTATATGGGAAATTGTCACAGGTAAAGTATCATTTTCCAATAATTTTTGAAAAGCTTGATAGTACCTAGTCTCACTATCTTTTTCTATTTTGAAAGGTTGATGTGGGGAAAAGTGGTTTTTAATATTTTCCCATTAATATTATATTCTCTTTGTATAACAGAAATCATACTATTAGTATATTTGTTTATGAACCATGGGACAAAAGGTATTATTTTATTTTCTTCAGAAAGTTCTTTATAAAAAACTTCTTGGAACAATTGTTTATCTTGGTTATCAAAATTTTTGAAAAACCAATTTCTAAATAATTCCCATTTATTTAATTTAAATTCTTCACTTATAAATTTTCTTGCCAGTGATCCTGGACTAAAATCTATTTGAGGCTTAAATCCATTAAATAGAAAAATTCATTTCGGATTCCGTTGATTCCGGATCATGAGATTTATATAAACCTCTTACAATATTATCTGAATTAATTCTTAATTCATCTACTTCATTTGTTTTTTCAGATACTTCTTCTCTTATTTGAGAAGTATAGGCTCTAGAAGGACTTTTAACCGTATATCCTAATGGAGATATATGAAAATTTGATGATGACCTTGAGGACAAAGATCTAGTTATTCTAGATTGAATTTTATCAAATTGTATTTGTACAGATCCTTCAGATGTCTGTAATATTTTTATTGGATTATTATCTATATATTGTTTTTGTGGAGCACAATTACTAAGTGTACAACTTTTAGGAAACTCTATTTCATCCCATTTAATTTTTCTTCTAGTGGTAACATTTGACTTACCAAAATTAGTTTCTTTCATTATAGTTTCATTTAATGGTTTGTCTACCATCTTACACTGAGGATTTAATGTAAATAAGGGCTTATAATATATTCTATAGCAAAGGCATATTACCTCTGAACCTGGTATATAATTATAACCATGAGTTTTAACATTTAAAGTTAATGCACCTGTTATATTAACATCAGATAAAGATAGTTGTAAATTCGGATAAACATTAAAATATACTAGACCATGTGCCAGACTAGATTGGATAATTTCTATTAGGGATTGTTTATAATCTAGATTTCTACCATCCTTTAAAGCTGCTATAAAACTTTCTGGTAAACCTTCCAAAGTCAAAGGTTTAAATGCTATTTGTCTTAAACTTTTTGATTTCTTAGTGTACAAGTTACAATCAGTTGTATGTTTTAGATGAAAAAAATATACAACAAAATAAATTATGTTTATATATCATACCAATTTTAACATCTAAAGATATAATTAGTTACTAAAATGTACCTGCAAATTTTAGTTTCGTTATCATATTTTAACTTAATTTACAATTGAATTTTTAATTTATAGCTTAATAAGATAAAAGCGTAAAAATAAATGAAACCCGAAAACGGACCCAAACTAATCCGAGAAACCATGAACCGAATCGTACCGAACCAACCAAAACTGAATCCAACGATTTCTGTGAAAACCGAAAGGCTCGGTTAGTTTGAGTTAGTTTTTGTCCAAAACCGACCCATAATCGGCTCTCATATTGATCCATTAGCACCAACCAACATGGCAACATATTGGAGTTTTGCAGTCAGAATTTTTGCACTACTGATTTATTGAATTCTAATTTAGTTTTTTCAATAAAAAAAAAAGTAAAAGAAAAGGCAATAATAACAAACAAACAGGGGTTTCATTTCCTGTTTTCCATCCATCCATTCATTCTTAACTCAATTTTAACATAATCTTTGGTTTCACCACCACCTCTCCCTTCCTTTCCCCTCTCTCACCTCTCTCTCTCTTTCTTCACTCTCATCTTGGATCCACCCATCATTTTCACAGATCTCTTCAATTCATATCAAATCAAAAATATCTTAACATTTTTTTTCTATAAATTTAAAAAATCATGAGCTTGGTGGGTCCAGCTGTATCTAGTACTAATGGAAACGTTGATGAATATATTACCCAGCTCATGCAATGCAAACCCTTATCTGAACAAGAGGTATTTTTTTATTTCATTTTAATCTTTTATTTATTATATTTATATCCTATCTTTTTTATTTTATGTATGTTTTGAATTTTTATATATATATTTGATGATTTATTGATTTGTTTGTTATGCTTTGTGATTCATCTGATTTGTTTGGGTTGGGTTTTGTTTTATATATATATATTATTGTTATGTTATATATACAGATCTGGTTACTGTGTCAGATCTGTTACAGAAAGTATTAAATTTTATTTATTTGTTACTTTCAATGTTTTAGTGAAAAGTATGTTTTTTTTTTATAGTTATACATGGTGTTTGAATAATTGATCTATGTTGTAACATGAACATTATATGTTTATGTAAAATTTATGGAATAAAAATTATTACTTTCTGGAAGATTGCTCAAGAGTTTGAGATTATAAATTAAAATACAGTAGTATTGTTTAGGTGGCTTAAAGTCTTGTGTGTATAATTAGTTTTGATGTTTTAAGAACAGCGAAAGGGTGGTTAAAGGTTAGTCTTTAAGGGTTAAAGTATTTGAGGCCTCTAGTTCAAATCTTAGGAGCAAAAAGATATACCCGTTGTGGCCAACGAGGTTCCCCTGTGATGCAATAGCTTCAGGCTACCTGCAAAGTGGGTGGTCGCCCTTGGATTAGTTGGCTCGCAAAGCTCGGATACCCAGGTTAACTGTTAACCAGTAAAAAACATTAGCTTTTTAAGAAGTTAGTTTAAGATCTATATCTTTTGTTATTATCCATTAATGGATGCAAGATTGGACCTTTATGTGTTAAGTATTTGTGTAACATCAGAATGAATCGATGTTTTGTTGCTAGTACTGGAACAATGTCTTTGTTTTTCTTTTAATGCATTTTGATGATATGCAAAACTGTTAGATGAAAAACTATGTGGCATTTCGTGTGACTTTGATCATGGTAAACAATAGTTTAAAGTGTGGTGCTTGATGCAATGTAGGTTAGGGTGCTATGTGAGAAGGCTAAGGAGATTCTGATGGTGGAAAGCAATGTACAGGTATGTTTGGGTTTCTATTCTCTTATTTGAGGACTTCATATATAACTAGGCTAGAAAAAAAAATACGATTATTTGTTGGTCTGATTGTGAATGGTGTTTTGCATTCAAGCACTTCTGTATTCATTGCACGATAAAGTTGTTATCGTTTTGCATTTCTTCTGCAGCCTGTTAAAAGCCCAGTAACAATCTGTGGTGATATTCATGGACAATTTCATGATCTTGCAGAGCTCTTTCGCATTGGAGGAAAGGTGTGTGTAGCTTTTTTTTTTTTTTTGCTCTGAGCTAAAATTATCTCTTGATTCTATTATTTTATTATTGTAGTGCCCTGATACAAATTATTTATTCATGGGGGATTACGTTGATCGTGGTTATTACTCAGTCGAAACAGTGACAGTAAGCTCTAGATCCTGTGCATTCTTGCTGTTTATTCATTTATTTTGTGAACTGACGTAGGAAACAGCATGACTTTTGAACGTATCACTATTTCCCTCATTCTAGTCTTTTGGATCTTTTAGTTACTGGTGGCCCTCAAAGTGCGGTATCCTCAACGCATCACCATATTAAGAGGAAACCATGAAAGTCGCCAGGTACCACTTTCTTGAATGACTAACCATTTTTATATATACGTTGATTGGTTAAAAGAATCTTTAAAAACCAGCTTTATCATCATTGCTTAATATAAATGTAAACTGATATTTTGGTCCTTCCGCAGATTACTCAAGTTTACGGGTTTTACGATGAATGCCTACGAAAGTGAGTATCTCAGGTTTTTACTTTACAATAATTGTCAAATACGTTGTCGAGTAGTTCTTTTAAATAATTGCCTAAATTTACAACCGGTTACATTTCACAGATATGGTAATGCTAGTGTGTGGAAGACATTTACGGATTTGTTTGACTATTTTCCACTGACTGCATTGGTTTGTATCCCTACTCCAATTTCTCTAATTACATAACCATTACTTGTGGTAAATGCATTTGTTTATATAATATACTTTTCACATGTTATTTTGTAGGTTGAGTCTGAAATTTTTTGCCTTCATGGTGGATTATCTCCTTCAATTGAGACCCTTGATAATATAAGAAATTTTGACCGTGTTCAAGAAGTTCCGCATGAAGGGCCAATGTGCGATCTTTTATGGTCTGACCCAGATGATCGGTGTGGTTGGGGTATCTCACCTCGTGGTGCTGGATACACATTTGGTCAAGTATGTCTGACACCGCTTCTTCAGTTACGTTTGATTTACTTGTGGCATTACTAAACTTTATTTTGTATTTTCAGGACATATCTGAACAATTTAATCATTCAAATGGCTTAAAGCTCATTGCTAGAGCACATCAGCTGGTTATGGAGGGATTCAACTGGGGTCATGTAATAACTTAACCTGTGTAGTTTAATATTCATTTTAGCTTGGAAAATAGTTTTTTACTGACTATGTTATGTCTATAACAGGAACAAAAAGTAGTGACAATCTTTAGTGCACCAAATTATTGTTACCGTTGTGGGAATATGGCTTCCATTCTTGAGGTGGACGACTGCAAGGGCCACACTTTCATTCAGGTCTGTATTTTTCTTTGAAAGCCAATTGGTACTTCAAAACGACCGTAGAGTGGTGGCTGCTTTTCCCCATAAATGGGTCATTTTTTGTTGTGTTTGTGTCTCATGTAAGGTTCGAATGAAAAAGTTAGCTAAAAGGGGATGGGTCAAATGTGGCAAACAGGTCGAAAGTCATGCAAAGTTGATTTTGAATTCACACAATCTTATAGAGATTTTCATTATTCTTGAGGTGATGTTTTTGTAATCATAATCATTGATGTTAGTGTTTGAAATGGACAAAAACTGTTTGCGGGTCAACTATACATGACTTGTTTTGTCTGCTAAAATGACGTGTTTCGCCCCCGCACTATAATGATCTGATTTGAATTTCCGCGTTTTGACTGTTATCTTAACCTTTCGGCCTGCCGCACATCTATATATATGTCACGTAACTAAAGAGAATCTTGAATTGCAGTTTGACCCAGCTCCTAGGAGGGGTGAGCCAGATGTAACTCGTCGGACACCCGATTACTTTTTATGAGGTAGCAGGTGCAGTCTCTTTTGGTCCACCATTTGCCCGTTAGCCACAATGATGCATCATGTAAGTACCATGTAAGATGGGTGGTGATGCTTCATTTGGCATAAACCAAATAGGGCTGAAACTACTGGGAAAGAAATGCAGCAATCCTTGGGACTCTTTTGCATCATCTAGCGGTTCCTTTCAGCTCTGATTTATTATGTCTGTTGTTGGTAGAAGCATAAAGTTGGGTGAGGATATATAGAAGAAAGACAATTTAACGTTTTGTCTTTTTGTTGATGCCTGATATTGTTTTTTTTTTGCTATATTTTTTGACTGTAGTTAATGAACACTTGCTGTTAACTTACTATTGTGCATCTGTTGGTAATTCTTGAGAGGTCTCTGTTGTCGCTTAATGTTTGCTTATTGGGAATTATGTATTGATTATATATTTATTGAGAAATCAGCTAAATGCATGCTGATTAGACAACTAATATCGAGCTTTTTAGAGTCGAGTATAAAGGCAGGGGTAGTGGTTACTGGCTACTATCATTGCAACTCTGGCTCTGGCCATCAGCCGCATGGGTTGGGTTTTTAGCGGGTTTGGGTCTGGTAAAAGTAAAATGGTCCTGGTGTTTGGCCGAAGTGAGGTTACTTGGCCCTAGATGCCACATGCCGCCCTTCCTATCTCTGAGTCTCTGACCATAACCCAAGGCCAATCCTTGGTAAAAGATGCATCCGAACAAGTATTTAAGTAGTACCAAAATAATATTAGAGAAAGACCAGAGTACAACAAATGACATGTACCATTCATGTAACAATGGTACGTGCAAGAGCGACCAAAATGATAAGGTACCTGCTGTGTATCGGGTTTAGGTAGCATATTCTTTATCAGGTTTAAGTTCGGGTTTGGCACTACCTACCTTGAACCCAATCCATTGTCGTTCCTAATTGTATCGGGTAGTGATATTAGATAACCGATCACGATATTAATACAAGATTAAATTACTGAAATAGTACTGCCGTTTGGTCGAAATTACGCCAATGATACCCGTGATTTACAATTTTGCACTCAGATCATACTTTGTACTGACGGTCATTAGTTGTGTCGTTAAGCAGCCTCAAGGCACGTGAGGTATGAAACATGTAATATAATATAATATAATATAATATAATATAATATAATATAATATAATATAATATAATATAATATAGTTTGTATAACAAATGATAATATAATATAATATAATATAATATAATATAATATAATATAATATAATATAATATAATATAATATAATATAGTATATCTTCATTATTTATTAGAGTTAATTACTTAAATGGTACCTAACGTTTGCTCGATATTGCTGGTTTCATATCTAACGTTTAGTTATACTTTTTTTTGACTTTCCACACATGTCAAAACTAGTCCCTAGGCTTCCTAATCCTTCATTATTGGTCACAAACTTCTTTATTGCCCATATACAACATTAACCCTTCATTAAATGTCACTACATAGACATAATTTCTTCATATTTCACACATTTACTACATTAACATTTAGGTTTTCAAACCTCACGCATAACACACATTAACTACGTATATGCATATATTCACACTAGACTAACGACACACATGAGGTTGACTTAACAGCGTTAGTCAAATCTTAAAGAAAAGTTTGGGATGTTATCTTAACCTTTCGGCCTGCCGCACATCTATATATATGTCACGTAACTAAAGAGAATCTTGAATTGCAGTTTGACCCAGCTCCTAGGAGGGGTGAGCCAGATGTAACTCGTCGGACACCCGATTACTTTTTATGAGGTAGCAGGTGCAGTCTCTTTTGGTCCACCATTTGCCCGTTAGCCACAATGATGCATCATGTAAGTACCATGTAAGATGGGTGGTGATGCTTCATTTGGCATAAACCAAATAGGGCTGAAACTACTGGGAAAGAAATGCAGCAATCCTTGGGACTCTTTTGCATCATCTAGCGGTTCCTTTCAGCTCTGATTTATTATGTCTGTTGTTGGTAGAAGCATAAAGTTGGGTGAGGATATATAGAAGAAAGACAATTTAACGTTTTGTCTTTTTGTTGATGCCTGATATTGTTTTTTTTTTGCTATATTTTTTGACTGTAGTTAATGAACACTTGCTGTTAACTTACTTTGTGCATCTGTTGGTTTTTTTTTTTTTTTTTTTTTTTTTTTTTTTTTTTTTTTTTTTTTTTTTTTTTTTTTTTTTTTTTTTTTTTTTTTTTTTTTTTTTTTTTTTTTTTTTTTTTTTTTTTTTTTTTTTTTTTTTTTTTTTTTTTTTTTTTTTTTTTTTTTTTTTTTTTTTTTTTTTTTTTTTTTTTTTTTTTTTTTTTTTTTTTTTTTTTTTTTTTTTTTTTTTTTTTTTTTTTTTTTTTTTTTTTTTTTTTTTTTTTTTTTTTTTTTTTTTTTTTTTTTTTTTTTTTTTTTTTTTTTTTTTTTTTTTTTTTTTTTTTTTTTTTTTTTTTTTTTTTTTTTTTTTTTTTTTTTTTTTTTTTTTTTTTTTTTTTTTTTTTTTTTTTTTTTTTTTTTTTTTTTTTTTTTTTTTTTTTTTTTTTTTTTTTTTTTTTTTTTTTTTTTTTTTTTTTTTTTTTTTTTTTTTTTTTTTTTTTTTTTTTTTTTTTTTTTTTTTTTTTTTTTTTTTTTTTTTTTTTTTTTTTTTTTTTTTTTTTTTTTTTTGTTTTTTTTTTTTTTTTTTTTTTTTTTTTTTTTTTTTTTTTTTTTTTTTTTTTTTTTTTTTTTTTGCCATCAGCAGTCCCCCAATGAAGGGTTTGGCCTGGTAACCTCAGGTTCGAATATTAAACAAACCACAGGTACATCCATGTAATTTCTACTTATTATTTATCAAGAAAGTTATTTTTTCTAATAATTTTAATGCTATTTTAAAATAAACTCTTATCATTTTATAAATAAACTAGCACGGTACCCGCGCAAATGCGACGGTATTCGTGGCGGCGACGGTGTGGTGGTGGGGGACGACTGTTGGTGGTAGAGGCGACGTCGAGTGGTGTAGATAATTGATCTAAAAGTAATTGATGTAAAAGGTTAATGAGATATATTTTAAAAGATAAAGACTGATAGTGTAATATAATCATTAAGGGTATTTTAGACATTTTCCCCATGTAACTTTCAACATGGGGGCTATTCTTTTTATAATATAAGTATAGATATAGATATAATAAATATAGATATATCTTTTATTTATTAAGGAGTTAATTATTTAAATGGTACCTAACGTTTGCTCGATATTGCTTGTTTCGTACCTTATCTTTAGTTATTACGCGAATCATACCCAACGTTGTCAAAGTTCCACTCAGACCATACCTGGACCCAAACGCCGTTAGCTGACTGTCAAAACACCCCCACGTGACGTGCGCGTGAGGGGTAAAAATGCAATTTCGTGTTTTTTAATTACTTAAATGGTACATAACGTTTGCTCGATATTGCTGGTTTCATATCTAACGTTTAGTTAGTACTTTTTTTTGAAAGGTGAATTTCGATTAAAGTTTCGTGTCGCGATTCGACAGCGGGAGGTCTAGCATACGTTGTCTTAACGGGGTCCGCGCTAGAGAGCTTCTTCGAAGCAAAAATGCCTATTTCAAATACCCGATGGGGGGAAAACTCCCTATTAATCCGACCGAAGGCACGACAATTAATAGGGGTAAACCCTTTGCTCCTCCAAGATTCGATACAGGTAGTCCATAAGATGTCAATACCGCTCTTTTTTTTTTGCCATCAGCAGTCCCCCAATGAAGGGTTTGGCCTGGTAACCTCAGGTTCGAATCTTGAAGGAGGCAAGGGTTTACCCCTATTAATCGTTGTGCCTTCGGACGGATTAGCAGGGGGTTTTCCTCCATCGGGTATTTGAAATAGGCATTTCTGCTTCGAAGGAGCTCTCTAGCGTGGACTCGGTCAAGACAACGTATGCTAGAGCTCCGCTGTCGAATCGCGACACAAAGTTTCAAGCGAAATTCAACTTTCAAAAAAAAAAGTAATAACTAAACGTTAGGTATGAAACCAGCAACATCGAGAAAACGTTAGGTATCATTTAGGTAATTAAGAAACACGAAGTTACATTTTTACCCCTCACGTGCAAGTCACGTGGGGGTGTTTTGACGTTCAGCTAACGGCGTTTGGGTCCAGGTATGGTCCGAGTGGAATTTTGACAACGTTTGGTATGATTCGTGTAATAACTAAAGGTAAGGTATGAAACCAACAATATCGAGCAAACTTTAGGTACCATTTAAGTAATTAACTATTTATTAAAAAACTATTGTTACTTTGTAAAATATATTATCTATACTATATTATAAAGCAAATAACCCTTATCTAAAATTTTAAGTTTCAACATTTACTTCCCCAAAACGCCCCTCTTATCTATTCTATATTTACCTAAAATAACTATAATACCCTTTCTCTCTTCTCAAATCTCAATCAGTCATTTTTTTTCTCTCTCCCCCATAAGTCATGTTATTCCTCTAATTCATTCAAAATCTTTTATTTCAAAAACCGTACATCGATAAATTATAAAAATTATATGGGTGTTCTTAAATTTTCATGCTCTTTCATTAGAGAGGTCATTCGATATACTTTCGATGAATTTTTAAATCCGAGGGCGGAGCCCGTCAGGTAGATCACCCCATCACCGCCACCGCCCCCCATTACATCACCACCCCGCCATCACCTCCATCACCGCCGCAACGCACGGGTACCTTTCTCTCGTTCGTTAAAAAATGCATTTTAAAAAAGAAAAATGATTAATCTTTATAACTCTTAATTTTGCCACATGTCATAATTTTATAGTTAGGAGAGTTTTTAGACTATACGGAGTGGAGCGACTCCCTCCCCCTATCGCCTCCCATGTCGCCCCACACACTGCCCTGCTTGGGCGACTTGCTCAAAAAGAAAACGAAGGCGATCGATTTCCGTCGCCCAAACTTCTCCTTCTCCAACAAGAAATTGCAGGTATGTCTCTCTCTCTATTACTTTATCCCTCCCAACCAATTACCTTAATACACTTGTCGGAAGTCGCCTAACACTCCTAGATAGCCCCACTCCCCATTTTTAAGGGGCTACCCACTTGGTGACGTGGCGTCACATGGCGGAAGTCCCCTCCTTGGGAGGTTGCCTCACTCCGGTTAGCCTTAGGAGATTGACTTTAGGAGGATTAATCATTTCCTTTTAAAAAATCATGTCTCAAACTGTTTTTCTTTTTCTCTCTATAAAAACGCAAATAATCTACTCGTATTATTTTGGCAAACAATTTTTTTTCATATAACCAAGTTCAAAACGCACTCTAACTAGTTAACTATACACATCTCAATACTTGTAAACGTCCGCAAATCAGCAACAAAAATCTATATATATAAAAAAAAATATTTAGCAACAAAAATAGAAACTCCTTTATTTTAAGTCACCTCCTTCAAACGGGGAGCACCATCGACAATGGCGATCCCAAAAAGAATAAGACCCAAATCAACCAGATCCCCATTATTCATACTTATCATATCCACCATTTCTATCATCTCCATTCTTTACCTTGTTTCTTCACTAACAAACCCTTCTATAAAAATTTCTAAAAATCACCACCCCATTATTCATCATCATGATTCAGATAATAAATATTTGTATTGGGGTAACAGAATTGACTGCCCAGGTAAACACTGTGAATCTTGTGCAGGTCTTGGTCATCAAGAATCTAGTCTCCGTTGTGCCCTTGAAGAAGCCATCTTTTTACACAGGTAACTTTTATTTTATTTTATTTTTATTTTTTTGAGTTTTAAGTAAAGATTTGTAATTTGGATATCCCTTTTTTAATTGCCCCCTAAAAATAGTTACAAAATGTTAATGTAGTGTAGTGGTGATAACTGATAATGATCCGAGTCGAGTATCAGGAATTTTAGGCTCGGCTCGTTTAATAATTACTGTGCTTGAGGTCGAATAACTTTTCAAAAGTGTGTTGCAGCTCGAGCTCGAACTCGATACTGTTTATAGGACTCTTGTTAGTAAAATCTATATATTTTTGTGTTTAGTAACAAAAAGGTGGAGACTTTATTAGATTTAGTTATGATGGATTTGTTTATTAATTGTTATAATGTTGAACGTTAGCGATGCCAATGGAGGCTTAATTAGTTAAATGAGTGACAATTTTATTGTTTCTGGTATCTATACGCGTTTATAATACATGTGGACCCTGATGCATTGTGCACGTACATGCTAATGTGTTTTTAAGGGAAACAAGTCAGTGGAATTCAAATACATTTTTCTTATTCATGAGTATATATTGAAGATATGCTGGACACAGAACTCTAAACATATTGGATAAAACCCCGGTTCTATTACGTTAACTGAGATATATACTTTTGAATGATAAAAGTGTAGTTGAGAGACATTTTTCAAAACAAAAATGGCTTTTGTGACTTAATTGCATTTTCGTTGTACATTTATGCAACTTTTTGATAGTCGTTTTATAATTATAGGGTATTTAGTTAGCTATATCTCACCTCCCCCATACCCAGCCTCTGATGGGACTGGGTATCTTTGTTGTTCTTGTTGTTGGTATTTAGTTAGCTACGTGACAGTTTTTCCCTTTCTACTGAATGATGTAGCCCAGTTGGTAAGACCCATTCGGATATATATACAGGTTTGTTCCTTAACTAAGCCAAAAAGGAACCCGATTTATTAGGAAAACAAAAAAAAAACTTTTTTGAGCGTGAATCAGTTTGTTGGAAGTCCACATTATTAGTAGGCTGCTAGGTTACTTTGAATTACGTTACACATGATGGGCCCAGGACAGTTTGGTGTGGGCCGAATTGGGCAAGGTTGTAAATATCGCTTTTCGCTATCATTTCGGTCGACCACCGAGAAGCGATATATCGGGGATATATCGGATATATCGGGGATATATCAGGAATATATCGTCTCGGTCGACCACCGAGAAGCGATATATCGGGGATATATCGGCCGAGATAACCGAGATGTACAACACTGGAATTGGGTTGTCAGGAAGTTAATCTCTTGGCTAATGGTGCAGTTTTGTGATCATTTTTAGAGTACTGAGGGATAAATTGGTAATTTTGGTTACACAATTTTGAGGATAGACACTTTTTTTGGGACAAGTATATCGGAGTGTAGGTTGTATAGTAGCCTATAGTATAATTCGACTATAGATGGAAATGCTCAACTCGCAATAGATGGTTGTGATGTGTGAATTGTTTAAAAAGTTTTTAGGTGTGAAAATGGAAGTGTAATTAAATTTGTGTGTGTATTGATTCAGGGGGATTGGCAAAATCTACGATATATATACTAACAGGCTAACATGTTTGTGATGATAACGTCCTTGTTGTAATAACGGACATATTGTGAGAAAAATCGTTGTAATCTTACTAGTCTTTTTCCGTTTCTCTATTATTTTCTCGCAGAACATTTGTGATGCCTTCTAGGATGTGTATAAATCCAATACACAATAACAAAGGAATTCTGCATCATTCCGACAATGTTAGCTCACAGGAAAGGTGAGTTTATTTTTATTTTTGCTTTTCTAAAATATAGTCTATAACTGGTGTTTTGGATTTTGGAATCACTTCAGTTTCTGATAAGCCATTGGATTTATCACTTGTTTCTTAGGTGGGCTGCAAGTTCTTGTGCTATGGATTCTTTGTATGATTTGGACCTCATATCTAACAGGGTACCTGTAATATTAGATAATTCAAAAACTTGGTTCCAAGTTATGTCAACAAGTATGAAACTGGAATCTAGAGGAGTTGCTCATGTGGAAGGAGTTACACGGGGTGATCTAAAAGAAAAAAGGGAGTACTCGAAGATTCTACTTATAAATCGAACTGCAAATCATCTGTCATGGTAACAACCCCCCATAAACTTCACACATATCAACTATATTCATAAAAATTCATAAGTGCAATGCAGTGTAGATGGTTCAACAGGCTGTAGGTCTTAATAATAGAAGTTCTTAGTTTAGGTGTTTTTGAATTTGTTACTTTGTGTTGTTTGTAGGTATTAATCACGATAATCATTCAGGTTCATGGAATGTAAAGATCGAAATAACCGCAGCTCTGTCTTGTTGCCACATTCATTTCTTCCTTCAATGGCTGCCAAAAAACTTAGAGATGCAGCAGAGAAGGTAGCCTTTCCTTTTTCCTTTCCGTTCTTTTAATTATTTATTTATCTACTGAAATTGGATTTAACTGACTTGCCTTGAATAAGCCATTCGATCTATTAACCTTCTAAGTATATATTCTATTCTGGTAATAATCTACGTTGCAAGTACTATTGAACAGCAATCAAGTTCTACAAATGTTCCACCAAAGGTCACAATTATCTTTTATAGACATTTAGTCTCTTTTCCTCTAGCCTGTTGCTTCCCCCCCCCCCCCCCCCCCCCCCCCCCCCCCCCTCCCTTTCCCCCCTTCAGGAACACCCACCCACAGAGGCACTTGTTAGTTGTTAAGCATCAGATAAAACTTGTTTAACTGAGAGAGTGAGATGGGAGTGAATAAATTTAGTTTGATTTTAATCCGGTTCTTAAAACTTGTTCAAGACGAAGTGTATGCTTAATTAAAAAAAACTTGTATGTAACAATGATTAAAACTAGAGAGACTAGAAGTAAGAAAATCACAACCGCGAAGAGATTAGAGATTTAGAGATTTATATCATTGGGGCTGATGTTAACTGGTCCACTTCAATCTACTCCTGGATCTTCAACCGAGAGTTATCTTCACTAACTCGTCTCTTCGACTCAAAGAACTATGAATACATGTATGCTAGGGTTTAACACTAGAAGATGTTAATTGTAAATTACACACCTCTCAAGGAATAATCTAATTTCAGTAAAAAAATTCTCTCCTACTCTAGAAGGAAGTCATTTAACACACCTTGCCTTACTCATGGAACGAGTTTTCAAAAGTAGAATTTTCTTACTGTAGCCGATCGATGACATCTCTTTATGAGTGCTCATAAGTATTACATTGAAAGCCCAACAACTCACCTATTTTCTTGCTAAGTTTGTTCTTTCTTCTAAGATATGGAAGTGTTAGCGAGCAAATATCACTTTAAAATGGTTAAGATTTCTGGAATTTAGTTTCAAGAGGACTTTTTAAATGTGGGATTGAATGTTGCTTAAGAGAAAAGTTGCAATATTGTTGGCAAAAGCCACCAGAGAGAGCATGGTCGGGCAAAGCTGCTCTTCTTGAAGTATCTTTTTTGGAAATTGGATAGTTTTTAACTTTTGCTGTTACCCAAAACAGAACCACACGCACATCTTATTAGCATAAACATACACTTACTTTATATACTTAGAAAGGATCCATTTGACTCCACTTTGAACTTACTTCAAATTGAGATTGGGTAGGGTGGTAGACCAGTAAGGCATGTATGGTATAATCTTCCCTAAATAAAAGATTCTTATCACTTACGTTTGATCATTTTCCCAAGAGAGGATCATGCTCGATAATCTCTACCGAGGGAAGATATAATCCAACCTTTTCTTGATCATATAAAATTTATAAACTTTCCAGTGTTTATAAGAGGTATGATTTGTTTATGGAACATTTGTTTATTAAGTTTATAAGTTGTGTTCATTTTAAAGTGATCACTGATCATTCTGCTAATACACATTACTTACCTTATGCTGTGCTACACCATAAGGTGTGCATGCTTATTGTTGACTTGCCAATAAAAGATTGACTTTGGCAGTTTGTCCAGGCCCAGCACCACGGCTAACCAATTATTTTTTTGGTAAAACTAACCAACTAATTGTTAAAACAGATGTAGACATGTTTGTTTTCGATTCCACAAACATATACTTCCATGTAATGCTCATACTTTTATATATGTGCTAGTTAATCTGTGCTAATTAAAGGACATAATATATGGTTGTTTCCAGATTATGGCAATTCTTGGTGATTATGATGCTATTCATGTTCGACGAGGTGATATTTTAAATACAAGAAAAGACAGGTTTGGTGTTGCCAGGACTTTGCATCCTCATCTTGACAGAGACACACGTCCTCAGTTTATTCTTTGTAGAATCGCAAACTGGGTTTCACCTGGACGGATAATATTTATCGCCTCAAATGAGAAGACGCCGAATTTCTTTTCCCCTCTTTCTGCGAGGTAACTTGTTATTATTCAGCTTTTCTTTGAACCTGTGAATAACATGATATAATTGCATATCGCTTATTTATTTCCGGATTATAACAAATTCAACCTGGTAAGGCTTGGTGTTAAAACTAAGCCATTGATATACCTAGTAGCCTTTGTTTTGGACACCATGACTCCCAAAAAGAAAGGTGTTAAATTAGTTTTTTATCTAATGAAGTACGGTGATTTTTAATAATTTCAGGTATAAACTAGCTTATTCGTCGAACTACAGCAGGATCTTGGATCCAGTAGTCGAGAATAATTATCAGCTGTTTATGATAGAAAGACTCATCTTGGCCGGAGCCAAAACCTATATTAAAACATACAAGGAGACAGATACAGATCTCAGCCTCACTGATGACCCCAAGAAGAACACAAAAATATGGCAAGTACCCGTTTACACAAAAGAAGGATGCTGAGTTTTACCTCACTTCACATCCTTTTTCTTATCCGGTTTTCAATCTTTTTCTTCCTTGTTCTTTCTTGGTTCGTTTTTTTTGTAATCTGTCAATGGATTGCTAACTTAAAGCTTGTATATTTAGTTTATAACTTGCGTACAAAAACCAGTGGTTTTACACAGAAATTGGGTACATTGTATAGCTAGGATAGAATCCCATTGAATGCATACAACATGCTTTGAGCCCTGTTTTTGCTTGAAATATCACTTTTAAAGATAGGATGCTATTTTTCTTATCAACTGAACAAGAAGTAAAACCAGAGTATATTGGTTACCAACAAGGTAAATGAAAACTATAAATCAGCATTCAGCATTATTTATTAATATTAAAAAAAACCCTAAAAACCAAAATATATTAAATGGGAAACATTATTCTAGATCATTTGTATAAGATTTTTTGTTGTTTGATGCTGCTAGGGATTGAGAAGAGGCTCCTTTGATACATTCGTATCTCTGTTTTACGTCCATATTTGCAATGCTCGAACTTTATTTCTTCATATAAAACCCTACTTTTCACGCAATAAACAAATAACCTTTTCTTGGTGTCTATGTTGATTGTCAACAATATATCTCTATCTTTGTTCCAATAACCTATAACCCTTATGACGCCATTTTTAAGAGGTTCTCTTTTACTAAAACGACAATGCATCACCCATAATTTTTTCTGCTTCAATACCCAAACTTCCATGACCGATTCGCCAACATTATCAAACACAAGTCCAACTTCACCTAGTAAATCGACCAAATGATCAACACGCTCACCCTCTATTGTCTGTCTGGGAGGATCTATCAACGCGAATTCCTCCTCGGCCATATTGAAACATACTACTTTTCTTCCATCATTGCCAATAAACAACTGATCAAGGTCAAGAGAAGCAAACAACCAATGTATACATCCATGAGCAAATACGCCGTCACCTTTAGTAGGATAAGAAGTGACGTTTGATATCACACGCCATGAGTCCGTACCCAACACATGAACCAGTGTAACTAGATTCTCCGTGATCTGATCAATACTCGAGGGTGATGCCAGTGATACTACAGGTTTATTGTAGAATACACACACCATCTTAAAAGTTCCGGTCCAACTATCAAAACCTAGCCCGGACGACAACATCAAACCTGACGGAAAATTGATACGCGGCACCATATAGCTTTTTTTTTCAGGGGGGGGGGGGGGGGGGGGGGGGGGGGGGGGGGGGGGGGGGGGGGGGGGGGGGGGGGGGGGGGGGGGGGGGGGGGGGGGGGGGGGGGGGGGGGGGGGGGGGGGGGGGGGGGGGGGGGGGGGGGGGGGGGGGGGGGGGGGGGGGGGGGGGGGGGGGGGGGGGGGGGGGGGGGGGGGGGGGGGGGGGGGGGGGGGGGGGGGGGGGGGGGGGGGGGGGGGGGGGGGGGGGGGGGGGGGGGGGGGGGGGGGGGGGGGGGGGGGGGGGGGGGGGGGGGGGGGGGGGGGGGGGGGGGGGGGGGGGGGGGGGGGGGGGGGGGGGGGGGGGGGGGGGGGGGGGGGGGGGGGGGGGGGGGGGGGGGGGGGGGGGGGGGGGGGGGGGGGGGGGGGGGGGGGGGGGGGGGGGGGGGGGGGGGGGGGGGGGGGGGGGGGGGGGGGGGGGGGGGGGGGGGGGGGGGGGGGGGGGGGGGGGGGGGGGGGGGGGGGGGGGGGGGGGGGGGGGGGGGGGGGGGGGGGGGGGGGGGGGGGGGGGGGGGGGGGGGGGGGGGGGGGGGGGGGGGGGGGGGGGGGGGGGGGGGGGGGGGGGGGGGGGGGGGGGGGGGGGGGGGGGGGGGGGGGGGGGGGGGGGGGGGGGGGGGGGGGGGGGGGGGGGGGGGGGGGGGGGGGGGGGGGGGGGGGGGGGGGGGGGGGGGGGGGGGGGGGGGGGGGGGGGGGGGGGGGGGGGGGGGGGGGGGGGGGGGGGGGGGGGGGGGGGGGGGGGGGGGGGGGGGGGGGGGGGGGGGGGGGGGGGGGGGGGGGGGGGGGGGGGGGGGGGGGGGGGGGGGGGGGGGGGGGGGGGGGGGGGGGGGGGGGGGGGGGGGGGGGGGGGGGGGGGGGGGGGGGGGGGGGGGGGGGGGGGGGGGGGGGGGGGGGGGGGGGGGGGGGGGGGGGGGGGGGGGGGGGGGGGGGGGGGGGGGGGGGGGGGGGGGGGGGGGGGGGGGGGGGGGGGGGGGGGGGGGGGGGGGGGGGGGGGGGGGGGGGGGGGGGGGGGGGGGGGGGGGGGGGGGGGGGGGGGGGGGGGGGGGGGGGGGGGGGGGGGGGGGGGGGGGGGGGGGGGGGGGGGGGGGGGGGGGGGGGGGGGGGGGGGGGGGGGGGGGGGGGGGGGGGGGGGGTCCTTACTCGTCTTCAAGTAAGTAATGTCAAAATATTCCGATTTGAAAGTAAATAAAAACCAGAGTTTGCATGGATCCTCTGGAATATGTTTGACCATGAGGGGCATGGGTTCTTCTCCATGCTGAGCTAGTTTCGTGACTAGGATAGCGAGGCCAGTATCGTCTATAAAGTTACGCCATGATTTGCATACAGACCGGATTTGACACAAAAACTTGAGAGAAAATCTTGAGAAGATATCTAAGATGATCTCCTTAGGTAATTTATCTCTGTCTTTAGGTAATTCTTTCATGATACTGAATTGCATGTGATGATGAATTGGACGAACATCAATTCTATAGTACTATAGACACCTAATAATCCTTGGCTGCGCGCCGTATCAACTAACTTGTCTTAGGATTTTTGGTTTCGATGGTTTAGGGATGTATCTAATGGGGTTTAATTCAATTTATATCCGTATAAATAGGATGAAAAAAAGACGGATAGAGAGATACAACTTTAGAGGTTAATTTAACCATAGATTAAAATCAAAGTGTAAGACTTAAAAATCTTGATCTTTGATTTTAATCAAAAAATTAAAGATTTTTCAACTTTGATTAGTTAAATTGGATCGATTGTAGACGATCCTAATAAAAAAAGATTTTATCATATATATCATTCTTAACCTTTAAAATCACATATTTACCTACTTAAATTATATAATTTCTGTCCATTTTAAACACTCAAATTCATTTAACATATCCATTTAGTCAATCATAATAGTCCGTGGTAAAGAAAAATCCTTCGAATGAAAGTTTTGATTTACGGAGACCAGGTAAGGTTTACCCCTATTATTTGTTGTGCCTTCGGGCGAACTAATAGGCGGTTTTCCTCATACTAGGTTTTGAGTGAGTGAGCTCTTTAGTGTGAACCCGATTACCACATAGTCTCGACATCCTTTTGTGATATTCGAGTGTTAAAAAAAATGAAACCTCTAAAACCATACTAATTTAATTACCTTTGTCCCAAATCCGTAAGTACATTGATAATAAATGCCTTGATCATTCTGTTACTTCTAATCTTTGGAATAAATGGGTGCCGAAAAAGATTAATGTTTTTATTTGGAGATTGGCACGCAAGGGTATCCCCACTAAGGTTAACTTGTTCGGAAGAGGGGTGGATGTTAATTCTTTTTGTTGTATGTTATGTAACTATGGTATAGATGACATATCTCATATCTTCGTGGATTGTGGGATTATTCGTGAGACCAAAAAGAGGCTTAGCGAGTGGGTTCAAATGGATATACCTTGTTAGGACCAGTTTTGCTGAAACTGGACAGTCTCCAGTTGCACCTGGAGACTAAGAAGATTTGTCCAAAAATATATTGAAGTCCAGTTGCAACGTACAGTTAACGCAACTGAAGACTTCCTCCAGTTGAGATCTGACCAGATGAAGAATCCTTCCAGTTGAAGTCGAAGACAACAAGTGAGAGAAAGAGAATGACAATGGCAGCGATGCCCAGTTGACATTCTACTCAGATACAAACTGGAGACCATCAGTGGAAAGCTCTTACAAAGCTTTACACTGATTACGAGGAAAAGACTTTTATGCTTTATGTGCTATTACACGGATAAAAGGATTTATCTATGTATAAAGTACAAAAAGGTACATAAAGCTGGTTGAGTAAAGTTGCTTTATACTGCAACTTTACACAACATTTTAAGGAATTAAATGCTATTCCTTAAATGTTCTCAACCATATTTGTACGGCCAAAGTTGACATCCCAATGTCAACTTTGCCTATAAATACAAGTCATTGCACAACAAGAAGAACACACACATACTTTGCAAACCTGCAATATTCTTGGTGAACTTGTGCAATATTCTCTCAATCGCTAAAAGGAACATTTCACAACTTTAAGTGTTTCGATTGTTTAGAGAATTTCCAAGTATAGATCAATTGTAGTTCATAGGTTATTAGGATATTTACATACTTTGTATTATCTTGGTTCCGCAACAACCTTGTAATTTATTTAAAGTTAATAAATAAATTACACTTGAAAAATTACATATTGTCTCACCAATTTACTTTACAAGTATTTTACATTATTGCATTGTTCTTACTTATTGTCACTTTAATAAGTAATCTATCCAAGAACTTGGTATATACCCACTGCAACTAGTCGTCTCCAGTTCAGCGCTTATATTGCAAAGTAACTCCACCATTGACATTGAGGTGTCTTCAGGTAGTACCATCTATTGAGTTGGGACTTACAAGTGGTATCAGAGCAGAAGGCTAAAATACTTACCTAGATCTGCTTAGATGACTACTACTGAAGGTGGAGATGGTTCTGGTTAAGGTGAAAACCTTCTGAATACTAATACACCACCTGTTCAAAATGTTAATACAAACCCTCCTCCTCCTACTGCCCCAAACCATGTCCATGTACATTATTCTAACACCCCTGTTCCAAAATTTGATGGAAATAGTGAGACCTTCGGTACATGGAAGGCCAGAATGCTTTTGCATTTTGGTGGGATAGAGAGGTATATGTTGAAAATCCTTAAGGATGGACCATATATACCCATATCTCTTGGGGTAAGTCCTCTTCTAGATCCAACTGGAAGAAGAGGTTCCAGAGAAAAGCTCGAAGACCACTGGTCTGATGAGGATCGTATACTTGTAGATCTGGACACCAGACTCAAGAACATGATCCTTGGAGCTGTTCCTGAAGACTTAATTCCAACACTCGTGTTGTTCCCCAGTGCCAAGTCAATGTGGGATGAATTAGTCATTCAGTTTGAAGGAGGTGATGACACCATTGTCACCAGAAAGGTTGCCCTGAACAAGAAGTATGAATCCTTCTTTGCTCTACCCAATAAAAGTCTAACTGGTACTTACACCAGGTTTTCTAGCCTCATTAATCAGTTGAGAGGCTTGGGTGTAGAGAAGGATAAGGATATTCTTCTTGAGAAGTATTGTGATATTCTTCCTTCCAAATGGGAAAATATGGTTCTTGTCTTGAGATAAGGTAAAACCCTGCACAGTCACACTCTTGCATCGCTCTGTGGAGCCTTCAGATTCACTGAAGATAATAATGCAGCAAGACTGGTGGCTGAGCAGGATGCCATGAACCATGCCCAGAGTCCCAAGGTTGCTAGTATAACTGAGCGACCTTGTGCTGCTTTAATGTCTGCAGAGAGTGTCCAGTCACACTCAATGAAGGAGATGTTAAACAGTTTCTTGAACTCTGGCCTGACCACTGAAATTAGTGATGGTTGTGATGAAACTGACGATGATGATCTGGTAGCCATGATTGCTAAAACCTTTAATAGGTTTAAGCATAAATCCAAAAGATTTGATGGCCCAAACAATGCTTCCAGCTCCAGCTCTCTGGATAAAACCAATCTTACCTGCTATAAATGCGGTAAGAAAGGTCATTTTATGAAGGAATGCAGATCTAGTCAAATGAACAACCAAACTAGTCCCTCTGTCCCAAATTTCAATCGGCCTGATGATAGCTACAAAGCTAAATATAAGAAGCTTAAGGCCCAGATTGCCCTCCTGTCCATGGAAAAAGAAAAGGATCAGTGCTTGATGGCACAAACTGAGGGAAAATGGGAGTACTCTGATGACTCATCAGTTGATGATGAAGAGGAAAGGGACATGTGTTTCATGGCCTTGGAAGATCAACAGCAGCATGTGGCAAAGGAAGATGTCATCACTGGAAGATGGGTGGACATCATTTTGAAAAAGGTATGTGATTATGACAACCAAGTTGACCCAGAACTGAAACTGGACCTTGCTGAATCATTAAGTGGTGATTTGGCTTTTGTGGAAACTGTTAGAGCAGATAGTGAAAGATATCTGGATACTATCTTAATTGAACTGAACAATGTTAAACCACAACTAAATGATTTACAAAGTGTCCAATTGGCTCTCAAGGAGTCAGTTTTGAAAATTGAGGCTTTAGAATTTGAAAATCAAAAATTAGTTTCTGATCTTGAAAAAGAACAATTGATTATCAAGTCATGGGTAAAAGCATCTGGAAAGAAATATGATGCCTTTTCTAGAACAATTGATGCCCAGAAAAATGCATGGAAATCTGGAGATCTTGAAATGGCAGCTCTCATACCAGATCTTCATGCATTGCCTCCAGCTCTTAGGGTTGAAACTCCTTATGATCAACCTGAGGCTGTCGAAACTGAACCCATTGAGACCACCCCCACTGAGGCTAAACCTGGAGCCAAACAGGCTAGTGCTCCAGTTAAAAAGGCCACTGGTAACAAGCCTTTACCTCAGAAGTCTAAGGAGCCCAAGACCCAAAGGACTAAAACTCTTGCTGAACCAAGGTCCAAGGTTCAGCAGCCTGATGAAAACAATATTTTGTTTAAACTGGAAAGTCAACTCCAACTTTTTTCTCGACAGGTTCAGAGTTGTACTGCCCGAATTAAAAATCTGGAAGGAGGTTCATCACCTCCAGTTGTAAAACAAAATATTAAACCCCCTTCAAAACCAAAACAATAGAATATTCCATTTGGAACTAAATCTGATAAGAAAAAGGGGAGCAGGTATCAAATACCAATCGTTTTTACTCCTGCACCTGGATCTGGTGAAAAAGATCCAGATGTAGTCTTCAGTTTACCACCACAACAATCAACTGTGACTTCTGTAGAGAAGTCCAGTGAACCCATCAATAAAAGATGGGTTCACAAAAATAACTGATGATTTTTGTGGGTGTGCAGGGAGATCGAAAGAAGAACACCTGGTATCTGGACAACGCAATACTATGACCGAATGTAAGCCCCTGCTTGAAGAGTTCACTGTCCAAGATGGACCGGTAGTGACGTTTGGTAATGATCAAAGTGAAAAGACTGAAGGATATGGTGTGCTCAATAACGGACAGGTCGAATTCAAAAGAGTTGCATTTGTGAATGGTTTGAAATACAACCTGATCAGTGTCAGCCAACTTTGTGATGATGGCTACAGAGTTTTGTTCGATATTGCTCAAGGCACCATATTTAACAAGGATTGGAAAATGGTGATGGTTGCACCAAGAAAAGGAAATGTGTACATCATGGATATGGAACCAGCTCCAAAAGAGCAGTGCTTCTATACCAAGGCTGATGAGGACACCAACTGGCTGTGGCATAAAAGATTATCCCATCTTAATTTCAAAAATATTAACAAGTTGTCTCGCATACCTCAGATTTCTTTCAATAAAGAAAAGCCATGTCCAGGGTATGAGATGGGCAAGCAGAAAAGGGCCAGTTTCAAAACCAGGCAAAACTTTAGCATCACTGAACCTCTTCACATGCTTCATATGGATCTCTTTGGTCCAGTGAATGTTCAAACTAGAGCTGGAAAGAAGTACACTCTAGTTGTGGTCGATGAATTCACCAGATATTGTTGGGTGGTATTCCTCCGATCCAAAAGTGATGCACCTGCTGAAATCATCTCGCTCATCAAAAGAATTGAACTCAAGTATACTCGAAAAGTCTGTCAGTTGCGAAGTGATAATGGTACTGAATTTCAAAATAAGGTACTTGAAACATTTTGCAATGACACTGGCATTTCTCAAAACTTCTCATCAGCTCACTCTCCAGAGCAGAATGGAGTTATGGAAAGAAAGAATCGCACACTGTTAGAAGCAGCCAGAAGTATGCTATCTGAATCAGGTCTTCCCACCAGTTTCTGGGCTGAAGCAGTTGCAACTGCTTGTCACACCAAAAACCGGTCAGTCTACATCAAGAGACATAAGAAGACTGCCTATGAAGTACTCAGGAATCGTAAACCAAATATTGGATATTTTCATGTATTTGGTTGTCCAGTTTATATTTTAAACGATTCCAGTCAGCTTGGAAAGTTTGATGCAAAGCTGATGAAGGGGTATTTTTAGGTTATTCAGATATTCGAAAGGCCTTTAGAGTTTATAATTATAGACTCCAAAAGGTTCACGAGACAATTCATGTTACATTTGACGAATCAACTGATGCAATTAACAAGCCTTGATATTTCTCCAGTCGTTCCAATAAATTTTGGTGAAACTGACCAAGTTTATCAGTCAGTTGTTTCACCAAAAGATGATTCCAATTGCACTCAATTGGAACCAGTTAAGAAGAAGAGCACCACCAGTGACACTTCATTCTATCCCTCCATCAATTTCAACTTACCACAGAAATTGATGATTGGATCTGATGTTCGTGCCACTCCAATATCAGCACCAGTTCAAACCCCAACTTCTCAAGTTCTTCAAGAAATTCCTTTTAATGAAGAATTTCATGATGCAAATCGTGAACTCATTGACTCTGATGAGGATGTGGAAGTAGTTTGGACTGATCCTCCTCCAGAAGCTGCTGCAACTAAAGAAGATCGTCAGGTGACTTGCACTGATATTGTATTACACCAGCCTAGTCAATACACTAGATGGACTCGAGCACATCCAATTGAACAGATTGTAGGAGATCCAAGTAGTGGGGTTCAGACTAGAAGAGCCACTAGTGAGCAATGCTTAAACGTCACCTTCTTATCACTGATTGAACCGAAGAAGATTGACGAGGCTATGGCAGACCCAAGCTGGGTTGAAGCTATGCAAGAAGAGCTTATCCAGTTTAAAAGGAATAATGTGTGGGAACTTGTTCCTTGTCCACCAGGGTTAAAGAAAGAACCCATTGGTACAAGATGGGTCTACCGAAACAAGATGAATGAAGATGGCAATGTTGTAAGAAACAAGGCCAGATTAGTTGTCCAGGGTTATTGTCAGGCAGAAGGCGTCGATTTTGATGAAACTTTTGCTCCAGTTGCAAGACTTGAAGCCATCAGAATATTTCTGGCTTATGCAGCCCATCTGCAGTTTAAAGTCTTCCAGATGGATGTCAAAAGTGCGTTCCTTAATGGAACATTGGAAGAAGAAGTATATGTTAAGCAGACTCCAGGCTTCATCAATGAGAAGCATCCCCACTGGGTCTATAGACTGAACAAAGCTTTGTATGGTCTTAGACAAGCCCCAAGAGCCTGGTATGATACTTTAACTAAACATCTTCTTAAAAATGGCCTTCAAAGAGGTGCAATAGATAATACCTTATTTATCTTGAAAGAAAAAGGTAATATCTTATTGGTACAAATTTATGTTGATGACATTATATTTGGTTCAACTGATGATGCAATGTGTAAAAGGTTTCCTAAAATCATGTCATCTGAGTATGAGATGAGTTTAATGGGAGAATTAACATTTTTCTTAGGTCTTCAAATTAAGCAAACTGAAAATGGAATATTTATAAACCAAGAAAAATATGTCAGAGATTTGTTAAGAAAATACAAATATGATTCAATCCCATCAAAAAACACACCTATTACAGCACCTTTAAATTTGGACTCTGACCCAACTGGCAAACCAGTGAACACCACTGAATATCGTGGTATGGTTGGTTCACTGATGTATTTAACTGCCAGTCGACCAGATATAATGTTTGCAACATGTCTATGTGCCAGATTTCAGGCTAACCCTAAAGAATCACATTTACACGCTGTTAAGCGTATCTTTAGATACCTGAAAGGGTGTCCTAGCCTTGGTCTTTGGTACCCCAAAGGCTCAGGGTTAGATCTAATGGGTTATTCAGATTCAGATCATGCAGGTTGTAAGATAGATAGAAAATCAACAACTGGTGGTTGTCATTTCCTTGGAGGAAAACTGGTAAGTTGGACCAGTAAGAAGCAGACGCCAGTCTCTATGTCCACTGCTGAGGCAGAGTACATTTCTGCGGCCAGTTGCTGTGCCCAGATTCTCTGGATCAAGAACCAGTTACTAGATTATGGTCAAAAGTATACAAGGACCCCAATCTTTTGTGACAACACCAGTGCAATTGCTATATCTTACAACCCAGTGATGCACTCCAAGACGAAGCATATTGACATCAGGTATCATTTCATTCGTGATCATGTTATGAAAGGAGACATTGAAATACATTTCATCCCCACTGACAAACAGCTCGCTGATGTTTTTACAAAACCTCTTGATGAGAAAACCTTTAAAAATCTCATCAGCGAACTGGAATGTTAAATCCTTAAAACTGGAGATTTTGTTATGAACGCGTCAGTGACACTGATGAAGTTCTCCAGTTGAGGAGGTCCAGATAATCTTTGCTCGCCAGGCTATCGAACGCCTTTGTGATACTATCCTGGCACTAATCGATTTCTGGATCATCATTTTAGGGGGAAGGACTCAAAATAAATTTTCTTACTAAAATTCCTTTTGTTTGAAAATGGCAACTGGAGAACTCTCCAGTTGGAAACTGGCACTGGAAGGTGTACAGGTTCAGTCTTGTCTTAAAACTGGTGGTCAACCAGACTTTCATAACGTTGGAAAATACTTGGTCAATATGTGTGACACGTGATGGTACTCGAGTGTTTTAACCCACTTGATATCGTCATTTGACGTGTTTAAAGTCATTTTTGTAAAAGACAACAGTTTTTATTGGGAAAATGAAAATTAGTGGGCGCGTGGGTAAGTTAAGCCGTCGTAGCATTTAATGCTGACACAGTGAATTATATTTTTGGTTCAAAATTCAAACTTCTTTTGTAAAAATATCTACAAAATTGATTTTTGATAATAAAATATAATTTTTGGTATTTCATTGGGATCATGATTTCCTTATAAATACCCTTATTTACTCCGATCACATTTACTTCCCTTTACATTCTTTCATTTACTTCCAATCATCATCAAACTCTTCATTTCTTTTCTCTTTCTGCTTCATAAATCAAGAACCCTAATTCCAAAGTTTCAATTTCACTTTCAATGGCACCTAAATCATCCCGTTCTAGAGATGTAAATCTCCTCTCTGTCCCATATGTTCCCTCACCAGATGTCAAACAGGCATCTGGTGCTCCTGGTAATACTTCGCTCATCAAACTAAATCCAAATAATCCGATGGCGAGTTTACAAGGAACCAAGGGTCCGATACCCTTATTGGGAGAATCCAAAAATTTTGAGGGATTCTCCAATCGGACCCTCCTTCTCCTTAAACCCACGCAAGATGTTTCACGACTACTTGTGTGAGTTTTGGTACACCGCTTTTCTTTCTTCCGACTGTTCTTCCATCACTTTCACATAAAAAGGTGGAACAGTCCGGTGTACCTTATCAGCAGATGTATTGAGGGATGCTCTTCACCTAAATTACTGGAGACAAGGAGAGTCTCGTGTTGTCATCTCCCCAAACATAAATTTTTGCCAGGTCCTCCTTGATATGGGACACAAGGAGTGCCTAGAAAAAAGGGATTTGAAAACAAAAGGTGCGATGACCATGAAGGGCCTTACACCTTCATGGAGGTACTTTTTCATCCACCTTGTGGAAAGTATGGTGGGAGTTCTGGTGGACTTGACCAGATTAACTCCGCACAAGCAGAAATGGCATACTGCTTGTGGAATGGATTGAGAGTGGATTTTGCTGATATCCTATACAGAAGCCTGGTTCAAAAACTGAAGGGCACCAGGGGACTATGTATCCCCTTCTCCAAGTATCTCTCTCTCTGTTTTCTACAAATTCTGGGCAGTGAAGCTTATTTTAGCACAGATTCACTATACTGTCCAGATTTGTTGAGGAATCTTGACTCTCTAGTATCTGAAGCTGGAGAGGTCGAGATTCCAGAAAGAATGCGGCTGGCATTCGCAAAAACCGATGCACCAGTCCAAGGTGAGTCGGAAAGACAACTGGGCGGGCCTCAAAACAATGAGGGACCCACCAGTTCGTCTGCTGGAATTGTGACCATTGCCGAACCCAGGCAACAGTCTAACCCCTCCAGCTCCAGCGTGTCTGTCCCCTCTACCATTTACCCTGGAGATCTCCCAACAGGTCTTTCAGGTGTTCCAAAGGCAACAAGAACACGTCGCCCTAGGACTATGTCAGCACTTGCCACTGACAGTAGAAACCCAACCAGCCCTCCAGTTTCCTCCCAACAGTTTCCTCCCAAGCAGCCACCCTCGCATTTTCTGTAGGAGAGGGTGGTGAAGATGAAACTGGGATACCCCAACCCAGATTAGAGTTTGAGTCAGCACAAAGTGTCCACGGCCTATCTTCTGACACTTCTATTGCACGAACTAACGACGTCTCTGGCCAGTCACTGCTGGAGACTGAGGTTCCCAACTCTACGGCTGATGATGTTATGATTGTGGATAGAGCAATTATAACTGAGGCAACCCCAGTGACCTCTATCCCTGGTGAAGTTACCTCGGTAATTGATCCTCCAACAGATGCAACCTTCCAGGAAACTGGAGAAGGTCATCTGGAGACTGACCCATCTGGTCAGCCCTCAGTTACATTCATGGATCTGGACATGAGTGTTAATGACGAGGAAATCCTTATTGAATCTTCGGATTCGGAAGGTACTGCCTCAGACTTGGAGATTTTTGATTCTTCTGTACAAGATCAAAACCCTTCATCTCAAGTCTCGCCTCCAGATGCTTCAATTTCAATTTTACCATCCCAAGAAACTAAGCTTACTGACGTGACCAATTTATACCCATCGCCCACATCGTTATTGGCCTTTTTATTATATGTTTTAGTCGATTTTGCTGGCATTTGGCGCGTTTATGGGTTTTGTTAGTGGTTTCAGGTTCTAAACAGGTGACGTGTCCGTTTGGTGCAATTTCGAGTAATTTGGAGGTCATGAAGTTGATTGGAGAGTTCGAGAGTTGTTAAGGTGAAAAGAGATAGAAAATTTATGCAAGTTCTTATTTTTGAAGAAGTGTTATTCGGACCAGTATAGTTATACTGCGACGCAGTGGTGGTGAACAAGCCCACTGCGCCGCAGTTCATCTAATGGAAATGAGCATCAAGACCAGTATATTTATACTGCGACGCAGTGGTGGTGAACAAGCCCACTGCGCCGCAGTTATCTAATGGAAATGAGCATCAAGACCAGATATTTATACTGCGACGCAGTGGTGGTGAACAGGCCCACTGCGCCGCAGTCAGCTAGTGGAAAAAGGAGAATTCAACCAGTAATATTACACTGCGCCGCAGTGGGATGTGCGTGTGCCCACTGCGCCGCAGTCAGCCTTGACAAACGAGCACCAAAGGCAGTGTATAAGCACTGCGCCGCAGTGGGGGCATCACTCGCCCATTGCGCCGCAGTGAGAGTACGGGCTGAAAGGTTTTGGGCAGCTTTTGCTTCAGATTAAAGGGAGATATAAATAGTTTACAAACCTAATTCCCAAATTATCAAGTCTTCTTTCTAAGAGCTGCACTACAAGGAACACCTTCAAGGATTAAATCAAGATTTGATCGTCTTCCGATTCATTGAAGATTCACGTGCACCCACTTAGATCGTATCTATTTTATTGTCTTGCAATTTCTATTTCTCAAACGATTGGTACATCATGTTTTTCCTTTATTTTGATTGTTATTTCAATTTAATCATGAGTGGCTAATCTTTCAATCATCCACCTTGATGAAACTAGACGAATGATGTGATTGCTATATGTTTTAATTCAAAGAGTTGATTTCAATTATCATTGTGTCGAGATCTTGATGATTTAATTCCTTTATGTTATTATTATGATATTGGTGGCATGTGTGTTTTTCGTTAGTGGTACTAGTTGAATACATATGTGATTTTCAAACGGTTGCTTGTCTATGAGCAATTATCACTAGTTCATGGTATGATAGTGAATGTCATTTTAATAAAATGAATCATTTTGTCAACGTGTTTTGTAACGGTTGGTGGTACCACGTTATTTTCACATAGGCACAATTGGTAATTTGATAGTCATTCAAACTAATTGTTGGTAAGGTTGTCTAGGCATTGGTGGTACCGGCTTGGGTAATTAAACTAGCAATTTAGGTGTTTGGGTGATTTGTGAGCGGTTGGTGGTACCACGCGAGCATTTTATCCTTTCACGATTATCTTGTCAACTCTAAATGAAGTTGTTCTTAATTGATGCAATCATGTTTGAAGTCTAGCGAAATCAAGGTGGATGATCGTTACTATTATTGTTTGAAGCTTTACCTTTACTTTTACGCGTTTTTGTCTTTAAAGTTATTTTACTTTAATTGTCAAAGAGAGATTTGAAGCAACACCCTATTTTCCAAACTACTTTATTAGACAATTGATTCAGACCAATCCCCGTGAACGAACCTGGACTTACTTTTTAACTATATTGCATACGATCGGGTCCACTGCCCGATAGTGTGTAGTAGTGAGTTTCGAGGTATTTCTAGTTTTAATTTTTAAACTCGATTTAGCACATCAAGTTTTTGGCGCCGCTGCCGGGGATTGTGTGCCGTTTTAGTTGTTAATTTAGTGGTTTGATCCTTCCTCACGCGTGAGGAAGTTATTTGCTTTAATAGTTTAGTTTTTCTTTTCTTTTCTTATCACAGGTGCAGTTGACGTGTTTGGTTAGTTGTGTTTTACAGGTCTACTTCTCAGTTGATGAACTTGCGGTCTTCGGGTTTACCTCTAAATAGTCCTTTGAGAACACCAATAAGACGTAGGTTTAACTTCACAACACCTACACCATTCTCACCTATTGCTAGACTCACTCCTGATTCGGACGAGGAAGGGTTTTATTTAGACGAGTTCTCCAATTTAGAAGTTAAGTTAGAAGAGGAAATGGGAGACGAACAAAGGGATCCGAATGATATTCGTTATGGTGAGAGGGTCCGTACTATTCCTTCCAACCGTGGTAGTCCTATAAGACCTCCGGCCATTGCTCATGATTTCAATCTGAAAGGTAATCATCTTAAAAGCATTGAGGAGCAACAGTTTGATGGTAAAAGGAAATGGGATCCATATCAACACTTAGAGAGGTTTGAGAAGTTGGCACGGTTATACCAATATGGGAACAACCAAATGAATGCCGTTAAACTGGAGACATTTCCCATGTCCATTACCGGTGATGCTTTAGATTGGTTTAATGATCTTCCGGAAAATTCCATAACAACTTGGGACCAACTCAAGCAAGCTTTCATTGGTGAGTTTTACTCACTTAGAACTCAAAGGAAGTTGGAGAATTTGATTAGGTCCTTTGACCAAGATGAAGATGAAGATGTGGTGGATGCATGGATTCAGTTTAAGGAGATGTTGAGAAATTGTCCGGGCCATAACATGACTAAGGAGCAATATGTTGAGCTTTTCTTTGATGGCCTAGATAAGAAGTCCAAGCGTGAGTTAGGATATGCTTTTGGGGGTGGTTTCAACAAATTACACCCAATGAAGGTTTTGATATTTTGGAGTCCATGGCAAAGGACAATGCAAATATGGATGATGATAGATTTTTGAAGAATGAGAGAAGATTAAAGAAAGGTACTAGCCAAGGTAGGGTTGCAAAGGTTGAAGCTAGTCATGATTCTGGGATGATTGGTGAGATTAGAGCGCTATCTGAGCGCATGGAAAAGGGATTTGCTATGCAAGAGAATCGGTTTGGAGCGATTGAACGGGATGTTAAGGTAGTAGCGGATGGATGTGATCATTGTGGTGATATGCATTATTCTGATGAGTGCCCTAATCAGGCACCCGAAGATGTGAGTTACATCCAGAATCAACAACAAGGGAGCTACCCACGCAATACCGGTTTCCAAAACCGTTCTTCAGGTAATCCTGCTTATAACTCTTCTTTTCCTACTAATAATTCTCGTTTTTCAGGAAATAGGTGGCAAAGGGATAACTTTCAGAGTCAGCCACAACATCAACCTCAACAAGGACAAGGATCAGGTTCTTCTTCCTCTAATACCGATCCAAATGCCGAGTTGAGGGAGATGATGAAACAGTTGGTTAGTAATCAGGCTGAAACTAACACTAGCATTCAGATGATTCGGGATGATACTAAGGCGTTGAATGAGAGGTTGGATAGGATAGATGGCAAGGTTGAGATAAATATGAAGAATCAATGCGTTAACTTTAAGGATCTTGAGAGTAGGATGGCTGCACTTTCTAGGCCTCCAGGTACTTTACCTAGCAATACTCAACAGAATCCTAGGCCTCAGTTCAGCATGGGGCCGAATCAGGGACAAAATGCAGGGCAGAAGTACACTCCACCTCAAGCCCGCAATGAGGAAGCCAAGGCCATCACCACTCGTACAGGTAAATCTTATGACCCTCCTACTATGCCTAATGTTGTTGTTTCGGATATACAGGATTCAGGTAATGATGATAAGGTTGATGAGGAGATTGAGATGGAAGAGAATCCGACCGAGAAGACTCCGGTCACTCCACCAAAACCAGTTGTGGAACCTGAGGTTAAAGCTTATAAACCAAAAGTTCCATTTCCACAACGGTTCAGGAAGGCAAAGTTAAAGGAACAATATAACAAGTTTGTTCAAATGATTTCAAATGTTCATATTAATGTGCCTTTAGTTGATTTGATACAGGGGATGCCTCATTATGCCAAGTTCATTAAGGAACTTGTGACGGACAAAGGAAAGATGGAGGAGGCCAAAGCTACTTTTCTCAATGCCGAGTGTTCTGCTATCTTGCAGAACCGCATTCCACCTAAGCTTGAAGACCCAGGGAGTTTTCTTATTACTTGCTCTATCAGAACCATTATTTGTAAGGCTTTAGCTGATTTAGGTGCTAGCATTAATTTGATGCCTTATTCGGTTTGGAGTAAGTTGGCTTTAGGAATCCTTCGCCCGAATCGCATGAGTATAAGATTAGCTGACCATTCATTTCAGTATCCCATGGGGATTGCTGAAAACATTAGAGTCAAAGTAGGCCACATTATTTTCCTAGTTGACTTTGTTATACTCGAGATGGAGGAGGATGCACAGGTACCCCTAATACTTGGTAGACCATTCCTTAATACCGCGGATGCTATCATCCGTGTGAAGGATAAGGAAATTTCTTTGGGCGTGGGTACGGATAGGATTGTTTTTAATGTTGAGAGGTCTATTAAGTATTCGTATTCTAATGAAGAGTCTTGTTTCAGGATTGATGTGATTGATGAGGCTTTGGACCGGGAGTTTCAAGAATTGATGGAGACCGATATGGGAGATGAGGAGATTGCTAATCTAGGATCGGGAGAAATTTCTGATGATGATTTATTTGCAGAGGTTATGGCACTTAGCTTGGATGAGACACCTCCAGTGGATGAGAGCTTTGAGAGAGTTGTTGCTGATGGAAGCTCAAGGGTACCTAATTCAGTTGATGTACCACCTACAGATTTGGAGCTTAAGCCATTGCCTGCCCATTTGGAGTATGCTTACTTGGCAGGTAAATCCTCTTTACCCATGGTTATCTCGTCCTCACTCTCGAGTGACGAAAAAGGACTTCTTCTGGCTGTGCTTAAAGCCCATAAGCGGGCTTTTGCTTGGAAGACCACCGACATTCCAGGTATTAGTCCTAACTTTTGTCAGCACAAGATTGATTTTGTCGATGATGTTAAGCCCGTTGTCCAGCGATAAAGGAGGCTAAATCCTAATATGAAAGAAGTGGTTAAGAAAGAAGTGATTAAGTTGTTAGATGCAGGGATCATTTTCCCTATTGCAGATAGTTCTTGGGTAAGTCCTGTCCACTGTGTGCCCAAAAAGGGGGGCATGACAGTGATTGAAAATAAAAATAAGGAACTCTTGGCTACTAGAGCTGTAACGGGATGGCGGGTTTGTATTGATTACCATAAGCTTAATGATGCCACTCGAAAGGATCACTTTCTATTGCCTTTTATTGATCAGATGTTAGAGAGACTTGCAGGTAATGAGTACTTTTGTTTCTTAGATGGGTTTTCCGGGTACTTTCAAATACCCATCGATCCAAAGGATCAAGAAAAGACCACTTTCACGTGCCCCTTTGGCACTTTTGCTTATCGGCGAATGCCGTTTGGTCTATGTAATGCCCCGGGTACCTTTCAAAGGTGCATGATAGCTATATTCCAGGACATGCTTGAAACCTCCATGGAGGTTTTCATGGATGATTTCTCGGTTTTTGGGGACTCATTTCGTACTTGCTTGCATAACTTGGATAAGATGTTGGAACGGTGTGAGAGGGCACACCTTGTTTTAAATTGGGAAAAGTGTCACTTCATGGTGACCGAGGGTATTGTGCTAGGTCACAAGGTGTTTAAGGCCGGGATAGAGGTTGATAGGGCTAAGATTGATGTTATAGCCAAACTACCCCCGCCCTCCAATGTGAAAGGGGTGAGGAGTTTTCTTGGACATGCCGGTTTTTACCGCCGTTTCATTAAAGATTTTTCTAAGATTACTCGTCCTATGACCCACTTGTTGGAGAAGGACGTCCCTTTTATGTTTAATGATGCTTGTTTAAGTGCTTTTCAGGTTCTTAAGGAGAAGTTGACTAATTCTCCTATCATGGTCGGGCCGGATTGGGAATTGCCCTTTGAATTGATGTGTGATTCTAGTGATTTTGCTGTGGGAGCCGTGCTTGGGCAAAGGGTTGATAAGCATTTCAAGCCCATTTATTTTGTTAGCAAAACTTTGAACCCCGCCCAGCAAAATTACACACAACAGAGAAGGAGTTGCTTGCCGTGGTTTTTGCTTTTGATAAGTTTAGATCTTATTTGGTGTTAAGTAACACCATAGTTTTTACTGACCATTCAGCCCTTAAGTACTTGTTCTATAAACAAGATGCTAAACCTAGGCTTATCCGTTGGATCTTGTTGTTACAAGAGTTCGATATTGAGATTAAGGATAAGAAAGGGCTGAAAATTTGGCTGCCGACCATTTGAGTCGCTTGGAAGATCCTCACCGGGAGGAACTTCGTGATGGGGAGATCAATGATCACTTCCCTGATGAGTGTTTAATGTTTATTTCTACTTCTGATGATGCACCTTGGTTTGCAGATATTGCTAATTATTTGGTTGCAGGTGAGATACCAACTGACTTCACGCACCAACAGAAGAAAAAGCTCATATCGGATGCCAAGTACTATTTTTGGGATAGCCCATACTTGTTTCGTGTTTGTGCAGATGGTATGGTGAGAAGATGTGTAGCTGGAGCTGAGACTAGGGAGATTCTGGATGCTTGTCACTATGGTCCTACTGGAGGTCATTACGGTCCTTCAGTCACCGGTAAGAAAGTGTTTGATGCAGGTTTTTATTGGCCTACAATTTTTAAGGAGGCTCAAACCTTGGTGGAGACTTGTGACATTTGTCAGAGACAAGGAAACATTACTAAGCGGGACGAGATGCCTCAACAGAGCATTCAGGTATGTGAGGTTTTTGATATTTGGGGTATAGACTTCATGGGACCATTCCCACCGTCTAATAAGTTCCTATATATTCTTGTTGCCGTTGACTACATGTCTAAATGGGCCGAAGCCAAGGCTTTGCCCACGAATGATGCTAGGATAGTAATTGATTTCCTTAAACAATTGTTTTGCCGATTTGGTTGCCCTAGAGCCTTAATTAGTGACCGAGGAACCCACTTTGCAAATCATCAATTAGCTAAGGTCATGAAAAGATATGGTGTTGTGCATTACTTTTCTACTTCCTATCATCCACAAACTAGTGGAAAAGTAGAAAACACCAATAGGGCTTTGAAGAGAATTCTGGAGAAAACTGTGGGAGATAACCCTAAGGTTTGGTCAAAGAAGTTGGATGACGCCTTGTGGGCGTTTAGGACGGCTTATAAGACGCCAATTGGCACCACGCCATACCGGTTGCTCTATGGTAAGACTTGTCATTTACCTATTGAGATAGAGCATAAGGCGTATTGGGCTTTGAGAAATTTAAACTTGGATATGATGGAAGCCGGTGAACTTAGGATGTTGCAACTTCATGAGCTCGATGAGCTTAGGTTGGGTGCTTATGAGAATTCTAGGCTTTACAAGGAGCGAACCAAGGTTTGGCATGATAAGAGGATCCGTAGAAAGGAGTTTAAGGTTGGAGCTAAGGTTTTGTTGTTTTTGTCTAAGTTTAAGATCAAGCAACCTAAGCTAACTTCTAGATGGATTGGACCTTTTGTTATTAAGCATGTTTATCCGTCAGGTTATGTTGAACTGTTTAAGAGAGATGGTGAAGGATCTTTCATTGTTAATGGTCATAGGCTTAAATTGTATTTGGAAGAAGAGCAAGTGGAGGGGATAATCGAGGAGATCCCCGTTTTTGAATATGAGGCTTGAAAGGTAGTCGAGTCTAGCTAATGACTCGTTAATAAATTAAGCGCTTCTCGGGAGGCAACCCGTGTCATTTTCTTGCATTTTTTTTTTTTTTTTGTTTTTGTTAGTTAGATTTGATGTTGTTTTGTCAAGAAAAATGCAGGTACAATTTAGTGCGAAGCGGATTGAGGTAAGTGTTCAAAATTTTCATTGTCAAAATTTTTCTAAGGAAAAATAGGGGGGTCGTGACCAGTAGATTTGTACTGCGACGCAGTGGTGGGTTTACTTTCTCACTGCGCCGCAGTCGATTATTACTGATGTTTGGGAGCAAAATTGCCCCACTGCGCCGCAGTGGGGGAGGCCAATGCCCACTGCGCCGCAGTGGGCCTTTGACCGGTCAACCAAAGTGTATTATTATCAGTCAAAAGAAGGGGTTACTTTTTACCACTCAAAATTTTTATCAGTTTTGTTTTCCTTCTTGCTTTCAAAACCCCCCCAAGCTCCGATATTATTTCACCATCATTCCTGCATTATTCTTCCTCTTTGTCTTAGATTATCAATCTTCTTTCAGTATCATGGGGAAAGAGGTAAGATTTCTTGACTAGTTTTTCTTTTTATTTCTTTAATTTTAATTTTTAATTTTTAGGGTTTTAATTTTCAAATTAATTAGTGGGTTATGTTAGTTATGGGCTATTGATGCTAATGTGGTGTTTACTTTTTCGATTCTAACACTTGTTCATCCGATTTTGAGATAAAATAAATGCTAGGGTTTTGAAAAAATTGGGGCTTTTTGATGGACAAGTGTGGGGGAGGTTAATGTTAGCCTAGTTGTTGTTACATTGTTGAAATAAAGTTGATTGATGGTATGGTTGTACACTTTTGCTGAAAGTTGTGATGAACACTGAGAATGTTGCCCAGAATTTTGAGGCCACTGCGCCGCAGTGGTATTGTGTGTTAGCCACTGCGCCGCAGTGGCTGGCTTCTGACCTGCACGTGACTATTGCCCCACTGCGCCGCAGTGACTGGCTTGACCTGCACGTGACTATTGCCCCACTGCGCCGCAGTGGGAAGTTTCTGTCCAAAAATTGTGTTGGTGATTATTGAGGTTTTAGCTTTGCATTCCTTATGTCTCAAGTTTGTTTGTTTTAATGGATGTGTTTGCAGACCGCAGATCAGAGAAGGCAGATGGAAGTTGGTCAAGGAAGTGGGACTGGTGCCAAGAGAGCTAGGCAAGAGCCAGAAGTGCCTGATCTAAGGTTTGGAGAGCGCGATATGGACGAGTCTCACGCATGGTTAGAGTTCAATGGGGCTAGGCAACCCCATAAGAACAACTTCTTGAATAATCTCTTTGCTCTCCATCGCCAGGTAGTTTGCCCTCCCAAATATCTTGATCTGATTTTTGCTAGAAATTATGGGATACAGGAGGATATCCGTCGGTGGTTTCGTATTGAGGTTCAAATTGGTGACCAGGTGGTTAGTAGTGATATGTGGCACAACATTTTCAATAATCGGGAACCAGTTTTTCGTGAACTTTGTCTTGAGTTTTATTCTACCTTGAAGTTGACCAAGGAGCTTAATAAAATCAAGGATATTTTTGAAGAGCGGGTAGTAACTTTTTTCTGCGGGGGACAGCCTAGGAAGTTATCTATTCCTGAATTTGGTTTTCATTGTGGTATGTGTATAGGGAGCAGTTAGATAGTCAGGAATTTAGGGCTTTGTTGAGGAAGGGTTTGTATGTGAAACAGGATTTGGGAGATGGAGAGTCGATATCTCAGTATTGGACTCGTATTTCGGGGGGACACGCTTGGCCTTCTTGTGGCTATGTTAGTGTGTCTAAGATTAGCAGTGTGAAGCTGAGGATGTTGCATAGGATGCTTGTCACGTTTCTGGTACAAAGGTCCACCCATTGGGACAAGGCGTACCAGCTAGATTTATGGCTGATTAAGTTGTTTTCTGAGGGGGCACCGAGGAGGTTTGCTTTGGCCCCGATGGTTGTTCTGGATAGGATGGTGAATCACTCGGATTCAAAGTTGGTGCTTGGGCAGTTTATCACCCGTCTTTACAAGAGGATGGGAGTTTTTGATTCTGATATATGTCATGAGGGATTGTCTTTGCAGGTTAGACAGGAGCATTTAACTGAGAAGGAGTTGATAATAGCCAAGATAGTGAAGAAGCCAAAGAAGAATGAGCAAGCGAGGTTGTTGGATGATACAGGTGTTATCGCTGCACCGCCTCCAGAGGTGGAGGATTCTGATGATGATGAGATGGAGGACGCCCCTCAGGTGCCTCAGAGGAGGCGGGGGCGTCCAAGTATTGATTTGACTGATTTGGGATCCCAGCTGCAGTAGATTGTTGATGGACAGCAGGCTAGCCGTCAGGCATTTGATGATTATCAAAGGAGGATGGATCAGGATATGACTTGGATGGGATCGCAGCAGGCCCGCACCAACTATACCCTAGATTATTATCAGCCTATGTGGGATGCGCAGTACCATGGGCAGCCGTTCGTTCTAGATACTCCTATTCCTGATTTTTCACCACCACTTATTCATGTTCCGACATATCGTCAGGGAGGCGGTTCTTTCTTCCCACATGATCTAGGAGGATCTCTTCGTGGTCCTGTGCAGTTTGGTTCTTTTGGCGGGAGATCTTCTTTTGATGCAGGCACTAGTGCAGATTGGAGACCATGGACAGGTGCCGCTAGTCAAACAGGTGGAGATGCTGGTGGTTCTGGGGGATTTGTTGGTGGTTCATCTTCTTTTGTTCCTGGTTTTGTTGCCGGTTCTGGCTCAGGATTTGGCGGTGGACCGTCTGGAGGAGATGTTGGCGCCTCTGGTTCGGGTCAAGAAGGAGACCGCAATTGGATCACCGATCTTTTCGATACATCTGGTCTTCCCTATGGCTATCATGGACAGTCGCAGTGATGATGGTTATGGTTCCCGTCCGGTTCCGTGGGATGGAATCATTTTACGATTTATGATGATTGGTATTCAGGATGACTGTACTTTATACATTGTGTCTTATTTTCTGTTCTCTATTTTCTGATATCCACCCTACGGGGTGATGAGACATTGTACTTTTGTTTGTTTACTTTCTTTTAGGTTTTGATTTTTCTGCATTAAACAGTAGTTACTTTGATATGATTGGTTATGTGGTTTGTTTGTGGTGCAAGTGCAACAGGACTATTCAATTTGATGGCTATTGTGCAACACTAGTGTGGGGGGGGGGGAACCCGTTGGATTCTCTTCTCATCTTTACTCTGTGGCATCAAATTGTTGATTGTGTGATGGTGTGCATATGCTGGCAGTAAGTTCAGCGCCGCTATATTTATGTTTGGTATGTTTGATGCACACGCAACTCTCGCACTTTCCGTTTTGGTACAAGTTGTTTCTCCCGCCAAGCGACTTGTTCTTCCTTTTTTTCGGAAGCGCATTTGTGACACGGGGTCGACTAACTTGTTTCAAAACGGGATTTGTCCTTACTCCGGTATGTGTTCTGATTTTTCTATGTTGCTTACCCCTATTTACCTTTGTTTGACCGAATATGGACATTGAGGGCATTGTCCATCTTAAGTGTGTGTGTGGGGGGGGGGGGGGAACCCGTTGGATTCTCTTCTCATCTTTACTCTGTGGCATCAAATTGTTGATTGTGTGATGGTGTGCATATGCTGGTAGTAAGTTCAGCGCCGCTATATTTATGTTTGGTATGTTTGATGCACACGCAACTCTCGCACTTTCCGTTTTGGTACAAGTTGTTTCTCCCGCCAAGCGACTTGTTCTTCCTTTTTTTCGGAAGCGCATTTGTGACACGGGGTCGACTAACTTGTTTCAAAACGGGATTTGTCCTTACTCCGGTATGTGTTCTGATTTTTCTATGTTGCTTACCCCTATTTACCTTTGTTTGACCGAATATGGACATTGAGGGCATTGTCCATCTTAAGTGTGTGTGTGTGGGGGGGGGGGGAACCCGTTGGATTCTCTTCTCATCTTTACTCTGTGGCATCAAATTGTTGATTGTGTGATGGTGTGCATATGCTGGTAGTAAGTTCAGCGCCGCTATATTTATGTTTGGTATGTTTGATGCACACGCAACTCTCGCACTTTCCGTTTTGGTACAAGTTGTTTCTCCCGCCAAGCGACTTGTTCTTCCTTTTTTTCGGAAGCGCATTTGTGACACGGGGTCGACTAACTTGTTTCAAAACGGGATTTGTCCTTACTCCGGTATGTGTTCTGATTTTTCTATGTTGCTTACCCCTATTTACCTTTGTTTGACCGAATATGGACATTGAGGGCATTGTCCATCTTAAGTGTGTGTGTGTGGGGGGGGGGGGGGCAAATAGGTTTAAGCTACCGGGTACATCACTTTTGTTGTTTTGCCATTGAGATTTCTACCGTTTTTGTTGATGTGTCCCTCTCATAGGCCTTCGGATTTTATCTGAGGGTAGGAGTTTCTATTTTGAGCTCTTCACTGTGATGTGCATGTTTGGAATCGGTGTTGTCAATTTGGTGGGATAATAGAGGTTGATGTGGTTTTTAAAACTTGAGTTGAGCTTGTCCTTGTGGTAAATTGCTTTTGTCACTTAATTCATAATAATTTAATGAGCAATTTTACTACAAATTTTTCCTTGGTAAAAGTTTAATCGGCGAAATGTGTTCTGAACGGTTATTTGGCTAATCCTTGTGGATTGATAACATTACTTGCATACTCAAATTTCCCAAACACCTAAAGTTGTGAGATTCATTGTTCATATATAGATGTGCTAAGTGTTTACGGTTTTGGTTTGATTGCCTTGTAATTTGTCCCTCTCTTAGGCTCTTGGATTTATTCGGGAGTAAGGGTTCTATTTCGAACTCTGCACTAAGATGTGCGAATTTGAGGTTAATTTATTCCATTTTCGGGTTCTTTTCTTTGACTTGAGTGTGCCGGTGATGTGTTGAGCTAGAACTTGGCCTTGTGATCGTGACGAGACTGCAGTGAGATCACTTTTGTGATAAAAGTACATCGGATGACGAAGTGGCATATAGGTTTGATCCATTCTTTTCTTTCTTTCTTTTCGCCAATTGGCTTTTGTATATTCATACCCTCACTATACTTATACTCACTTACATATACATGCTTCCTTTCTTTGTAAACCTTTCTTATATATCCTTTTAACCTGGCCTTTTCCATTGTATATATCCACTCATTTATGTAAACTTTACCTAATTATACCTTACTATACCGATAGTCTAATCCGGGGGGCCATTGATTGTCATTGGTTTGTTTGGATGGTTTGGGAGAGATTCAGTGGATTGTCAGTTGGAATATTCTTAGTACTTGGGAATACGTCGATTGGTCAAAATTATTGAGGAATGTCCCGTGTTGTTCAAAGGAAGTAGAATTGTGTTAGACATTGTTCATCATTGTAAGAGGGTGCCTACCAGTAGAGTTAAAGTGATTTCAATTATCAAAAAAATAAAAAAAAAAAAAAAGAAAAGGCTTGGGCTACTAGTGGGTACTCCTCATTTTTTTATGTCTAGAGTTGTGTTGTATCGTTAAGAATGGAGGGCTTGGTTGACTTTAAGTTGTTTGAAGTTGATACGCCACAATGGTGTCGAGTTTGCTTGGTATTTTTGAGGTGTTTTAGCGGATTTGCAATTTATGGGTTGTTGGCAATCAATGGTACGGGTTTTGATTAGACTATTTTGTACATATTTCATACATACCTTATACTTTTGATTGATTCCTTTCATTTCTAACCTACACTCCCTCACTCATTGTAAATGTCCAATATATATACCTTAGCCTAACTATACAACCATCTTATATGCCTATTTTGATGATGTACTTGGTGCTTACGCCATGTCGGTGGAGCTATGATCCTTGTTCAAGCCTATGGTAAGATATGCATCACGACTGTGCTATGAGTGATTCTTGAAAATTCAACCCCAAAAGTAAGTTCGTTGGAGTACAATGATATTGATAGGTTCATTTGTTTCACTTGTGCATAGTCGTGTTATTGAGGCTTGTGGATTGTTCAGATATTGTCAAACATTTCGGGTTTTCATTTAAGATTAAAACTGCTTCATCTAACTTCTTTGTCTTTGACATACTTGGTGTTGCTTCTTTTTGATACTCGTAATTATTTATTTAGCTTCTTTGCCAAGGATTACTTTTTCTTTAAATGTTGGATTTGCTTGAGGACAAGCAATGCTCGAGTGTGGGGGGATTTGATGTGACCAATTTATACCCATCGCCTACATCGTTATTGGCTTTTTTATTATATGTTTTTAGTCGATTTTGCTGGCATTTGGCGCGTTTATGGGTTTTGTTAGTGGTTTCAGGTTCTAAACAGGTGACGTGTCCGTTTGGTGCAATTTCGAGTAATTTGGAGGTCATGAAGTTGATTGGAGAGTTCGAGAGTTGTTAAGGTGAAAAGAGATAGAAAATTTATGCAAGTTCTTATTTTTGAAGAAGTGTTATTCGGACCAGTATATTTATACTGCGACGCAGTGGTGGTGAACAAGCCCACTGCGCCGCAGTCATCTAATGGAAATGAGCATCAAGACCAGTATATTTATACTGCGACGCAGTGGTGGTGAACAGGCCCACTGCGCCGCAGTCATCTAATGGAAATGAGCATCAAGACCAGTATATTTATACTGCGACGCAGTGGTGGTGAACAGGCCCACTGCGCCGCAGTCATCTAATGGAAATGAGCATCAAGACCAGTATATTTATACTGCGACGCAGTGGTGGTGAACAGGCCCACTGCGCCGCAGTCATCTAATGGAAATGAGCATCAAGACCAGTATATTTATACTGCGACGCAGTGGTGGTGAACAGGCCCACTGCGCCGCAGTCATCTAATGGAAATGAGCATCAAGACCAGTATATTTATACTGCGACGCAGTGGTGGTGAACAAGCCCACTGCGCCGCAGTCATCTAATGGAAATGAGCATCAAGACCAGTATATTTATACTGCGACGCAGTGGTGGTGAACAGGCCCACTGCGCCGCAGTCATCTAATGGAAATGAGCATCAAGACCAGTATATTTATACTGCGACGCAGTGGTGGTGAACAGGCCCACTGCGCCGCAGTCATCTAATGGAAATGAGCATCAAGACCAGTATATTTATACTGCGACGCAGTGGTGGTGAACAAGCCCACTGCGCCGCAGTCATCTAATGGAAATGAGCATCAAGACCAGTATATTTATACTGCGACGCAGTGGTGGTGAACAGGCCCACTGCGCCGCAGTCATCTAATGGAAATGAGCATCAAGACCAGTATATTTATACTGCGACGCAGTGGTGGTGAACAAGCCCACTGCGCCGCAGTCATCTAATGGAAATGAGCATCAAGACCAGTATATTTATACTGCGACGCAGTGGTGGTGAACAGGCCCACTGCGCCGCAGTCATCTAATGGAAATGAGCATCAAGACCAGTATATTTATACTGCGACGCAGTGGTGGTGAACAGGCCCACTGCGACGCAGTGGTGGTGAACAAGCCCACTGCGCCGCAGTCATCTAATGGAAATGAGCATCAAGACCAGTATATTTATACTGCGACGCAGTGGTGGTGAACAGGCCCACTGCGCCGCAGTCATCTAATGGAAATGAGCATCAAGACCAGTATATTTATACTGCGACGCAGTGGTGGTGAACAAGCCCACTGCGCCGCAGTCATCTAATGGAAATGAGCATCAAGACCAGTATATTTATACTGCGACGCAGTGGTGGTGAACAGGCCCACTGCGCCGCAGTCATCTAATGGAAATGAGCATCAAGACCAGTATATTTATACTGCGACGCAGTGGTGGTGAACAGGCCCACTGCGCCGCAGTGGGATGTGCGTGTGCCCACTGCGCCGCAGTCAGCCTTGACAAACGAGCACCAAAGGCAGTGTATAAGCACTGAGCCGCAGTGGGGGCATCACTCGCCCACTGCGCCGCAGTGAGAGTACGGGGCTGAAAGGTTTTGGGCAGCTTTTGCTTCAGATTAAAGGGAGATATAAATAGTTTACAAACCTAATTCCCAAATTATCAAGTCTTCTTTCTAAGAGCTGCACTACAAGGAATACCTTCAAGGATCAAATCAAGATTTGATCGTCTTCCGATTCATTGAAGATTCACGTGCACCCACTTAGATCGTATCTATTTTATTGTCTTGCAATTTCTATTTCTCAAACGATTGGTACATCATGTTCTTCCTTTATTTTGATTGTTATTTCAATTTAATCATGAGTGGCTAATCTTTCAATCATCCACCTTGATGAAACTAGACGAATGATGTGATTGCTATATGTTTTAATTCAAAGAGTTGATTTCAATTATCATTGTGTCGAGATCTTGATGATTTAATTCCTTTATGTTATTATTATGATATTGGTGGCATGTATGTTTTTCGTTAGTGGTACTAGTTGAATACATATGTGATTTTCAAACGGTTGCTTGTCTATGAGCAATTATCACTAGTTCATGGTATGATAGTGAATGTCATTTTAATAAAAGGAATCATTTTGTCAACGTGTTTTGTAACGGTTGGTGGTACCACGTTATTTTCACATAGGCACAATTGGTAATCTGATAGTCAATCAAACTAATTGTTGGTAAGGTTGTCTAGGCATTGGTGGTACCGGCTTGGGTAATTAAACTAGCAATTTAGGTGTTTGGGTGATTTGTGAGCGGTTGGTGGTACCACGCGAGCATTTTATCCTTTCACGATTATCTTGTCAACTCTAAATGAAGTTGGTCTTAATTGATGCAATCATGTTTGAAGTCTAGCGAAATCAAGGTGGATGATCGTTACTATTATTGTTTGAAGCTTTACCTTTACTTTTACGCGTTTTTGTCTTTAAAGTTATTTTACTTTAATTGTTAAAGAGAGATTTGAAGCAACACCCTATTTTCCAAACTACTTTATTAGACAATTGATTCAGACCAATCCCCGTGAACGAACCTGGACTTACTTTTTAACTATATTGCATACGATCGGGTCCACTGCCCGATAGTGTGTAGTAGTGAGTTTCGAGGTATTTCTAGTTTTAATTTTTAAACTCGATTTAGCACATCACTTACTAAAATTCCATTTCCCACATATAACTATATGTCTGGAAACAGACGTATGGCACCATCACCATCTGGGCAGTTCTCACTTCTTCGAGAAATGCCACCACCACCGCCGCCATTGATCACACCTGAGCATTCTCAGCATGATCAACACATTGTTACTTCAGTCCCTTCTTCTTCTACCACTCCTATTATTATTTCCTCGACTGCTGCGACGTCAACTGGGGAGGCTTTTCTCAATTTGCCTCCTCCAGTTACTCCAGTGGTAACTGCTGCTGGTCCAGTGACACCTTCTCCTCCGTCACTGGACAGTCAATTTGTGTCTTTCCAAGCCGATATCCAAAACCTTCTTACCAGGGTGGAGGATATTCAAAAGACACTTGACAAAAATACTAAGTCTTTCTCCAGATACCACAAGGATCATTTGACCAATATTAAAGTGGTTGATATGGGGATTAACAAGTTCTCAACAAATGAAGACTTGGTGTTAAAGAAGCTCAATGAGCTGGTTGGAGGCTGCAACAATCTGGCAACTTCTCTAAAGGAAGCCTTCGACCTCACTCAGTCAAAAGTTACTACCTCAATTTCCAACTTGCTGGGTAACACTGTCAGACAATCAGAAGTTGATTTGAAAGAAATTGAAAAACAGGTTAAGGATTTGGTTGACAAACCTGGGTTGAATGTGGCTGAGCTTGGGCAGCAGTTGATGACTTCAGTTAGTCAGAAAATTGATGATACGTTGGGTGGAAGAGAAACACAGTTGATTGAAAAGGTGATAGCTGAGATCACCAAGCTGGCCACTCCTCAGGTTGATCTGGCCCCACTCACTAATGAGATCAACCAGTTGAGAGGCAGCATTGATAAATTAAACACCCAGGTATCACTTCACTCTCAGTCTATTGACAAACTGACAACTGAAGTCAATAATCTGAAGCAAAAGGATGAAGAGGTTAAGGATAAGGTGGTTTCCGGTCTGGATGAAGATTCCAAGACTTTGAATGAACTGAAGACTGGTCAGCAACAGGTTGCTGCAAATGTTCTGACCCAGTCTAAAGAGACCAACCATCTGTGGAGGTCTTTCAGGATGATGTGTGGTATATTTAAAGAATGCAAGGACATACAATCGTGGCAGCCTCTTGACCGGTTGCCATCTCACCCCTCTGAATGGGAAGTTATTAGGGAAGGTCTAGATGCTGCCAAGGGGGAAAGAAGTGTCCTTGGACCAGTTGCACCTGGAAGTACTCCATCTAGGAGTCAAGCTGGTAGAGAAATGGTTGTGGCTGCCAGTACTGAAACTGGTGAGCAAAGGGTTGAAGAGAATGTAGATGTGATGGATAGGGGGAATGTGGATAAGGGTAAAGGATTAGCATCTGATGAAGCCCATCCGACCACTGATGTACCACTCTTGGAAACTGGCAATATTGATTTACTTCCTCCAGTCTCAGAAAGCGATAGCAAACGTTTGGCAAGGCTTGGTGATCAAATTAAAGAAAGAAAGAAAATGAAACAACCAAACCAAGCTGAAGCCAGACAACATCTAGCCAAGATAAAATTGCTTGATATTAGTGATGCTCACTTGTTGGGAATCACTAAGGAGGAGTATGCTAGAGTGAAAGATGATGCCAGGATAGTGGGCATGTTGAAAGAAATGCTTGACATTGAACTGGACAGGCACTATCTTGATGATGAGGCTGAGCATGATGCCAGAAATTTGAATATATCAGTGGAGAAGGCAAAAGAAAACAGGGCCAGTGGGATTTTGAAAAGAATTGAAAATGTGAAGAAGGTTGTGAAAAGGGTCTTGAATCCACCAAGAAGGAACCCTCAACCAAGAAAACCACTGCATAGAGATGTTGATCTTAGTAACTTCCTTGAACCAACTGGCGAAATCTCAAATGATGACATCAAGGTTGCTGTGCAGGCTGCTGGTGCTGAGACTATTAAAATCTCGAATGAATCTGAAGCTAGAAGCTATTATTCCCAGATCATGGCAACCAGAAGGCACAGTGGGGCAATCAATGGTGTGTTTGTAACAATTAAGCTAGGCACCAAGTACTTTCATGTTCAAGTCAGTTATGCTAGAGGGCCACTAGTTAAAACTGACAATCCTGATGTGATGCAATTTTGGGTTCTCGGAATGGGTAGAAATGGTAAACTTTTTGGAAGCAAAGGCACAAAAGAATAGGTTTGAGAAAACTTGGGTTAACTTCTTGAAGGGCTTGATTCAGCATAAGGAGAACCTGGAGCTGAAGTTGAACATTGACCTTGAAGACTCTCGTCCTATCTCTTCAGTGTCAAATAGAAGGAGAACTGGCGAAGGTCCATCTGATTAAGTTCTCTCTTCAGTTTATCTGCTTGTAATTTTGTTTACATTCTGTAACTTATATAAATTTCATTTCCTTGTATAAATGAAGTTACCAGTTTGTAACCACAAGATAGATAATAGATTAAATCTAACAAACTTAAAAGAAAAACCCAAGGCATTTATTGATCTATAAAAAATGCCTTGGAAAATTTAGATAGATTTAGTCGAACAAGTCTTTCCAGTTCATACTTGTATAGATACAAGAACTGAAAAAGACTTGGCAATATTTCAGGACAAATAGGGGGAATTTGTTAGGACCAGTTTTGCTGAAACTGGACAGTCTCCAGTTGCACCTGGAGACTAAGAAGATTTTTTCAGAAATATATTGAAGTCCAGTTGCAATGTGTCCAGTTGCAACGTACAGTTAACGCAACTGAAGACTTCCTCCAGTTGAGATCTGACCAGATGAAGAATCCTTCCAGTTGAAGTCGAAGACAACAAGTGAGAGAAAGAGAATGACAATAGCAGCGAGGCCCAGTTGACATTCTACCCAGATACAAACTGGAGACCATCAGTGGAAAGCTCTTACAAAGCTTTACACTGATTACGAGGAAAAGACTTTTATGCTTTATGTGCTATTACACGGATAAAAGGATTTATCTATGTATAAAGTACAAAAAGGTACATAAAGCTGGTTGAGTAAAGTTGCTTTATACTGCAACTTTACACAGCATTTTAAGGAATTAAATGTTATTCCTTAAATGTTCTCAACCATATTTGTACAGCCAAAGTTGACATACCAATGTCAACTTTGCTTATAAATACAAGTCATTGCACAACAAGAAGAACACACACATACTTTGCAAACCTGCAATATTCTTGGTGAACTTGTGCAATATTCTCTCAATCGCTAAAATGAACATTTCACAACTTTAAGTGTTTCGATTGTTTAGAGAATTTCCAAGTATAGATCAATTGTAGTTCATAGGTTGTTAGGATATTTACATACTTTGTATTATCTTGGTTCCGCAACAACCTTGTAATTTATTTAACGTTAATAAATAAATTACAGTTGAAAAATTACATATTGTCTCACCAATTTAGTTTACATGTATTTTACATTATTGCATTGTTCTTACTTATTGTCACTTTAATAAGTAATCTATCCAAGAACTTGGTATATACCCACTGCAACTGGTCGTCTCCAGTTCAGCGCTTATATTGCAAAGTAACTCCACCATTGACATTGAGGTGTCTTCAGGTAGTACCATCTATTGAGTTGGGACTTACATACCTGAAGACGATCCTAACAACATGCTCTTGTGGATTAAGGCTCGTCAATGTAACGCTCAAGTTCGACAGATTCTTGAATCTTTAATCTACATCTGGTGGTGGTAAATTTGGAACGAGAGAAACAATTGTATTCATAAAGCTACGAATGTGGTTGCTAATAATATCATGAACACTATTATCTCAACTTCTTTTCTTTGGATCTCAAATAGAGACAGGAAACATAGTTATTGTTGGAACGACTGTATTGGGAACCGCTTAAATAAAGGATGAGTCGGCTGTTACATGTGTGGTGCTGCTGGGCGACATGGTTATCTTTTTTCTTTTAGCTTCTTATTGTTTCTGCTACCTTTGTGGCTCCTCGTTACAAGTTTATGATACTTCGAGACATGTATGGGATTACATCAAAAACATCGCGAAGTGAAAACCGGTGGCTCGACCTTCGTCGTTTGGGAGTTTTTCTCGTGTCCTGTGTTGTAAGAGGCACGAGTTTTTTCACTCCTTTTGTAATATTTGCAGTTAATATCTCGAAAGGGGTCTAGAATAGTTGCTTTGTTTATTTCTAGATTAATTGTCTTTGTAAGTGTACTTTTTAGCAACTAGTGTCTTGTTAGTTGCTTTCTTAATAAAATCTTGTTGTTCTAATAAAAAAAAATATTTAATGACCTTTGTGTCCTCGTTTCTTTATAATTATCAAGGTTTTTGACATGTTCTTTCCACCCGAACTTGTTTTCTAAAGCTCATTTACAAACCTTAATGATGTCTGCAAGATTCTGTAACATTTGCAAAATTTGACTTGTTTGATTATGTGATTATATGTATGATTTTATTGACTAATTTAGTTAATAATAAATGATCGAGTTTAAGTGTGGTTAAATTGTGTTCTTGGTGCATGTCGTGTATTGAATGATCGTTTTAATTCAATGTTTGGAGCTAATCAAGGTTTAATTTAATTAGTAATATGAGTTGGGTAGTCCATGAGTCAACCCAAACCCATGACCCATACCCAAATACCCAACCCTATCTCTTGCACCCTCCCACTCTCCCAACCAATCATTCATTTCTCTATCCCTCTTTCTCTCACTACACTAAATGCAAGTAAACTCTCTCTCTAAATTAAATTCATCAAGTTTAAGGATTCAAGCAAGATTTTTGTAAGAATCTTCATCTCCATAATCATCTTGCCAACATATCAAAACTTTGAGTCTTAAAGTGCAAGAAATCATCTCATCTAGCTTAATTTCGGATTGTTAGCTTTTGGAGGAAGAATTGGTAAGTAAGGTTCATCTCAATTCATTTATTTATGTCATAAATATGTTTTATAAGCCAAAACCAAGGATTTTGAGTCAAATTTCGGGTCAAAGCTCTCATGGGTTAAAATTAGGGTTCTGTGATCATTTATTGATCAAATCAAGGTTATGTGATCATTTATTGATCAATCAAGGTTATGTGATCATTTATTGATCAATCAAGGTTATGTGATCATTTATTGATCAATCAAGGTTATGTGATCATTTATTGATCAATCAAGGTTATGTGATCATTTATTGATCAATCAAGGTTATGTGATCATTTATTGATCAATCAAGGTTATGTGATCATTTATTGATCAATCAAGGTTATGTGATCATTTATTGATCAATCAAGGTTATGTGATCATTTATTGATCAAATCAAGGTTATGTGATCATTTATTGATCAATCAAGGTTATGTGATCATTTATTGATCAATCAAGGTTATGTGATCATTTATTGATCAATCAAGGTTATGTGATCATTTATTGATCAATCAAGGTTATGTGATCATTTATTGATCAAATCAAGGTTATGTGATCATTTATTGATCAATCAAGGTTATGTGATCATTTATTGATCAATCAAGGTTATGTGATCATTTATTGATCAATCAAGGTTATGTGATCATTTATTGATCAAATCAAGGTTATGTGATCATTTATTGATCAATCAAGGTTATGTGATCATTTATTGATCAATCAAGGTTATGTGATCATTTATTGATCAAATCAAGGTTATGTGATCATTTATTGATCAATCAAGGTTATGTGATCATTTATTGATCAAATCAAGGTTATGTGATCATTTATTGATCAATCAAGGTTATGTGATCATTTATTGATCAAATCAAGGTTATGTGATCATTTATTGATCAATCAAGGTTATGTGATCATTTATTGATCAAATCAAGGTTATGTGATCATTTATTGATCAATCAAGGTTATGTGATCATTTATTGATCAAATCAAGGTTATGTGATCATTTATTGATCAATCAAGGTTATGTGATCATTTATTGATCAAATCAAGGTTATGTGATCATTTATTGATCAATCAAGGTTATGTGATCATTTATTGATCAAATCAAGGTTATGTGATCATTTATTGATCAATCAAGGTTATGTGATCATTTATTGATCAAATCAAGGTTATGTGATCATTTATTGATCAATCAAGGTTATGTGATCATTTATTGATCAAATCAAGGTTATGTGATCATTTATTGATCAATCAAGGTTATGTGATCATTTATTGATCAAATCAAGGTTATGTGATCATTTATTGATCAATCAAGGTTATGTGATCATTTATTGATCAATCAAGGTTATGTGATCATTTATTGATCAATCAAGGTTATGTGATCATTTATTGATCAATCAAGGTTATGTGATCATTTATTGATCAAATCAAGGTTATGTGATCATTTATTGATCAATCAAGGTTATGTGATCATTTATTGATCAAATCAAGGTTATGTGATCATTTATTGATCAATCAAGGTTATGTGATCATTTATTGATCAAATCAAGGTTATGTGATCATTTATTGATCAATCAAGGTTATGTGATCATTTATTGATCAATCAAGGTTATGTGATCATTTATTGATCAATCAAGGTTATGTGATCATTTATTGATCAATCAAGGTTATGTGATCATTTATTGATCAATCAAGGTTATGTGATCATTTATTGATCAATCAAGGTTATGTGATCATTTATTGATCAATCAAGGTTATGTGATCATTTATTGATCAATCAAGGTTATGTGATCATTTATTGATCAATCAAGGTTATGTGATCATTTATTGATCAATCAAGGTTATGTGATCATTTATTGATCAATCAAGGTTATGTGATCATTTATTGATCAAATCAAGGTTATGTGATCATTTATTGATCAATCAAGGTTATGTGATCATTTATTGATCAAATCAAGGTTATGTGATCATTTATTGATCAATCAAGGTTATGTGATCATTTATTGATCAAATCAAGGTTATGTGATCATTTATTGATCAATCAAGGTTATGTGATCATTTATTGATCAAATCAAGGTTATGTGATCATTTATTGATCAATCAAGGTTATGTGATCATTTATTGATCAAATCAAGGTTATGTGATCATTTATTGATCAATCAAGGTTATGTGATCATTTATTGATCAAATCAAGGTTATGTGATCATTTATTGATCAATCAAGGTTATGTGATCATTTATTGATCAAATCAAGGTTATGTGATCATTTATTGATCAATCAAGGTTATGTGATCATTTATTGATCAAATCAAGGTTATGTGATCATTTATTGATCAATCAAGGTTATGTGATCATTTATTGATCAAATCAAGGTTATGTGATCATTTATTGATCAAATCAAGGTTATGTGATCATTTATTGTTAATATCAAGGTTAAATGATCATTTATTGATCAAATCAAGGTTATGTGATCATTTATTGATCCAATCAAGGTTGTATGTTCGTATCATGGTTATGTGATCATTATACGATCTAATCAAGGTTAAACAGTTGTTATCCCGAGACTTGTTTCTTATTGTCAAAACCTACGAACTCACCAACTTTATGTTGACGCATTTTAGTACACTTTTCAGGTAATCAAGTGAATCAAAGACGTGATGGATGATTGCATTGCATGTGATAGGATTGAGCTTGGACTTTTGTGGATCCGTGATTCATTGCTCCCGTTTATGGGTTATGCCTAGGATCGTTAGCCATCATCTGCTATATCTTTGTAAACTATTGATGGTGTTGTGCTCCTTGTGCATTATTTGATCCGATACTTGTAATTGTACTTGAATTATGTATGGATTACTTTAGTCCTTGAATGCATTTAGTTGTCTCTACTTAATTTCCATGTCACGCTGAGCTTTTCTTATAATGCCCCATATTTCCGCCTTGTTGGGGTGTTACAGATTCATATATTTTGAAAGCTGTATCTAAATTTATGATGAGCTCTGACTATTGATCTGCTTGGAATTTTAAGGAAATTTCACACTCTAAGACTTGATCTTTGTTTCTTATAGAACCTAGCTAGGTGAATACGAGGTTCGTAGATTTGGTTTAGTCTTGAAGTTATAGTTTTCATACTCATCAATAGTCATTTTTTGATTTTCTTTTTTTTTTGTGGTGAAACTTTCGGCCTTGAACACAAGGTTGAAGCTTTATTATTTGTAATTTATGTTTGATAGTAATGCCATCATCATAGGTGTGTATGTTTGATACAACCATCTTCACCATCACGTACTGCCACCATCCCCCATATGTGCCACCGATAACGGGTTCTTCGATGATATATTCGGGTTAATTGGGTTCGAGTTATTTCGGTTAGAGTTGTTAAAATCAAGTTTTAGATAACCCAAACAAGACGCGGTGTTGAGTTTGAAACATATGAAACTATAAAAGCAAGTTTGTTAATTTATACTATATTATAAAAAAATAGCTCTTTGTTAAAAGTTACATGGGGGAATTATCTAAAATGCCTTTAATGATTAAATTACATTATCAGTTATTTATCTTTTAAAATATCTCCATTAACCCTATTGTTGAGTCAAGGATTCGCTGACAACACTTGGTCGCTGGTGAGTAGTCATCAGCGAGACATCAGCGAGTCCAGTGACTCTTTGCCAACAATGCATTCTTATCCAAATTGTAAGACAAGGCGGGAAGAATTCAAAACAAGAAGAAGACAAAAGTCACATGGTGGTTGTTCCAACTGTATTATACTTTGTATGGCAAAGTTGTAGTTGGATCCAAAAGAGAAGGGTTTCTCTCATACCGATTTGGTAAAGAAGACAAAGACTTCTGGCGCAAGTACTTCAAGCCAATAGTATCTCGACAACCACCATCCCATCACTATCAAAGCGCCCTAATTCCTCCCCTATATAAGGCAACACAGCCGCACTAAACACTTTGTGTTTGTCACCATAAAGTGTGTCACTTATTTTTCTCTCTTGTAATTGTTTAAGTTTCTAGTTAGTCTAAACTTAACAATTGTATTTTTCATTTACTTTCTTGTAAGATAAGTTGTAATATCGACTGTGTATCTACTGTTTAATCAATGATACATATGATTAGACTTGCATAGATTCTTGTATTTGAATTCTACCTTTGTTCTTGTTCTTTTTTTATTGTTACTTACATTCTTGTCTAGTTAATTAATCTAAGTTAAGCAAACAAGTGGACTGTCACCTATACATCAATTATTTTTACATCAAATATCTACACCAGTCGACGCCGTCTTTACCACCAACAGTCGCCCCCACCACCACACCATCGTCGCCATAACCACCGTCGCATTGCGCGAGTACTGTGCTAGTTATATAACAATATAACTTAAACTTCAAAAACACTGAAAATGATACCACGTATAAAGTTTAGGCTCATAAAGAGCTTGGCAGGTTTACGCTCTCATGGTGAGGACATCACTTGGTTAGCACTGTTAAACCCATCGTCGCTAAGTCCGTTAGTCATTCAATGCTCAGACATAGACCAACAATTATCTTTTGGAAAATGCTATTATTGGTGATATCTACAGAGCATAACTCTTCCTGATATATTGTTTTAAAAGAGAAAAGTAATGAAATATGCCTTTTCTAAAAACTAATGACAAAATAATATAAATTTAAAAATATATGTGTTGAATATTGAGGATGTAGATGGGAAACGTGACCATAACTAAGACCAATCTTGTACGGTATAATGTACGCCCAGTTTAATAATACATACAACTACTTACAATCAATATAGCAAAAAAATAAAGGGAAAAGTGAGTGTGAGGTTGTCACACACCTAACTTAGGTGAAAAATCCCTCACATAATATATTTTAATATTTTTTTATAATTAATAAATGATGGGGCTCCCATGATTTTTATGGAATAAAAAAACAAGATGTGAGAGGTTTTCACCAACTTGGGTGTGAGACAACCCCACCTTCACTTCCCCCAAAAATAAAATAATATCAGAATAGGCAGCATGGTAGCATATATGGGATACTATAATTGTGTTATCGATTTTTAAGAAAACACCGTAAATTCGTCTCATGATAAATAGCCATGGTTCTTTTTAAATAGAAATCTGAAATCCAAGTTCTGCCTAACATAAGTATTTTGGGGTAGTGTCCACATAGAAAACCTCGATCTGTGTCTACTCGAAAATTTTGACACATATTACTTTTGTTTTTAAATCAGATTTATAAATATATTCTTTTATTCAGTTCGCATTGACATGTATTTTTATTACTAGTTTAGTTTAAGCCTATGTCAAATACTCATATCAGTAACAATCGTACTGTAATAATATAATTTTCTATCATACATTTATCGTGAATATAAAAAAAAAAAAGGGTAATGGAGGGAACCCTAGCCCCGGTACCACAATTGGATAATAAACATATAAACTTTATCTTGATATGTATAATGATAGATGGATTGGTATGTTTGGCACAAAAGCTCTGAGCTTGAACTGTGGTTAGGGGCTTGGAGCCGTAACTTAGAAATGGGACTTGGGGCTGTAGCTTTTATTTCAACCCTTCTTACATTGAAAAATGAAAACGTAATTTACGGATTATCTAATTTTGGCTACCTATATATCAGAATGTTTTTCAAAGTCAAAAAGATATGTTTACACATATTTTTTAAAATACATTTGTTTTTGATATATATTTTTTTAAAATGATGCTGAGAAATTGGCAAACCATTTGGATTGAAAACGCAACATTATTAGCTAAAGCTTATAATGAGAAAAATAAAATTTGTAACGTACGAAGATATTCATTCTATTATAATATTATTATTAGTATGCATTCTTAACAAGAAAGAAGTTATATATGGACTGCTAATAGGTGGGTTGGTACATAAAAACTCGAGACTTAAAAAGTTTTATGTTCAAATTTAGATGTTAACAAAATATTTTTAGAAAGGAAAATGATAAATCAACATAATAAATCAATCTAATAATTAACCTAACAACATGATTATGCCAAGTGTTATCATCAAAAAAAGCGATTGAGAGAATGAGTGAAATACACTAGTTATGTGATGAAGGCTTTAGGTTGATTATTAGTTTGATTTGTTAGCTTGATCTATCCATTTTCCTTTTAGAAATGATGACAAAGGTATTAATGGTTTTTTTTTGGTATTTGGATATATGAACTATTAGAGTTTATCGTTCAAAAATTAATTATATTAAAATAGGGAGTGCTATATATAAGGGGGAAAAATAATTATTAAATTTAGTTTAATACTATTAGCATGTAATTAATTAAGAATATAATATAATATTTAATAAATATCATGTGTTGGTTATTTTAGATACTGATCGTCCAAAATCTTTAAACTATTTAATTTAAGACTTTCCCTAAAATATGTATTTTTAGATACGGATTATTATTTATATATCGTAAATCATTTAAGTATATATTTTTAGAATAAAATTATATGAAATCCAAATGTTTAGTTGTAATTATTCTTATTTTAGTTTATGATAGAAGCAAATATGCATTTTTAAATAATAACAATTATTTAAGTTGTAATTATTATTTGAAAATGGTATTATTAGAATTGAAGTTAGTAATAATTAGAAAATATATGAAACCATCATTTACAACTAACATTACAAAGTTTGTTTTTAATTACAAACAAGTATTGACAAACGGTAAATTGATACTATCAAATGTACTTACCGTGACCACACATGCATTAGTTAAAAAGCTTTTTACTTATTTCACTGCATATATTTTTAATAATAATAATGTCATTTAGTAACACTTTTTAAATATTTTCGAGTGATAACAATGTGAAAATACACATGAATATAAGATGCAAAGTTACTCGCTCCACGGCATAGAAAAAGAAAAAGTACACTTAGACAACACACAATCCGAAAAGTTAACTTAGAATCAAAAGATTTTTAGTCTAAATGATATTTGAATTGATTTAATTAATTAACGTACAGCCCATTAAATTTATATGTGTGTACATTATTATGCAATGTTTTCATTTGTTTTTTTTTTTTTTAAAGTTTTTTTAAAAATGCTAATTGGATCTTTTTAAATACAACCATTTCAAAATACTATTTTGTTAAATACTAATATCATGACAGTTGTATGTGAGCATGCAATTTGTATTGCATGATTTTTATAATTTTAAAAATTTGAGGAAAATCATTAAATAAATAGATAAATAATAATATTTCTTCATAGGTGCTTGGCTGTTTGGTGACCTAGTCTTAAGATCCCGAACCTATTTTAACCGACGTAGGTGTTAGATATCTCCAATGGGGCAATGGTTAAGGTACAAATTAAAAGGGTTTGTTCAATTCGGTCATGTAGAAATTTTGAACTATTTTTCACAGTTTGATTTAGCTTTCTTACTACGTGCAATCAAATTTTACTGAACCGCAATTTGATTAAAAAAAATCGGTTGTTTTTAAAATGAAAAGAGATAAGTAATAAGAGTCTAAGGAAAAAGTTAATCCAAAAAATCATTTATTTACTCAGGTGGGGTGGTAAAAACTTTAGGATGGAATGGAATGGATGGAAATGGAATGAGAATTATTTCCTTAGTTTGGTGACATCTAAGAATGGAAACAAAAGGGTAAAAAGTGGAATCAATTCCTTTCTCACCATTCTTTACAAAAAGGAGACGAAATGTGAGAATGGAAAGACACACAGCTCCTCCAACATTTACCAAGCCTACTTTTATCACTTACCAGTACATACGAATTCAAATCTTTATCTTTCCAGAAAAATCCATATAAATCAAAGTAGTGGATCACTGCAAAAATAGTAGTTATTTTCCATTCTCATTTTATACCAAACAATTGAATAGAAATCCTTTCTTTAGGGTTATTCATATTTACATCATTTTCATTCTATGCTATTATTCCATTCTCCATGATTCAACTGTACCAAACACCCCCTTAAACTCTTAAGGAGAAGACTAAGGCCTAAACCTTGGCAATGATATTTTTTGGTGTATTTAAAAAGGGTAATTGTAGTTTATATTTGCTGTTAAAAAATTTATTTATGTGTGAAGAAAAAAGGATTTTTTTAAAAATCATTTTCACATTTTACAGTAAAAATTAATTGTGTACATAAAAAAATTATACTTTATTGTTGGGATCTTTAAGTTTTGGTGTTTTATAAATTTAAGAACCATTTTTATGCGTATAATAATGCGTTAGTGACAGAATTATGATCATCAAAATTTCTCTCTTAATATGTATTTTAATCATAAGCCATAATGGTATTATTTCGTGAGCTTATTCAGTTAATAAGCTAGCTAGGTTTAGTTCATAATAAAAATGAAACATTGAATTAGAGTTTAAGATTTAACACGTGTATTATTTTTTGTCACATTTTAATGTTTTTAGGAAGATTATTAGGCTATTTATTAGGTGGATATATCACTTTCTTAACTAAAATACTATTGAAGTGTACTTTAAACTCGTGACTTTCTGTCCATCAGATATAGAGCACCAGTGGTTGAGCACCAGGTTTATATGCTGGAGGTCTCGAGTTCGAGACATGAGAAGGACATTTAAAGGAATTTCACAATAAAGTCTTCCAGTGAAGCAGGTTTGAGTCCTGCAGAGGGGGCATAGTTTTATCCCAATTAAATGTCGTGCCTTCGGGCGGTTTAGTTGGGAGTTTTTCCTCCTACTAGGTATTGAGGGTGAGGAGGCTCTCTAGCGCGGACCCAGTTAAAACAACGTAAACTAGATCCGCTGTTGCGAGCAAATGATCCACACCTTTCAAAAAAAAAAAATAAATTATTCATAAAAATCATGTACAAGTTCATCCTTGCTATATGTTTCTTTTTATATATATTAAAAGAAAACATAATAACAACACTACTTCATAAGTATTTTTAGAATTATAACATCCATTAGTAACTCCGTTATGTATTTGTTTTGGAGCTTATAATTACTTCATGATAAACAACCATCACCAATAATGATGAGGAAACACATTTTATCACAAAAAATTTCAGGTTTAAGTTCTAGTCTAGGTATATTTGGGATGAATACAGATATTGAATTTCCATCTATGTTAATCTAAGTGAGTTTTTCCATCCAGATCTCTACGTGATAGGGGTTTCTCATTGAAAGATATAAATTGGGCATTTATTATACGACGGGGCTTTCTAACGCGAATCTGTACCGTTAAAAAACGTATGTTAGACCTCCCATTATTCATGCACAATTCACACTTTTCCGAAAACAAAAAATTCTAGCTAATAATAAACAAGTTTCCGATAATTTGTTTTAAATAAATTGAATAAAAAAAATGGAAACGCTTTTCAAATCAAATGCAACCCCGGATGTGAACATATACTTGGAAGAAGACTACTTATAGTTTCTTTTAAAGTTGTAAGACATTAATATATATGATTATGTTAATTTTCAAAGGCTTAGGTCAAAGGGTGTCCTATCTATTGGTAACCGATTGGTAAGAATTCGACCAATAACATATTGACACGTGGCTTGCCATAACCATATCTAAACCATACTAAAAAACAAGGTGTCCTTACCAATTTTGTAACACCCGCCGTTTTAACCGGTCAATGTAACGGGACTAGTAGTTTTGAATCGGGTCAAACATTAATAAAGTAAACTTTTGTAGTGAAAAGGTAGACGTATGAATAGTCATTAGAAACGTAGAATTTGAAATAGATAATAATATGTCAACGAAGTATTTGAATGAGCCTCGGATTAAAAGTTTTAACTAAACGAATCATTGCTCGGGAGAAACCGGAACTAGTTGCGAGAGTGCTAGTGGGGAACAAAACCTAACTCCCCCACTTCTTCCTTCTCATTCTTGCACTTGACTTTCTCTCTCACACTCTCCCTCTCTTCTTTTTCTCTCTAAAAGCAAGACCAAACACCCTTCCATTATTTTCTTCATCCTCTTCTTCTTCTTCTCTTCATAAACTCGGATTTAGGTTGGTGGTAATAACAAAAGTGTTAGTAAATTGTTGTATAATAATAATCTCTTGCAAAACTTCAAGATTTTTGGTTTATGTAAGTGTTCATCTTCTCCAAGAGCTCCAAAACCGGATTTTTAGCTTCGGGTCAAATTGGTAAGTGTTCTATAGCTCAAAATGTTCCTCTTAACTAGTAGAATACTTCCTTGTTACAAATCTAAACGATGGGCGGTCGATTTGAGTGTAAAATTTGCGTTTTTGGTTGAAAACGGGTTTAGGATTAAATATTGAAATTTAGGAAGTGGGTTTTGTTTAAGAGTTGATTTTTACACTTGTTTATACTTGTATTAAGTTGTGTTAAAGTTTGAAGCTTTGATCTTTACGTTTGGTGGGTCAATTTGTGTCAAAAATGAGGTTTTTCCCCGAAATCAGACGTTATGCACCGCACAGAAGTTTTATGCTCCACATATTCTGAGTTGACAAAATTTCTGATCTCGAAAATGCTGAAATATGCGCCGCATATTTCTTGCATGCGCCGCATATTTCCCAGTTCAGCCGACAACCCGAATTTTGAAACGATCGTAACTTTTGAACCATAAGTCCGTTTCTGACGATTCAAGCAGCCACGGAAGCGTAAATGAGTCTACTTTCCAATGGTATAGGCCACTGAGTCCAAAACATAGTTTTAACAATTCAAAAGTTTTGATAAAGCAACAGTGGTCAAGTCCCGACTAGTCATTGTGAAACAAAACGTAATGACTCCACATCGGTTGGATCAAAACCTTATAAAATGAACATAATAAAGCTTTTATAGTAATATTAGGTCAATATTGATAGGACCTTACCTCTTTATATGCTTTAGGATTAATGTGATACGTGTATGATAGGTTTCAGCTATCGTTGACGCCGGTTCTACTTCCTTTCATCGTGGGGTTGTTATTGCTCGTCACAGGTGAGTTCCGTAGCTCCCTACTCAATAGAGATTCGGGCTGAAAAGTGTACAAGTTTTGTGTGTTGACTTGCTTGATTGTGCAATTATATGTTTGCCTTGATTGATGACGTAGTTCGGTTATGCATACGCTTGATTTTCTTGATTGATGACATTGTTTGATTGTGCATGCATTTGATTGTCTTGATTGATGGTGTTGTTTGATTTCGCACACACATGATTGTCTCGGTTGATGATATTGTTTAATTGATGGGTTGTGCATTTGCTATTAGATATGAATTGTGAATTTAACTTAGTAGGTCATACATGGTGGACGGTAAGGTAATGCCTTCAAAGGGTTATAGATGTGGTGGAAAGGTTGCGGGTGACCCTATATATAAGCATCAATGATTCAATGAAAGTAGAATCCTCCGAAGTGTATGTACATGTTGTTTTGGTTGACGGTTGGACGTTTTGACTTATGGTTTGTTTTGGGGAGACCGATCTTTGGGAATCGGTTGGTGATTGTTTGGTGATATAGATTTAGGAGCTCTTTCACTATTGTGTGGACCGGGTACTATACGTACTTGAGGACATTTAGGTGTACATGACCCCGAGTATATAGACGTATATACTTGATGATTTTGAGATGCCACATTGGTCATGGTGATGACATGTGAGTATCGTTGCATTGATGACATGATCGTCACACATATGATATACATATTGGTATTGTGACACGCGTATGTCACATATCTTGATTTTGACATCACATGTGCATACTCATTACACGCTTTTGCATTGCATTCGCATTATTTCGTGTAATCTTTGAATTGATTGATGTGTGACAAAGATATGCTTTAAGCAGCCTAACTTGTTTGACGTGTGATTACTTAAAGGCTACTTGTAAGTGATTACTTGCCTTTACTTTGAATATCTTGTTATTATCGACGATGGTACCTTGTGAACCATTACTACGAACTCACCAACCTAGTGTTGACCTTGTTTAGTACACTTTTCAGGTTATCAAGCGAATCCATGGCGTGATGATTGATTGATTGATGCTTATGCTTGTGCGTGGGCTTGGACTTACATGGATCCAGGATTCATTTGCCCCCTTTTTTGTGCATTATACATTTTGTACTTGATTGTTGATGTTGGATTCACCGAATCCCTTTTTATTCATATAGTTCATGTTCTACGATAATTCTACTGTGCGCTATATAATTTTCGTGACATTCTGGGTTCGGGGTGTTACAGAATGGTAGCTCATGCGTGGTCGTAGGGAATTAGGCGGTTTGACCTAGACTACGGCTTAAGTTAAAACTCTTCATATAGCATGCATGGTTAGGAATTTTGTGTGCAACGTGAATTATGTGAACCCTAAAAGGTGTACATTGTGAGTTCGTAGTTTAGACCATTTATGTGATGACTTGAGTACAATGTGATGAACGTGTGATGAATACAATGTGGTCAACGTATACATTGATGTGAACTTGATTGCGGTTGTGATGGATTATTGTTGTTGATTGGTGATAGTTTGATGAGTTAGGGCAAAATGAAGTTATGACATTAACGTAGTATAACATGGTGGCAACCCTAAAACAGCCTGATCAACTATTTTATGGTCACCCGATGGTATATGCAAGTTAATGACATCACGGATTGCACATGCTTGGCTTAGGGTATAATAAGGAACCGATATGTTTAATGGGAGTTGATTGGGTGGAGGGAAAGCCGCTGGTATCACCTGTATACAAACCCAATCAATAACTAGAGAGCATATCGGATTCGGATTATACTTTAAACCGCTTGTTCTAGTTGTATGATGTGTTGAGCTTGAGCACTTGGTTTCGATGATGGACAATTGTTGTGAACTTGGCACGAGAACATGATAGATAACGATTACTTGAGAACTTTGGTATATTGGCCTTAGCGTAGTGATATGAAACACGTATGATATGTTGGTATGATAGCATGATATATGACAGTTACTTGAGAACATTTATATGTTGGCCTTAGTGTAAAGACATTGAACATGGGTGGTGTGTCGGCATGAAAACACTAACTACTAGTGCGACTAACACAAGAGCAGTTGTGAGGCTAATCCTTGGGTCATAAACTCTAGGGCTACCACTATGGTTGGAATTTGGTAGTAGAATGACACGTTGTTTTAAATGTTTCATGTACAATTAGAAATGTTTAGTTGTTGAGAAAGTTGGTGTCGATTTGTCTGTACATCCATGATTTGGACTAGTGTTGACAGTAGGGTGAACAATGAAGATGTTTTGTTTAACAGTATGTGAACTTGAACATGTATGAGACGTTGTTAAACTTGATTGTATGCAAGATATAAGATATTTGGTGATCCATGCGTAAAATGTGTTAATCGACGAAGAATTATATGGATGGACTTAATACACTAGTTTTATTGCATGAATAAGAGAAACTATGCTGCTAAGCGTGATTTTATGCATGATGTAATGTAAATAAGTAATGCAGGTGTAGGTGTGTAATCGGTGAGCACTTGCACGAATATATTGGTGTACTAGTTTGATAGTTTTAGCATGTATAAATTTTGTTGTTAAGCTACTGTATACATGAGATAAGCAAATAAGGTGATGCATGTATAAATATTTACTCAATAGACAATTATATGAATAAGAGTGGTAGACATGTTTAATAATTCGAGTATGCCCAAAAGTTTATTTCTTAACTTAGTTATAAGAATGAATTGATAAATCATGCATAGTTGTACCTAACGTATGAGGGATCGTATGTATGACTTGGCATGCGAGATTAGTTGATAGAACATGCAAAATCTTTCCTCCTAACTTGGTTAAGTGGATGAATTGTTAGGATATGCGGTAGAACAAATATGGTTGCCATGATACTCCAAGTGTTGAACATGCTTGAATTTCGTTGCCCAACTAATTGGGTGAAATAAATCGTTAGGACTTGATAAAGCATGCGTAAAGGTAATTGGAATCTTGGGCAATTGTGGGTATAGGTTGCCATGCTAGCCTTATTACTTGAATATGTCGGAATCTTGTTGTCTAACTTGCTTATTGAATATATAGTTAGGAATTGAAGATGCATGCATAGATATAAATGGTCTAGTGAGCAAATGTATGTATAATTGGTATGGCGATTAAAAATTTCTTGGCTAAGTTATCCCCCCTTGTTTACTTATGACTTAGTCAGTAACGTGGAGATTATAAGTATAGTTGTAATATGATTATAAGAACCTCGTGGTGCTATACGCCCTTAGGATTGAACCTTAGGACAACGCCTGAGTTAACTAAGGTGAGTTGATGAGAATAAATGAATAACAAGGGAGTTAACTGCGAAGTCATTAACGAGGGCGACAACGAGTACATAACAATTTTGTTTTGAGCATTTATACAACTATAAACTTTACTATATGTGAGAAGGAACGACCTTAGTTAGGCTAACCATAGATTTCAACAAATAAATTGAAATTTAAAAGTCTACCCAACATGTAAAATATACGCAAACACGAACATCGCATGAATGGAGTTGAGGTGTAGATGATATTGGGTGGTATAAATATATATACGTACACGATTGGTAAAAGTTGATCTATTTGAACGCCTAGCTTAATGCGGAACTGAGAGTTCATAAGCATGGGAAAACGACGTGCCAAGTAAGTGCCATAATGCGAGTCACACGTGAGATGTGAGAAGTTTAAAAACTTATAGTGTATGATTCTTAAAACTTCTCGACCTTAAACGGATCGCTAGATTGTTGTCTAACACATGAATGAAGGTGCCGCCAGGATTGGATGTCGTGGATAGGATCCCCCCCATTGTCAGATGGATGGCCAGAATGGGAGCAAACGTTTGGCTTAAGTGAATGAGCCGCCAACTAACGGGTGAAGCACGTCACGAGTGCTGACTATATGTCAAATCGTCATAATAAGTGATACCTATCTATAACTAATTGCCCTTAATGTTAATCCGGGTGGGCAAGACTTTAACCGCGATATGAATGGCCAAATAAAATGAAATACTTGAAGGTGGCAATAAACTCATTTGAGAAAATGGGATTATAACCCGGAGATCGATGAATCATGGCAAAAGATTCTAACACTTGGTATGAAGGATGCGTACGACGTCACCCTATTTTTAATAATCTAGTAAGTTATAAACTAAAAGCTTATTACATAATACGGCGCCTAAAATCGTATAAATTTTGCTAGTACAATAGCGAGATGTTTTTAAGACATTTGTGATAAATTTTAAATGTAAAAGACCAATGAATTCTTAGTAGATGTCTTTAGCGATTTTCAAAATCCAATTGTGTAACAAAAGGTGACTTATGAAAAGATTTTTATTATTTACATTCTTTTCCAAAAGCTTGAGGATTTTCGATTTTATATGAGAATCGGTTTTGACTTATAAAGTGTGTAAATGTTAAGTTGAGGGTGACAAGATATGATCGTTAAAAATCCTCGTTTGAACAAAACAATGTGATGACAACTAAGAACGAATAAAAACCTAAAAACTAGTGAATACCGACAAGAGGAAACGTAAACATTTGAGTCATACAAATCGGATTTAGAAAGTAAAGTTCGGAAGTGTAGGGGAGTTTTTTTAACTGGGGAATTCCCCAAGGCGTCAAAGTAAGATCTCGGTCCAGGAAGATTCTCTTTTAACTGGGGAATCAACAATGGCGTGCGTGAGGCGAAACGATTCGGAGTGAACGACATGTGAGTGGAATCTTAGACTCGCACGTGATAGTGAACGGGACCATGGATCAAGATTTCTGGTTCCCCTTCGATTTTCAACTTCGCAGTCTGGTGAAGCACATACTACAAATGATTAGGCGATCTGTGGATGTTGCGTATAGTACTTGTTGTATTCCTTAATTGTTTTGTTGGAAACTTAGGACGAGTTCCCATTTTGATGCTTGATACCTCTGCATGGTTAGTGTCCCGTGGCAAATTGTGAGCTTGGTGATCATTTTGGTTGTAACCCTGATAATTGACGAGTCTGAAGACATTGAGAAGAGTAGAATCTTTTTGAGAGCGAGAATCGTTGTAATTTCGAGGACGAAATTCTTTTAACCGGGGAATGATGTAACACCCACCGTTTTGACCGGTCAATGTAACGGGACAAGTAGTTTTGAAACGGGTCAAACTTTAATAAAGTAAACTTTTGAAGTGAAAAGGTAGGCGTATGAATAGTCATTAGAAACGTAATTTTGAAATAGATAATAATATGTCAACGAAGTATTTGAATGAGCCTCGGATTAAATTTTTTAACTAAACGAATCATTGCTCGGGAGAAACGGAACTAGTTGCGAGAGTGCTAGTGGGGAACAAAACCCAACTCCCCCTCTTCTTCCTTCTCATTCTTGCACTTGACTTTCTCTCTCACACTCTCCCTCTCTTCTTTTTCTCTCTAAAAGCAAGACCAAACACCCTTCCATTATTTTCTTCATCCTCTTCTTCTTCTTCTCTTCATAAACTCGGATTTAGGTTGGTGGTAATAACAAAAGTGTTAGTAAATTGTTGTATAATAATAATCTCTTGCAAAACTTCAAGATTTTTGGTTTATGTAAGTGTTCATCTTCTCCAAGAGCTCCAAAACCGGATTTTTAGCTTCGGGTCAAATTGGTAAGTGTTCTATAGCTCAAAATGTTCCTCTTAACTAGTAGAATACTTCCTTGTTACAGATCTAAACGATGGGCGGTCGATTTGAGTGTAAAATGTGCGTTTTTGGTTGAAAACGGGTTTTGGATTAGATCTTGAGATTTAGGAAGTGGGTTTTGTTTAAGAGTTGATTTTTATACTTGTTTATACTTGTATTAAGTTGTGTAAAAGTTTGAAGCTTTGATCTTCGGGTCAAATTAGGTTTTTGCCCGAAATCAGACGTTATGCACCGCACAGAAGTTTTATGCTCCACATATTCTGAGTTGACAAAATTTCTGATCTCGAAAATGCTGAAATATGCGCCGCATATTTCTTGCATGCGCCGCATATTTCCCAGTTCAGCCGACATTTGCTTGATGCGCCGCATATTTCTTGCATGCGCCGCATATTTCCCAGTTCAGCCGACAACCCTAATTTTGAAAGATAATAATATGTCAACGAAGTATTTGAATGAGCCTCGGATTAAATTTTTTAACTAAACGAATCATTGCTCGGGAGAAACGGAACTAGTTGCGAGAGTGCTAGTGGGGAACAAAACCCAACTCCCCCTCTTCTTCCTTCTCATTCTTGCACTTGACTTTCTCTCTCACACTCTCCCTCTCTTCTTTTTCTCTCTAAAAGCAAGACCAAACACCCTTCCATTATTTTCTTCATCCTCTTCTTCTTCTTCTCTTCATAAACTCGGATTTAGGTTGGTGGTAATAACAAAAGTGTTAGTAAATTGTTGTATAATAATAATCTCTTGCAAAACTTCAAGATTTTTGGTTTATGTAAGTGTTCATCTTCTCCAAGAGCTCCAAAACCGGATTTTTAGCTTCGGGTCAAATTGGTAAGTGTTCTATAGCTCAAAATGTTCCTCTTAACTAGTAGAATACTTCCTTGTTACAGATCTAAACGATGGGCGGTCGATTTGAGTGTAAAATGTGCGTTTTTGGTTGAAAACGGGTTTTGGATTAGATCTTGAGATTTAGGAAGTGGGTTTTGTTTAAGAGTTGATTTTTACACTTGTTTATACTTGTATTAAGTTGTGTTAAAGTTTGAAGCTTTGATCTTTACGTTTGGTGGGTCAATTTGTGTCGAAAATGAGGTTTTTGCCCGAAATCAGACGTTATGCACCGCACAGAAGTTTTATGCTCCGCATATTCTGAGTTGACAAAATTTCTGATCTCGAAAATGCTGAAATATGCGCCGCATATTTCTTGCATGCGCCGCATATTTCCCAGTTCAGCCGACAACCCGAATTTTGAAACGATCGTAACTTTTGAACTGTAAGTCCGTTTCTGACGATTCAAGCAGCCACGGAAGCGTAAATGAGTCTACTTTCCAATGGTATAGGCCACTGAGTCCAAAACATAGTTTGAAGAATTCAAAAGTTTTGATAAAGCAACAGTGGTCAAGTACCGACTAGTCATTGTGAAACAAAACGTAATGATTCCACATCGGTTGGATCAAAACCTTATAAAATGGACATAATAAAGCTTTTATAGTAATATTAGGTCAATATTGATAGGACCTTACCTATTTATATGCTTTAGGATTAATGTGATACGTGTATGATAGGTTTCAGCTATCGTGGACGCCGGTTCTACTTCCTTTCATCGTAGGGTTGTTGTTGTTCATCACAAGTGAGTTCCGTAGCTCCCTACTCAATAGAGATTCGGGCTGAAAAGTGTACAAGTTTTGTGTGTTGACTTGCTTGATTGTGCAATTTATGTTTGCCTTGATTGATGACGTAGTTCGATTGTGCATACGCTTGATTTTCTTGATTGATGGCATTATTTGATTGTGCATACATTTGATTGTCTTGATTGATGGTGTTGTTTGATTTCGCACACACATGATTGTCTCGGTTGATGATATTGTTTAATTGATGGGTTGTGCATTTGCTATTAGATATGAATTGTGAATTTAACTTAGTAGGTCATACATGGTGGACGGTAATGCCATCGAAGTTTTATAGATTTGGTGGGAAGGCTGCGGGTGACCCTATATATAAGCATCTATGACACCCTCGATGATAGTATCGATTCTAAAGTGTATGTTCGTATTTATTGTTGAGCTTTGGTGGACATTGTGATTAATTTGGATGACATGTCTTGTTGGTGACATTGATTTATTGATGGATTGATTGAATATGCATTCGGTTGTGATTATATGTTTTATTTAGGATAGTTGTGCATACATGGAAGTCGATTATGCCTTCAAAGGGTTATAGATGTGGTGGGAAGGTTGCGGGTGACCCTATATATAAGCATCTATGATTCAATGAAAGTAGAATCCTCCGAAGTGTATGTACATGTTGTTTTGGTTGACGGTTGGACGTTTTGACTTGTGGTTTGTTTTGGGGAGACCGATCTATGGGAGTCGGTTGGTAATTGTTTGGTGATATAGATTTAGGAGCTCTTCCACTATTGTGTGGACCGGGTACTATACGTACTTGAGGACATTGAGGTGTACATGACCCCAAGTATATAGATGTATATACTTGATGATTTTGAGATGCCACATTGGTCATGGTGATGACATGTGCGTATCGTTGCGATGATGACATGATCGCCACACGTATGATATACATATTGGTATTGTGACACGCATATGACACATATCTTGATTTTGACATCACATGTGCATACTCATTACACGCTTTTGCATTGCATTCGCATTATTTCGTGTAATCTTTGAATTGATTGATGTGTGACAAAGCTATGCTTTAAGCAACCTAACTTGTTTGACGTGTGATTACTTAAAGGCTACTTGTAAGTGATTACTTGCCGTTACTTTGGATATCTTGTTATTATCGACGATGGTACCTTGTGAACCATTACTACGAACTCACCAATCTAGTGTTGACCTTGTTTAGTACACTTTTCAGGTTATCAAGCGAATCCATGGCGTGATGATCGATTGATTGATGCTTATGTTTGTGCGTGGGCTTGGACTTACATGGATCCAGGATTCATTAGCCCCCTTTTTTTTTGCATTATGCATTTTGTACTTGATTGTTGATGTTGGATTCACCGAATCCCTTTTTATTCATATAGTTCATGTTCTACGATAATTTCACTGTGCGCTATATAATTTCCGTGACATTCCGAGCTCTAGTTCGGGGTGTTACAAATTTCACACCAAAACCGGCTACCGATATCTAGACGTATCTTATCTTCATACAAGGACACCCTTCGATTAATAGCTCATACTAACACTTGTATGTTACATATATAAGATACATTGTTGCTGGAAGTCTTTTTCGTTTCTACAACACAACAACAGTATCCAATTCCTATCAAAGCGCGGGGTATGAGAACGTAAAATGTAGGCAGTTTTGTCTTTATGAAAAGTAAAAAGACTACTTTCATAAGGATCTCTGATTAAATGATGAAAGAAATCTAACAGTAACCTAGTCTCTTTCGTTTCTCGAATAGAGATATGACTATCTATATCTTTTTTCTCTTCTACTTTGTCTTTGATAGAAATTAGGCAGTTGTTGTTGTTTGTAAAATCCAATCAAAATCTTTAAGACGGCAAATGGCCAATTATGCCACTTGTTATGAAGTTATCTCATTGTACCATTTGAGTTTTACCTTCAAAATAAGTCTATATTCACTAGGCATGAGCACGGTCAAAAGACCGAACCGGACCGGACCGGACCGATGTGGACCGAAGACCGAAGTGGCAGAAAAACGAAGACCGAAGACCGGCCCGATACCTGCTCGGGCGGTCCGGTCCGGGTCCGGGTTAGCCCGGGTCGGTTCGGTTATTTTTGGGTCAGACCGAAATACAATAAAAGATGGGCTTTTTCCTGCTGGGCTAAAGACAAATACCAGTTGGGCCAACGAAAAAAACCTGCTGGGCTAACATTTAAACCTGCTGGGCTAGTGAATCCAAACCAAAAAACCTGCTGGGCTCATTTCATGCATTGCAAAAACCTGCTATAATTCAATACATGCATATTATCAATATATATAACATACCAACGCCAGTAGCCCCAAATGAATTCGGTTCTCGGGTTATCAGGTCTGGACCGATTTCTGCCGGGTTTTGGACCGAACCGGACCGAACCCGAGATAACATGGAAATCCAGGACCGAAGACCGGACCGTTTGTGGCTCGGTCGGGCCGGTCCGGTTCGGTTTCGGGTCAGTCAATGTCGGGTCTCGGGTTTCAGGTCCAAATGCTCATGCCTATATTCCACGTGCCTCTTCTCTCTTTTGTTTCTCTCACACACACCACACCTTAACTAAGTGGTGGCTTTTATATAAAGAGGCCAACTTTTGTGATTAGACATTTGAGTTTGAGGACAAACAAATCAACTTTCTAATTCTACTTGCTCTGATTCAAAAAGTACAACCAAACAAAACAAAAAAAGTATTCTTAAATCACTGCACACTTAAAAATTTCCCAATTGCAACCCTACAATTTGGACATTCAAGCCACCTTTGTCATACACACTCACACATCAATATCTCTCTTTATCTCTACAGGACTACAGGTAACTCAATTTCCAACATCTGTAATTATTCTTATGTATATATATAACACTTTGGATAAAATGTGTCAAAAGTCTTGAGTTTTTTTTCTATATATAACAAATGGGCTTATGCTGAATTTGCTTATTTGCCTTTGAAATGTTTGATCTAATCTCCTCATTTAATGTGCATGCTGGCATTCATATAATGCAGTTTTTAGTTTCATTTTTTTATATGATTATGATCAAGATACAGGCACCATTAAGCCCATTTGCTGTTTTATCAAATTACTCGTACTTTATTTTGGTTCTAAATCTTTATATCAATTGTGATGCAGATTTTGTATCATTCTAAGTGTTGTCACAGCTCATTAACAAATCATTATAAAAATGGGATTTGAAAGAGTATCATGTTATGATAATGGCTGTTTTTTTATTAACAAAATCTTGATAATCAATATTTCAGGAAAACTAAGTCTCATAGGCTGTTCAAATTATATCTTGGACTTGCATGGGGCTATCATATTCATGCCCCTTCACCACGATTACAGAATTAGAAAACGCTTCACGGGCCATAAGTTTAGAGGATAATGAACTAATTACTTCCAATTCAGCCGAAGAAACAGAGCTAGATTACACGAAAATGAAGGAAATGTGCACCGGATTTGCAAAATTCGACAATGTGATGGATGAATTCACACAATCGTCTATTTTTTATTTGGGGAGCCCGGAACATGAAGCAGCCATTAAGTTACAAAAAGTGTATAAGAGTTTTCGAACCAGAAGAAAGCTAGCAGACTGTGCAGTACAAATAGAACAAAGCTTGTATGTCATTTCTACCCTTCTTCATTCATTTTGGTTCTTTTTGAAGTTATTAGAAGTTTTCTCTAATATGTTTTTGTAACTTTTATAGGTGGAAGCTTCTAGATTTTGCTGAACTAAAAAGAAGTTCTATTTCATTTTTCAATGTCGACAAGCAAGAGACCGCCTTTTCACGCTGGTCTAGAGCAAGAACACGGGCAGCCAAGGTTGGAAAAGGTTTATCAAAGAACAGTAAAGCCCAAAAGCTTGCTTTGCAACATTGGCTAGAGGCGGTAAGTGAACCAAGTTCTAATAAACGGCGTCATTTTACTTCTTACTTCATATCTATTATCTACTCGTATATCTTATAAAGTATTGATTTGTAACATATATATCGAACAGATTGATCCTAGACATCGTTATGGGCACAATCTTCATTTCTATTATGGAAAGTGGCTGTTGTCTCAAAGCAAAGAACCTTTCTTTTATTGGTAAAAACATGTAATAAGCTTTAATAATCTTTATATTAATGCTTACTTAGATAGTTCATTAATCTGATGTGTATCTTTAAAATTGCAGGTTGGATATTGGAGAAGGGAAAGAAATTAATCTTGTTGATAAATGCCCGCGATCAAAGCTTCAACAACAATGCATCAAATACCTTGGCCCGGTATGTCCCTATAAACCCGTTATCTATTTATTTTAAAAAGTTTAGACACACAAGATAGATACTTACCAAGATTCATGATTTTTTTTTCTCTAGATAGAAAGAAAGGCATATGAAGTTGTGATGAAAGATGGAAAGCTATTATACAAACAAACAGGGGAATTCCTTGATACAACAGGAGAACCGAAGGGTTCTAAATGGATATTTGTGCTCAGTACGTCGAAGGTTTTGTATGTTGGGATAAAGAAGAAAGGGTCATTTCAACATTCAAGTTTTCTAGCCGGTGGAGCTACATTGGCTGCTGGGAGAGTCGTTGCTGAGAAAGGAACACTAAAGGTATATTTTTACTTAATGGGTAGTGATCTGTACACCACCTTTTTTAACTTATGTTAATTTGAAGCAAAGGTTCAACTTACTAAAATGCACCATGATTTGTGTTATTTCCATCAGGCAATCTGGCCTCATAGTGGCCATTATCGTCCTACACAAGAAAATTTTCAAGATTTCATTTCTTTTCTCAAGGAAAATGATGTGGATACGACCTATGTTAAGGTAATAACATGACTCAATTCAAGAAAACCTTCATGATTCATGTTGCTTTATTCGGTTCTCATAATTCTTTTCTGTTATTTTCAGATGGATTCAGACGAAGATAAAGAACATACAAGTAATCACATAAGAACTCACTCATCAGAAGAAGAAACAAGCGAAAAAGAGCCTCTCAAGAACAATGATGATCAAATGGGCTTTCAATTTGAGGGTCTTTTTAAGAACTTAAGTACTCTTGAAATACCAAACTGCGACAATACTCAAATGAACATTAACACCAAGAACCAAGAATCCGAATCATTTTCCAAAGATTTAACATGTGAGACAATCTTGGATGGTTATGAACCAGCAGAAGACTCATTCGATTTACAACAAAATGATACTCAATCAAAACATGAGCTTTCAGATGATGAAGATGAACCAAGTATTGATGAGACTGTTTCTCAAAAGACTAATCCACAAAAAGATACAAATTCTTTTCAGCTAGGAGAGCAATTATCTTGTAAATGGAGTACGGGTGCTGGACCTCGAATCAGTTGTTTAAGAGACTATCCAACAGAACTACAATCACATGCATTAGAACAAGCCAATTTGTCACCAAGAAGTGCCCCAAGTAGCCTTAGGTTTACAAACACAGAATTCTGTACAAGCCCTTTATCTTTTGAAAACAGAAGTTTGCTACGACGATATAACCGGCCTTATAGAACACAATCAACTCCATCACGTATTGGATCGTTGAAACTCGAATGCATAGATTTTCATGAACAGTAGTCAGTGAATATTATCTGAGTTACTAATTTTTGTGATTAATATTCCTTAATTCTTTTATTTTAGTGTTAGGCATTCTTTGGAAGTTTAATTGTTCAGTCAAGTATACAACATTAGCTGATTTTCTTCTTCTTTGTACATATTACTAAAGGAAAAGAAAATTTTACATGTCCATACATTCATTATTCTTTTGTAGAAATCTTTATATCTTTATAATATATGGCTTTTTTCTTAATTAGCATTTGAAAAGAATGACTGAGCTATGATAAAGATAATGTTTGATTTGGTTTTCTAAAGTAAAGATATGACAATGGATCACATGCTTAAAATGCAGAAAGTTATATAAAAAACCCAAAGTTTATATATATAATCTATAATAACCTTTATAAAACAAACTCAACCCCTCTCCTTACTTAATTAAGATTTTGAAATAACTGAATTACCCCCACAATTCAACATTCTTCTCATTCATCCATTGAATGTACCCAAAATACTCCTAACAATTTCAACCCACACAAATCTACGGTCAAACCCTAATCTAATTATCTATCTACATCTATATTATATTATACAACAAATCTCATTTTGTTGAATTTTAAGTTTCAATATTCCACAATTCATCAAAATCACATTACATCAATAGCTTACACTACTTGCCGCCGCCACCATCACCACCAATCGCTGCCGCCAACACCGTCGCCACCGTCGACGCTACCGCCGCACGCCAACATTCGTTACTGCCACCGTCGCAGCCATTACATCGCCATCACCACTGTCACCTCCACCACCGCCGCACGCCACCACCACCCGTCACCGCCGCATCGCGCGGGTACCCTTTTAGTATATAATATTATAATTAAGTGATATTTTAATCTTAAGAGACTAAGATAAAAGTGATTGAAACCCAAGACAAAGACAAAGGGCAAAAACTTTCTTGTGGCAGAAGATATGAATTTAATCATTCAAATTAGATTAGTTTTTAACCTTTTTTTATAAAGAAAACGGACAACGAATAATCCTTGACTAACTCCGAAGCTACAATGGCGAAAAGACCATACCCATACATGTGTCAGCTTAATTATTGAAACAAAATTCTTTTTTAACCGCAAATGTGTTTATGAGCAATTGAGATTAAGGACATTAAATATAACACTAATGTCTACCAGTTTAACTAAAGATATCATATAATGTTTTCTGCCTATAATTCCTATATATATTTTGTTTTATCTCTTCTAAAAGATTGTATATTTTAAAATTATTCTAGGTTGTTAAATTGTGAGCTAAGAAAATAAAATCGATGATCACAAAGTAACAAAAAGTTTTTATTAAAAAGTAAAGTGTTTAGATGGGAAAAAAAACATAACACTTTTAACATTGATGAATACACTAAGAAAATATGTTTTGATTAACCCAACTCTTAGGTTTAATAATTAGTTTAAAATCAAAGGATTGGCATATTATATATTATATTATATACCTCTATTAAGAGGAATCGAATGATGAACAGTGAAGCAGACTGACAGGTAGCTGCGCAGCTGCCTGCTAGCTTGCTTTTTTTTTTTAAACGTATATATTTATTATGTCAAACTTTTTAATAAGTTTATCATATTGTTTTTATTTAAAGTTTTTAAGTTTCGTCTATCTTTATTTTTGTTTCGACTCATCCAAATTTCTTATAATGGTTTTATTTGTTTTTTTTTAGATTATTTTAAAAAATAAATTTATGTATCTAATATGACAAAACTTTTAAGCAGGGTTAGTTTATTGTTTTTTTAAGGTTTTTTTTATGACTCACCCCGTTTTCGGATTTTACCACGTCGCAACCGGTTTTGGTTTTCTTGCGCAGCTGCTGTCACTCTGCTTTTTTTTAATTAATAAAACATATGTGTTTAATATGCAAACTTTTAAACGGGTTTATCATATTTATTTATGTTTGATATAACAAACGTAGACATATATATTTATATTCTTTTTTATGTTGTTAGTTGTCTGTCAGCCTACTTGGTCTTTTTGCTTTATATCACAAACATTTGAACGTAACTGTACACGTAAATACGATAGTTGAAGCCCGCAGCGCGGGCTTATAAACCCACTAGTTTTCATAATGTGAAGTGAATAATAATTGTGTACTTTCATGGTACTACAAGACATACATATAATAGAAGAGAAGTCAAAAGGCATGTCAAAAAATAACCCACAAAAGTCCTTGAAAAACCAAATATTCATGCCCCAAAGTTTTGGTCTATCAATATTATATTAAACACTTGTACTTGTTCTGAAAGTACACCTTTCCATTGATCAATGGAACATGCAAACTACATGTGATTAAGATGCACTATCATCATTTTTAATTATTTCCCAAAGATTTACACCAGTTTCAAACTTCATTGTTTCCACATATGCATTAAAAATCAAATATGATATATATAAAGTGATGTGTCATGCAAGCTTTAGTTGAATGGTAGAAGCGTTTCTCTTTGTAAAAAAGTTTAGGTTCAATTTTCGACATTAATACCTAATACCTTAAGAACTTACTTGTGGATTCAGTTCTTTTTTTCTAATTTTATTTTTTTAATCTTTTAAATGTCATCATTCTATCCTATGATTAGATTGAATTTTATGCTATTGAATTAAGTTGATTTATCATTGTTTTTTACTTCCTCCGTTCCGTTAGAAACGTCTTCTTTTGAATATTCAAAGTTTTTATTTATCAACTTTAAACTTAATTATTTTTGTTTGTGTTATATGATAATTGATTTAAGTTATATGAATTGATTGAGTTTTAGATATATAGCATGGTGCCCGCGCAAATGCGGCGGCGTTGGCGGCAATGCGGTGATGACTTGTGGCGGCGGCAACTGATGGTGGTGACAACAAGCAATGTAGGTATTGATGTAAATGTAATTAATATAATGGTCAGTGTAGTTATTTTAAGAGTTGAGAGACTGGTGATGTAATTTATTTCATTTATATTAGTGAAATAATTAAATTAGTGAAAAAAGAAAAATGATTTAGAGAAAGAGTAAAGGGTATTTTAGTCATATTGCATAGAATAACTTTCAACATTTTCATAAATAAAATAGGCTATTTCTTTTATATGTAAGTATAGATGTTTATTGGGTATAATTTTTATCAAGTATTATATAATACAAAAGAAATTATTTAAAGTCAAAATTAAATAACAAAGACTTTTAATATTTAACTAGATAGATGCTCGCGCGTTGGCGGCTAAACGTTGATGGTTTTGGGGATATATGGCTGCGGTGGTAATAGACTGTGGTGATTGACGACGGTGGGTGGTTATGGTGAGATATGTGTGTTTGTGTGTGTGTTCAGTGTGGGCAGAGGAGAAGAAAGGGGGAAATGAGGAGCGTGTAGGGTTTTGTTTGTGTACATGGGTATTTTGGGTAGAAAAAAAATCTGAATTAAAAACTCTCAGTTTGTATTATAAGGGGTATAGAAATGTAACATTTTTAATGGGATACAAGGAGTAAGTATTATTATGAAAGTGAGTATAACAGAATTAGCAATCACTTAACAAAATATAAAAAGTGATGTCACATTTTACGTAGGTCTTGAGTTAAGCCACAAAGTTTTCACATAAACCAATACCTTTTATTCATAATTTAATCTATGTTTGGTATTTCTGATCTGTCACTACATTACATCCCAAGTGATAGCTGTAATATGCAATTGCCATTGTATATGGTGCCATGTTTTGAATGTTTTTATATACATAATGAAGGTAGTTTCAAGGGGATAAAAAAAATTAAAACTTCTAGAGAATCAAGATTCACATTTGAATATTGTTATAGTTTCTTTAACAAATTTCAATAATGTTAGATTGGAGACTTGGTTAGAAAATTTAATGCATGGAAATCAAAGCATAAAATCTAAGAATATAAGTGATATGGTAGAATGAGGTCAAAGAAACAAAAACAAAATGACACTTCATGGTAATCAAACATGATCTAAAACAAGATGCTCAAATCTTGTTTAGGTTTAAAAGTTTTTTGTACATATGATGTGGTTCATGAATCTTTAGGGCTTTATTATGTTGACTTTACAATAAAGCTAATATAATAACATTATAACAATATACCTTTTCTTTAGAAACATGCCACATTCTAATAATTAAGTTGTGTTTATGATGGGTTTAGATGTACATTCTCAACATTTAAATCTTGACCACTCAACTACTTGATGAGTTGTATCACTATAGTTTGAGACAACCTTAGTTTCACCCCTTTGAAAATTTATTTTATAGATTTGTGTCCTAAAGTTGCTAAACCTTCTAGGATTTGTCTTTGTAGAATCTTTACAAGGACCAACAATCTCTTTTCAGAACTTTGTATTGTCAAAAAATAATAAGAAGATAAGAGATTTTAGCTTTTAAAGATCATGCAAGATCAATTCAAGATTTGGATGGCTAAGCTAGTAGACAAAAATCACCACAACATAACAAATAAATTCATCATAGCAAATAAATTCATCATCAAAACTTCAACAGTCATAGAAATAAATTCATCATACAAATAAATTCATCATAGCAAATAAATTCATCATAAAATAAATTCATCATAGAAATAAATTCATCATAGAAATAAATTCATCATAAAATAAATTCATCATAGAAATAAATTCATCATAGAAATAAATTCATCATAAAATAAATTCATCATAGAAATAAATTCATCATAAAATAAATTCATCATAGAAATAAATTCATCATAGAAATAAATTCATCATAAAATAAATTCATCATAGAAATAAATTCATCATAAAATAAATTCATCATAGAAATAAATTCATCATAGAAATAAATTCATCATAAAATAAATTCATCATAGAAATAAATTCATCATAAAATAAATTCATCATAGAAATAAATTCATCATAGAAATAAATTCATCATAAAATAAATTCATCATAGAAATAAATTCATCATAAAATAAATTCATCATAGAAATAAATTCATCATAGAAATAAATTCATCATAAAATAAATTCATCATAGAAATAAATTCATCATAAAATAAATTCATCATAGAAATAAATTCATCATAGAAATAAATTCATCATAAAATAAATTCATCATAGAAATAAATTCATCATAAAATAAATTCATCATAGAAATAAATTCATCATAGAAATAAATTCATCATAAAATAAATTCATCATAGAAATAAATTCATCATACAAATAAATTCATCATAGAAATAAATTCATCATAAAATAAATTCATCATAGAAATAAATTCATCATAGAAATAAATTCATCATAAAATAAATTCATCATAGAAATAAATTCATCATAGAAATAAATTCATCATAAAATAAATTCATCATAGAAATAAATTCATCATAAAATAAATTCATCATAGAAATAAATTCATCATAGAAATAAATTCATCATAAAATAAATTCATCATAGAAATAAATTCATCATAAAATAAATTCATCATAGAAATAAATTCATCATAGAAATAAATTCATCATAAAATAAATTCATCATAGAAATAAATTCATCATACAAATAAATTCATCATAGAAATAAATTCATCATAAAATAAATTCATCATAGAAATAAATTCATCATAGAAATAAATTCATCATAAAATAAATTCATCATAGAAATAAATTCATCATAGAAATAAATTCATCATAAAATAAATTCATCATAGAAATAAATTCATCATAAAATAAATTCATCATAGAAATAAATTCATCATAGAAATAAATTCATCATAAAATAAATTCATCATAGAAATAAATTCATCATAAAATAAATTCATCATAGAAATAAATTCATCATAGAAATAAATTCATCATAAAATAAATTCATCATAGAAATAAATTCATCATACAAATAAATTCATCATAGAAATAAATTCATCATAAAATAAATTCATCATAGAAATAAATTCATCATAGAAATAAATTCATCATAAAATAAATTCATCATAGAAATAAATTCATCATAGAAATAAATTCATCATAAAATAAATTCATCATAGAAATAAATTCATCATACAAATAAATTCATCATAGAAATAAATTCATCATAAAATAAATTCATCATAGAAATAAATTCATCATAGAAATAAATTCATCATAAAATAAATTCATCATAGAAATAAATTCATCATAGAAATAAATTCATCATAAAATAAATTCATCATAGAAATAAATTCATCATAAAATAAATTCATCATAGAAATAAATTCATCATAGAAATAAATTCATCATAAAATAAATTCATCATAGAAATAAATTCATCATAAAATAAATTCATCATAGAAATAAATTCATCATAGAAATAAATTCATCATACAAAAAATTCAACAGTCATACAATAAATTCATCATAAAATAAATTTAACATCTGTCAGTTCATCACCTCTCTTTCAGATCCAAAATTTTATAACCACAATCATAGCAAATAAATTCATCATAGCAAATAAATTCATCATCAAAACTTCAACAGTATAGAGTTAATTACAGAAATCGTCCCTGTCGTGGTACCCAGCTTGCAGGTTTCGTCCCTACCTTTCAAAAATTACAGTTTTAGTCCAAAAAACTTTGCTCCGTCAACACTTTTAGTCCAAAGCATTAACAGACGTTAAAATACCCATCACGTGACCTGCACATGATGGGTATAATGGTCTTTTCATTACCAATGGACCAAAAGTGTAAGAGTTAATTACAGAAATCGTCCCTTTCGTGGTACCCAGCTTGCAGTTTTCGTCCCTTAACTTTCAAAAATTACAGTTTTGGTCCAAAATCTCAAATGAAAATCTTTAACAAAATTTCTTATCCAAATCTCTATTTATAAATCTTTTGGAAATTTATACAAAACTTAAATAAAATTTCAAAATAAAGTTTATCATCGTCAGTTCATCACCTCTCTTTCAGATCCAAAATTTTATAACCACAATCATAGCAAATAAATTCATCATAGCAAATAAATTCATCATCAAAACTTCAACAGTATAGAGTTAATTACACCATAAAATTCTAAGGTGAGAAAGATGAATAAAAATCCTTTTTGATGTAAATAAAATTTCAAAATAAAGTTTATCATCGTCAGTTCATCACCTCTCTTTCAGATCCAAAATTTTATAACCACAATCATAGCAAATAAATTCATCATAGCAAATAAATTCATCATCAAAACTTCAACAGTATAGAGTTAATTACACCATAAAATTCTAAGGTGAGAAACAATGTTTTAAAAACCGGTATTTTAGTCATACCGGTGTGGAAAAATTTCCCGGTATTATCGGTATTACCGGAAATACCGGCCGGTACGACTATTTTTAATTTATTATATTTTTTTACAAAAATCCTACGAAACTTGTTACAATTTAACGAAAATTTTATTTAAGTTTATTTTGAAATTTTATTTAAGTTTTGTATTGTAACATCCGTGAATTTTGACCGTCTGACTTTACGTGCAATTTGACTAACAATTTAAGTTAATGAAATAGTTGGGTCGTTTTGTGATTAAATGACAACGTGGTATATTCGTCGGGTCGATAATATGTTTTAATCGGTGTTTAAATGCCTAACGTTTGTAATTTGGCTTGGGATGAGAAGCGGGTCGGCCCGTGGGTAGTCCACAACCCACCAGCCACCCAAGACCCAATCTCCCTCCTTATCCCTTCTCCCCCTCTCATTTTCTATCTATCTTTTTCTCTCTTTCTCTCAAGAACAAAGCAAGACCAAACCTTCTCTTCTCTCTACCATCTACTTAGTGTTTAGAAAGAGTATAACACTAGATTCATCGCCATCTATACCACATTATCGTCATATCGAAGAATCAAAGGTGGAAGCCTTGCATTTTTGTCCATTTGACCTAATTTCGGGTTCTAGCTCAAAAGGAGGTTTTGGTAAGTCAAATTCATCCCATTTATGCCTATTTATGTTTGTTTATGCATTTCTAGTCATCTTGAACAATTGCAAGTCTTGAATCGAGTCAAAAGACGATTTGGGTCAAATTAGGGTTTCGATTAGGGTTAGAGCGATTTGTTATGATTTTGATGTTTTGGGTCGAATTTATGGATTGGGTTAGGTTTATTTATGGTTAATGGTGTTTATGTATGCTTCAATTTACGTTACAAGTTCCCACAAATCGATTTGGATTGGTTTGGGTCGAGTTTTAAGGGTTTTTGGGTTGGTTTTCCTGCACTTGTTGCAGCTGCTGCTTCTGGGACCAGAACTGGGCCACTGCGGCGCAGTGGCTAGGGTCTGGTCAGTCGTGGTTAGCTCACTGCGGCGCAGTGAGCTTGGCTATGGCTCACTGCGGCGCAGTGGTTAGTTACTGTGAATCTTGCGCGTCAATTTTTAAACGTCAATAACTTTTGATCCGTAAGTCCAATCGAGTCATATGACCTATCGTTAGAATCGTAGGAGAGTCTAGTTTCATGTTATGACACTCGTTTTATATGAACCTTCTTCCATTTCAAAAAGTGTCGAGTCAAAGTGTCTTGTTCTTACTCGTTTAAGTTGTAAAGGCGTCTAGGGTTTGCGATTTGACCTAATTGTGCTAACCCAACTTGTTTAAGATTGTATAGTTGACATTACGGTATTATGATGTATATTTATAGGTTGTGGCCGTGCGGATCCTATTACTCGTTATTAATCTTTTATTTACTCGACTTAAGCTTCTGTGCCGATCAAGGTGAGTTTCGTATCTCCCTACTCGCTTGAGATCCGGGCTGAAAAGTGTAAACCTGGCGTGTTTACTTGCATTTATTGATTGATTGATTGATTGATTGTTTTAATTGTTGGATTGGTGTGATGGTTCCTTTCGTTTGATTGGTTAAATTGGTTTGAGTATTGAATTGTTGAGATGATTATCACGTTTGATTGACTTAGTTTATATTTGTTAAGTATCTAGTAATATTAGGATAGATGTACATACATGAAAGTCGGTTATGCCTTCGTCGGGTTTTAGATGTGGTGGGAAGGCTGCGGGTGACCCTATATATAAGCATCTGAGACTCGAAGGAAGTAGAATCCTCTGAAGTATATGTACGTATAGTTGGTTTGAATGGTGGTTATTGGTTTATGATTGACGACTATTGAATTATTAGTTTATGGTTCATCGTATGTTGATTGACTTGGTTTATGTTTTGGTTAAGTATTACATTATTATTAGGATAGACGTACCTACATGGAAGTCGGTTATGCTTCATTTGGGTTTTAGATGTGGTGGGAAGGCTGCGGGTGACCCTATATATAAGCATCTGAGACTCGAAGGAAGTAGAATCTGTTGGGATTTTTGGGTTTTTATCAAAGTAATATTATCCTTATAATATTAAAACGCAGCGGAAAAATTGAACCTTTCAATATGTGTATATAGTTAAAAACCAAAGTTTAACTTATAAAAGAAAACCCAAACAATAAGGATCCATGTATATGAATAACATACATACAAAACAACAACCATAGGGTGTTTTAGAGAACTACCTTTCTTCCAAGCTAGTAAGGTAGAAATGAAGAATATGATGTCTTCAAATGGCAAGTCTTCAAACTAGAAGAACCTCAAACTTGTATACCCCAAGCTTCCAACAAACACCCCAAAATATGCTAGGAATTAAACTTGAAAAGTCTTCTTTTTCCCTTTCCCCCTTTTTGCCAAAAATAGCAAGAGAAAAACCAAAAGAAAAGCTAGTTGAGAATGAGAGAAAATGCTTGCTTTTGCATGTAAGAAAAGATGCAAACTTAGTGGTGTATGTGTTGTAAGCAATGCAAGACTACAAGTGATATATGTTGAACAACACATCAAAATGCACATGGGGGGGGGGGGGGCCCCAAAAGGGTGTAACAAACATTTTTGTTACAAATTTTATAAAACCATTTACTTGTACATTTTGTAGATAAAATTGCAACATAACTTGTTATATATCTTATGTAACATTTTACATATTATACACAACATACATAAGTGTTTATTTTGCCAAATAAACTTATTCACATTTCTCTCAAAATAAATCATCCATATGATTTATTTATATATCTCAAGTACAATTATTTAGAAACTCACTTTCTAAATACTTCAAGTATTGATATTTATTTAAAGATCATATCATATAAATAAATATCATTGGTGTTTGTCTAGCTTGTTATTGGGTATGACCCGACTTGGATCATCACGTACTAGCCACGTCAATTTAATATGTGTCTTGGGCAGACGAATTCCAACAATCTCCCACTTGCACAAGATTCATAGAAGATTGACGCAAGCAGCAAATACCGCCTAACAACGGTTTGCTACCCCTAATACGTATGACGAAGTGCCATTCAATAACATCATCCTCTTCAAGTCCCTTACTTGAAATGATTTAGGTGAATCGATCATTTATCCTTTTGTCACAGATGTCATGTTAAATCTTAGAGACACAGAGTGATCATTCTCCATTGATTTAACTTTGTAGTAGGCCTTAGACATCTTACTCTCAACGAATAAGAGGGACAAATTCCATTTCGACTACATATGTCTTTCACAATCACCTTATATTATACCTGAGTTTAGCCTTATGTACTGCCATGTTTCAGAACAGCGAAGAACTAAATCAAAGTATAACATTCAGTGAATTTCAAGACCCAATATGTATCTCAGGTCTGAGGATACAATGATATTCGCCTTTTAACTCAAGATTACTTATGATCAATCATAGAGATTCTATGTAGTAATGCTTGAGAGCAGGTCAGTCCAATATTTGTATCCCACAAATATCTATGAACCTTGGTAGCAACACTTTGCTTTATATTCAAAACCTTTTGAATATCTACCAATCCAAGTTCATAATAGTCTTACATTCATATTTGTTCCCACAAATATGATCGACTACGGATATTTAGAATAATTAACTCATTCATGGATTTAAACATGCAAAAAAAATTGGAACATAACATAATTTAAAATAGAATACCAATATTCATATAAGGTGTTAATAAATACAAGTGTTCCGATATCCAAATACATAAAATAGATCAAATCCAATCACTAGAATATCGAAGTCCCATGGCACAAGTATGACTCTCATGCTTGGGCTTTCAAGGAGCTTCGTGAGTGGATCCGCAACATTTTGATCAGTGTGAACTTTGCAAATACATATCTTTCCTTTTTCAACTTCATCCCTTATGTAGTTGAATCTCCGCTCAATGTGTCTAGTCTTTTGATGCGCACGAGGTTCTTTGATTTGAGCAATCGCGCCCTCGTTATCACAAAGAATTTCTAGGGGTTCTTGAATGGAAGGAACAACCCCTAGATCGGCAATGAATTTCTTCAACCATGCAGCTTCTTGTGCTGCCAAAGAAGCGGCGATGTATTCCGATTCTGTAGTGGACAATGCAACCACATCTTGCTTTGAGCTTTTCCAAGAAACAGCTCCTCCATTTAGAATGAAGATATACCCGATTGTGATCGAGAATCATCTCGATCAGTTTGGAAACTCGCATCCGTGTAACCCTTTACAACGAGCTCCTCCTCACCAGATCCATATATTAAAACCATATCTTTAGTGTTTCTAAGATATTTCAATATATATTTGACAGCCATCCAATGACTATCTCCTGGATTTTGCTGGTATCTACTTGTCATGCTTAAAGCGCATGACACGTCCGGTCTCGTGCATATCATAGCATACATGATGGATCCTATAGCAGATGCATATGGGATTCCACTCATTCTCTCTTGCTCAGCTTTTGAGCTAGGAGATTGAGAAGTGCTCAATATAGTTCCTCTCTGAATAGGCACCAAACCTTTCTTGGAGTTTTCCATCTTGAACCTTTTCAAGATTTGTCTATGTATGCACTTTGATTCAAACCTATTAAGCGCCTTGATCTATCCCTATAGATCCTTATTCCCAAAATAAAAGCGGCTTCACCAAGATCCTTAATGGAAAAGCAACTTCCAAGCCAGGCTTTTACACCTTCCAAGGTTGGAATATCATTTCCAAATAGTAGAATGTCATCGACATATAATACTAGAAAAGTAATGATGCTCCCACTAGCCTTCTTGTACACACAAGCTTCATCAGCGTTTTTGATGAAGCCAAATTTCTTGACTTCTTCATCAAAACGACGATTCCAGCTTCTTGATGCTTGTTTCAATCCATAGATTGATTTCTTTAACTTGCATACTTTACTAGGATGTTTAGGATCAACAAAACCTTCAGGCTGATCCATATAGACATCTTCCTCAAGATATCCATTTAGAAAAGCGGTTTTGACATCCATTTGCCATATCTCATAGTCATAATGTGCGGCTATGGCAAATAATATCCTAATAGACTTTAGCATTGCCACAGGCGAAAAAGTTTCATCATAATCGACCCCTCGAGTTTGAGTGAAACCTTTTGCTACAAGTCTTGCTTTATAAGTACTCAAGTTTCCATGCATATCGTGTTTCAATTTGAACACCCACTTACTTCCAACTACTTTGGAATTAGGAGGTGCAACAACCAATTCCCAAACTTGGTTGTCATACATGGATTGCATCTCAGCGTTCATGGCTTCTAACCATTTTTTCGAATCTGATTTGGATATTGCATCATGGTAGTTGGTTGGTTCATCAGAAACCACCATATAGCATTCATCCATGAGAAATCCATATCTCTCAGGTGGATAAGTAGCTCTACCAGATCTACGAACGTTTTGTGTGTCTTGATCAACTCTTTGATCATCTTCAACATCCTTTTGTTGAATACTAGTGTCAACCAAGCGTGTATCTGTTTGTGGTTCTTGATCTTCTTCAAGTTCCACTGTTCTAGAACTAGCTCCTTCCATAAGGAATTTAGTTTCTAGGAACTCAGCCTTTCGAGCAACAAATACATTTTGCTCATTAGGGTTGTAGAAATAATATCCTAAATCATCTTTAGGATATCCTACAAAAATACATTTAGTGGATCGGGGTTCTAATTTGCTTGAGGCATCATGTCTTACATAAGCCTCACAACCCCATACTTTTAAATATGACAAAGATGGAACTCTTCCATGCCATATTTCAAAAGGTGTTTTCTCCACTTTCTTGGTGGAGCCATATTTAAAATTCGGGCAGCAGAGATTATGGCATAACCCCAAAATGATAGAGGTAGTGAGCTTTTGCTCATCATGGAACGAACCATATCTAATAGGGTTCGATTCCTCCTTTCAGACACACCATTATGTTGTGGTGTTCCAGGTGGAGTTAGTTGTGAGATGATTCCACAACTTCTAAGATGATCTTGAAAAGCATCACTTAGGTATTCACCTCCTCTATCAGAACGAAGAATTTTTATTGATTTGCTGAGTTGGTTTTCTACTTCATTCTTGAAAGTTTTGAACATTTCAAAAGCTTCATACTTGTGTTTTAACAAGTATACATAACCGTAACGACTATAGTCATCGGTGAATGTTATGAAGTATCTTTCACCATTCCTAGTCATTGGCTTAAAAGGACCACATACATCCGAATGTATGATACCTAATAAATCTTTCGCCCTTTCATTAGTGCCATTGAAAGGTGCTTTAGTCATCTTGCCTTGTAAACAGGATTCACATATATCAAATGAATCATTTGATTTTGTTTTCAAGAGACCATTCTTTTGAAGTGTTAGTATGCGATTCTTATTTATATGGCCAAGACGACAATACCAAATATAGGTTTCACTTAAATCTAATTTAAGTTTCTTGGTGGTAGCTTGGTACATTGAGTTATCATATGTTGTGTTTTCATGAACCAATTCATAAATACCATTTAAAGGCATGGCTTTAAAATAAAATACATCATTCATAGAAACATGGATATCATTGTTAACAAAATTAAAATCATATCCAACATGTCTTAAACGGGAAACAGAAATAATGCTCCTAGTCAAACTTGGTGCATACAAAACATTGTTCAATACAATTTCCAAACCACTTGGAAGTTTCAAAAGATAGTCTCCTTGAGCTTCAACTTGTACTTTCGCACCATTGCCCATAAAGAGACTAATGTCCCCTTTCTTGATGTGCTTCTTTCTTATGAACCCCTGTAACATATTACAAATATGAGTTCCACATCCGGTATCCAATACCCATATGTAAGAAAAAATATTATTAAGCTCAATATATATCATAAATATTTTACCTGAGGTATGCTCCGCATCCCTCTTAGCTTTCAACTCTTTGAGATAGGTTGGACAATTACGTTTCCAATGTCCTACCTCCCCACACTCAAAGCATGGGTCATTAACAGCAACCTTTTGCTTCTTCGGTTTTTGGGTTTCCATTTTTGCCTTTCCCTTTCCTTTGTAGTTTTTGTTGAATCCTTTTCCTTTGGCAACATTTGCCTTTGGTCCGGGAGTGGGCCTTTTCTTTCCGCCTTCATTGATCATTAAAGGCTTCAACATCCCCTTCTTCGGGCTCATCGGGAATAGGATCGTCTAACACATAGGATTTCTTTTCATGCTTGAGAACAATTCTCAAGTTACGAAACCAATCCACAAAGTTGTTTTGGTTGAGACGATCCCTTTCTAGAATGGATCTTAGTGAAAAATTATGGACGTTTTGGTGGGGGTTAATTGCATTGTTAGCGGCCATCTACAAGAAGAACTAGAGATGTTCTTGCTTTTGGTCTAGAGAGAAAAGAGAAAGAGAGAAAGATAAGAAATGAGAGGTAAAAGAGAAAGATAAGGGAGGAGGAATGGGTCAAAGGGCTGATGGGTCGTGGATGACCCACGGGCCGACCCGTTTCCTTCTCAAGCCAAATTACAATCGTTAGACATTTAAACACCGATCAAAATACATTATTGACCCGAATACAACACATTGCCATTTAATTCACGAAACGACCCAAATAACTTCCACATTGTCATTTAATCACCAAAACGACCCGAATACTTCATTAACCTATATTGTTAGTCATATTACACGTAAAGTCAACGAGTCAAAATTCACGGATGTTACAATTGTGCCGTCGCTGATCGGGGATGAAGAGGCCGCCAAAGATGACGACGGAGGATGAAGATTTCCCTTCCATGTGTAATTTTCTTTTTAATCTTGAATGTTCATTAGTTTTGATCCAATGGTTGATAATAAGTCCTTGCATCTCAAGCCAAATTAATTTTTTTTAATGATTACAACCCTTATCTGATTATTGTGTTTATGAAACGCAAAAAATCTAAAAAAATGTTTGTTTGAAACAATGATTATTTACTGTGAAATGCAGTTTTGAAGAAGCATGTACATGCATGCTTTTTCAAAACGCATAATCTATTTTGAAGACGCAAAATTTGTTTTGTAATCGCAATACCAAACACCCCCTGATTAATAATCTCTTACTAAAATATATTTTCATTGACTTAATTTGTTAAGAGAGTTTAGAAAGACGAAAGTGTTACAAAATGTTGTAACTTATCAGATTATTATTATTATAGTTACTAAAGTAATACGGAGTACTAAAACGTTTAAGCAAGAAACATAGTAAAGTTAATACTCCCCCATCCCATATTAAGTGTCCTAATTTGACTTTTTGAGTCTTTTTTTCCAACTTTGACCATAGATATTTTTGTTTATGTTATATAACACTTGATATAATAACATATATGAATTGTTTGAGTTTTAAATTTACTTTTCATTGATATAACTTTCATCAACTAATATATAACATAAACAAAGATATTTACGGTCAAAGTTGAAAGAAAAAGACTCAAAAAGTCAAATTAAGACACTTAATATTGGACGGGGAGTAAAATATAATAACATAAGATTAATATGAGTATTAATTTACAAGTTTTCGTTCTAAATAACATTATCAACAATATAATCTTGTGTATCTACATCTACAATCTACAATAGTATGTATGTTTGACATAATATTAAAGAGTTGAAGTCTATGAGATCCAAAAGCAATATACGCCTCTGAATTTATTTTGAATATATATAGGCATATAGCTAGATGCTCTATTGTAGTCGCCCATTTTCTCAACAGCTAATTTATTGACCAGCTTCAAGCATTTCATCAGCTCATCAATAAGTCATCTTAATTACGTTGTGGAAACAAAGTGGTTTAGAATTCAAAATCGTCTGAACATGATTTTTGTGCTAGGCCAAGAGACACGATCCGCTTATGTATACGAAAAATGGTCAAGTAGTAAAGCTAGCTTGGTGCAACAATTTTATTGTAAAAAAAACCCAAAGATAAAAATAATGTAGAGTTATAACTAAAATACAATAGCCAATTAAGTTGAATAATGTATAAAAAAGACACTAGAGGACAAGGCTTTGATTGAACCCGGAAAGGGCGTACGTTAATTGGGGCTCAGTAGTAGCGAAGAGCACCACGAGATCGAGGATGGTGACAAACTGAATCCTAATGGGCTCATGAGTGCATTATAAGCCTTTGGTCCAGGTGATAACTTTAACGGACTTAAACCCCCAAAATAGTCCACAACAGGTGACGACGACTTGGAAATAAACCTATTAGTGTCAAGTGTTTCATTTAAGAACTTGCAAAAATCCGGGGACAGGGTGAAGGCCGAAAATGGGCTCACCGTCCCTCCTCCGCCTTCTGATGGAGGTGGTGGTTTTGGAAATAATGATGGTTTTGGTATCGTAGAGAGAACTAAAGGTGGAGGAGCGATGTCTTTAAGGCGACGTATAGATTGAGATTGAAACTCGGGGGTACTAGTGAGCCTACGAACGGCTTCCTTGAAAGCGGACGATTCAACTTTGTAAACTTTAGCTGGAGTGGGTGGTAATGGTGCTATAAATTGTTTGGTTAGAGGTTTTTGGATAGTTTTACGGACCGAATGGATAGAATCATGGTACGATGTTGTTCGGCTAGATTTCATTTTTTTTGGTAAATTGTTTGAAGATGACGAAGATGTAGTGTAGGAATAACTAAATTGTTCCATTTGATTTTCTTCGTCCTTCAGACTTTTTGTGTTCTCTATTTTTGTATGGATGTATTATGCACATATATATAGAAGGTGTGTTAAGTCAATTATTCTATTTAACAACTTACATTTATTATATCTATGTGGCATGTTATAAGTTGTTCAACCGTTTACTTACATCCATTATGTCATCATCATCATCATCATCGTTAATTATATATATCTCGACTAAGTTTTACTAGTGTATAAGACAAATCAATCCAATTGTTGCTTAAAACGGTTTGACCGTGGACATACGACTTTTTCATAACTTATGAATAAAGATTCAGACTTTAAAATAAACCAAGTTTCATGATAGTTAATTGTTAAGGCAATGTTATAACTTATAAGAGATATCATATGAGTTCGAATCTTAATGACTATAACACGGTTATCATAAACATCAGAACGTACTGTTAAATACTCAGATTTTTTTCAAGATTCCTAAACAAAAATCTATTTCATTCTATGTTTATTATATTTAGGAAGACGGAAGTGTAATAAACCCCAATCGAAATGAGGTACTAAAAATTCAAATGACAGCTAGCTAGCTAGCTTTTAATTGTACGTCACATATATATTGATCGAGTTTAATATATTGTCAACGTATCTTACAGTATCTTTGGATATTATTATAGTATTGCTATGTTACTTTCAGAATGACCTAAAGATGATGATAAATTTTAGCTAGTTAATTACTTTGTACTATTCATTAGATATATACTCTAAACGCATGTATGATAGATTGATAGTTATAGCCTAAATCATAATTTATACAGTATTTTCCTAATGAAATTTTAAAGTTTTGAATAAATACACGCAACTGAATGAATGAGGTGATGGAGATTTGCTCCCAGCCATTGGCCCAATTTGGATGGTTGGGGTGGTGGTTAGAGCATTCACAGTGTCCCTCACTCATCCTTCAAAGACTGGTCCCTGTCAGCGTTACATCAGCTCCACATCAGCCCAAAGACTAACCAAAGACTAATCCTCCTACTAAACACCTCCAATGTCAGGACTAGTCTAGGACCCACTATTTATTTCATTTTATACTTCTATCTAACCAAGGAAAAAAAAATCAAGAACGAGTCTCGTCCCTGGGAGGATGGACGAGTCAAGGACTAGTTAGGTACGAGTCACACCTAGTGGTGTGCACTCGTCCCTGTAAGAAGGACAAGTGAAGGATGAGTCAAGGACGAAGACATTGTGAATGCTCTTAGAATCTCCACAATGTCATGGACGAGCACTCGTCCACCATACGTTTCATGGACAAGTCAAACTATAATTAGGTAGGACTCGTTCTTGACTTGTATTAGGCTGTAACTCATCATTATATAACTTTAAGGGGAAATCATAGGTACTACAAACTTGTGAAGAAAATATAATCTATTTTATCCCCTGAAATTTATTAAATATACATATTTACCCAGTACTCGTGTATTT
>CM067169.1:72756751-72831427 GCA_034093135.1 Erigeron breviscapus | reverse complement strand
CCTATCTTTTTGCTCCCCTCACCCTCTCGCTCGCTACACGTATGTTTTCTTTTTTCTTTAATTATATATTTTGTGTGTATATATATATATATGGTAGTAGTGATAGCCAATGATACACGAACATTTGAAAACTGGATAGGTATAGATTTTGGGGTAGAGATTCCCTCAAGTTATTCCAACTTGAGGGGTAAAGTTGAGAGGATCTTGACCTTTGATTCAAAATCAAGGGTTAAGATTAAAATATGAATATTAAATCTTGACCCTTGATTTTAATTTAAGGGCCATGATCTTCCTAACTTTACCCCTCAAGTTACTACTAACTTGAGGGAATCCCCACCCGTATGGTCCGGGTTTAGGTAATCCCGGACCCGGCCCCGTTTAAAAATCTACGTCCCGGACCCGGACCCGACGGGTCTCCGTTTACTTAATAACCGTCGGGTAACGGGTTTCCCCACGGGTAATCGGAACCCAGACAGAAATCAATCGGCAGTCGCCTTGATCAGAAAGATGGGGGGCTGGGGGCTAGGGTTTAACAAACCTTTTTCTCCCACGTGACTGCGTGAAAGATAAGACACCATTCATTTTTCTTTTATGCCAGTATACATGACTTTTATTTACTGTAGCAACAAGAGGTTTGAATCTTTTAAGTGCGTTTGCTACAACTCAATGCACCCAATATTACGTGAAAATCCTTCACTTATAAACGATATATTGTATTATCCTTCCTAACCAGTAGTCTCTATTTTAGCCTCATTATAACTAGTGAAACCTCCCCGATATTTGTAACAAAGAAAACTTTAATGGATCCCCGATTACCCGTGGGGAAACCCGTTACCCGACGGTTAGTAAATAAATGGGGGCCCGTCGGGTCCCGGTCCGGATTTGGGACGGAGGATTTTTAATCGGGTCCGGGATTATCTAAACCCGGACCATACCCGGCCCGTTGCCATCCCTAATGGGGGCTAGGGTTTAACAAACCTTTTTCTCCCACGTGCCTTGCACCTGACTATTAAGACCGGTTCAGTTAGTGTCAAGCATAGTTGTCTACTCGTAACTTTTGGCTCGACTCGAAAACATGATTTTTTGACTCTGACTCGACTGACTCCTCGTTCGTAAGAGTCAGGACTCGTCCTCTAATCCGCTTTTTCATGGGGGGAGGTGGCGCGCATTTTCGCCCTCTTCCCTCCTGTCTTCTCTTTACTCTCTCCTGTGCTTTTTTTCTCCCTCCCTCTCCCTTTATTATCTTACAGATTTACCAAAATATTACATATTCAATAAATTTGAGTCATAAACTTACAATTTATCTCCGTATTCGCAATAAAAGGATCAAACTACAATAATTATACATTTGCGACTCGTGACTCGGTCCACATTCACACAGCGACTCGTAAGAGTCTGGACAAAAACGAGTCACCTAACGAGTCGACTCGTTTTTTGTGTAAATCGACTCGACTCGTAAGAGTCGACTCGTGACTTGTAAGAGTTTAACAACTATGGTGTCAAGGCTGTTTGCTTAGGTTTTTTCTTTTTCTTTTTTCTTTTAGTTTTGGATTTAAATTTCTTTTCATTTTCATGTTTTTTGTTTGTTTTTTACTTTTTTAATTTTTTGTTTTTTATGTTTTATATTTTTTTGATTTTTTTTTTTTTTTTTTTTTTTTTTTTTTTTTTTTTTTTTTTTTTTTTTTTTTTTTTTTTTTTTTTTTTTTTTTTTTTTTTTTTTTTTTTTTTTTTTTTTTTTTTTTTTTTTTTTTTTTTTTTTTTTTTTTTTTTTTTTTTTTTTTTTTTTTTTTTTTTTTTTTTTTTTTTTTTTTTTTTTTTTTTTTTTTTTTTTTTTTTTTTTTTTTTTTTTTTTTTTTTTTTTTTTTTTTTTTTTTTTTTTTTTTTTTTTTTTTTTTTTTTTTTTTTTTTTTTTTTTTTTTTTTTTTTTTTTTTTTTTTTTTTTTTTTTTTTTTTTTTTTTTTTTTTTTTTTTTTTTTTTTTTTTTTTTTTTTTTTTTTTTTTTTTTTTTTTTTTTTTTTTTTTTTTTTTTTTTTTTTTTTTTTTTTTTTTTTTTTTTTTTTTTTTTTTTTTTTTTTTTTTTTTTTTTTTTTTTTTTTTTTTTTTTTTTTTTTTTTTTTTTTTTTTTTTTTTTTTTTTTTTTTTTTTTTTTTTTTTTTTTTTTTTTTTTTTTTTTTTTTTTTTTTTTTTTTTTTTTTTTTTTTTTTTTTTTTTTTTTTTTTTTTTTTTTTTTTTTTTTTTTTTTTTTTTTTTTTTTTTTTTTTTTTTTTTTTTTTTTTTTTTTTTTTTTTTTTTTTTTTTTTTTTTTTTTTTTTTTTTTTTTTTTTTTTTTTTTTTTTTTTTTTTTTTTTTTTTTTTTTTTTTTTTTTTTTTTTTTTTTTTTTTTTTTTTTTTTTTTTTTTTTTTTTTTTTTTTTTTTTTTTTTTTTTTTTTTTTTTTTTTTTTTTTTTTTTTTTTTTTTTTTTTTTTTTTTTTTTTTTTTTTTTTTTTTTTTTTTTTTTTTTTTTTTTTTTTTTTTTTTTTTTTTTTTTTTTTTTTTTTTTTTTTTTTTTTTTTTTTTTTTTTTTTTTTTTTTTTTTTTTTTTTTTTTTTTTTTTTTTTTTTTTTTTTTTTTTTTTTTTTTTTTTTTTTTTTTTTTTTTTTTTTTTTTTTTTTTTTTTTTTTTTTTTTTTTTTTTTTTTTTTTTTTTTTTTTTTTTTTTTTTTTTTTTTTTTTTTTTTTGGTGTTTGGATTTATTATTTTTTGTGTGTGCTTCTTTAGGATAGTGTTATTTTAAGATGCCTTTTTAATTTCATTTTATTTTTGATCTATTGGTTGAAAACCGGTAATAAGTTCTTGTAGCTCCAATGATATTTATTTTATATAACATTTTTTAAAAACAGGAAGACTTCCATTTTATCATGGATGTTCGTCTAACACCTGCGTTGAATAAAGGATTGGTAAGTGTTTAAGATTTTCAATAGCTGCTTGTGATTCCAAAAAATCAATAGATTAGTTTCCTAAAATGTTGTACTGAGTTGTTTAATTTATCTCCCCTTAAAATAGGTATTGCCATGGCAGTTTAATGATTTTCTATCCAGGTCTTTTGACAATCTTTTGTTGCTTGATTACAACCAAAAAGGTTATCGTGTTTTGGTACAACATCTAGAAAATGGTTTAAAGAAAATCCATGGTCCTAAATGGGAAGCCTTCCTTAAATTTGCTGCTACCCAGCCATGTTTCCAGAAGTTATGTTTCAAGATGATTGGTAAATATATATTTGAGGTTCAGCTTTATGATTCGGAGGATTTGGATAATAGAATTGGTGCTGATGGTGAAGCATACAATCACAGTGCTTTGTTGACAATCACACAATCCACTTTCAAAAAACAGGTAAGTTTTAGTACAAACAACATAAGCTCTGCAAACAATATTCATAGTTTACAAAATTGTGTCTGAGATTGAAAATTTTGGGTAAGTATTTGGTTTTTTTTTTCCAGAGACTCCCTCAAACTTTCCTTCTTTCATTGAATGGAACTGCTGAAATATCAGATACCAAACAGTGCAAGTTAACTGGACCAGAACATGAGTGTGTGGTTGATGTTTTGTATGATATAGTAAAATATTCCATTGAAGGTTCTTTAGTTCCCTTTACTGTGGCTGCTGGTTTTGAGGGGGGAAAATGGGAGGAATTCTGTTACAAGAACAACTTTAGGAATGGATACACAATTAAAGTGACAAACATGATCGATGGTAGTTTTAGTGTCGATGTCTTCAGGAAAGAAGGTATTTCTGTGAAATGTTTAGATTCTGGTAAGAATCCTTAATACCTACTCTAGTTGTGTTTTTCGATATGAAGTAATTGATGATTATTGAGTACTTTATTATAGGACCACATAAAATTGCTACTCATGTTGGAACTTCATCTGCTGCCCCTATGCAAGAAATGATAGTTGTTTCTAGTGGATCAGAAAGCTTTGATGTTGCTTATGAAAGTGATAGTGCTGAAGCATCACTGGAAGGATCTTTTGTCTTGGAAATCCATAAATTTAACGTTAAGAAACGTTGGCTGGTATTGACTTATGTCTTGTTATAATATTTATTATGCATTGATACAAACTGAACATATTTTTCTTGTTACATTCTCTAAATTTTTCTGTTTTCGTAAATATGTTTTCTTTATAGACTGTCCCAAAAGATATTGTTCGTAGATATCTTCTTCAAAAGTATCATAGGGCTGACCGTCACTTTAGGAATCATTTGTACCATGCCCAATTGAAAATCCGCTGGGACATAAGAAGACCAGGCGATGATACACATGTGGTGATGAAAGTGAACTGGGGTGAAATCCTTGAGGACATTGGCAAAAAAGTTCTTGATCCAGTGTTTTTCCATCTAAATCCTGAAAGATGTATTCCTGGAGACTTGGCAGACTTTGATATTTGGTAAGAACTTCATGTTGGTGTATTCTGTTGGTATGAAACTTATTATGTGTGTGTTATCCAAAAACTAGCAAGTTAATTAGGTATGTAATTTTGGACACGAATATTTATGTATGGTAACTTATGTAATCTGTGTGTTTAGATTTATATTATGTTAATTAAGTAGTTGGATCCTTACTATTATTAAGGTGTTCTAATCTGAACTAAAAGATAGTGATTTATTTTGTGTGGTTAATTATGGATGAAAATATTGGTTTGTTGGTATTACATAAAAATGAGTTATAAGATGAAATTTGGCTTTATTTTAACAAAATAGTTATAAGGCCCTTTGCATGCATGTGTTTTTTGAATTTCAGAGTTTGCAAAAATAATTCCCGAAAATTACACTTTTACCAAAAAAAAACAAAAAGTGGGTGGTAGTATCAAATAAAGTACTTATATTGTTTACACCTGTTTTTGGAGATTCACATTGCCATTACTCATTCTACCCACAGCAAAAAATACAAAACCACCACCCCCCTCCCATTATCAGATCTGTACCTACCAACAAAGTTTCATACATTTTAATGGCTACACCATCTAATGTGGGTATTGCTTCTTCTTCGACTACTAAAGTGCTGACAATAGTTGAACCGGTCAGTTGAATTCATTTATTAAATCTGAATTTTTATTTATTAATGTCTATAAAATATTGTTTAAGTATTTTTGTTACAACTATTTATGAAATGTAATTTTTAATGAAATTCAAAATGGACACTACTTTGTTGGGATGAGTTAATAAGGTATAGATCTGGAAAAAATTTAAAGTTAGGTTAAAAATTATAACCTTTTGGTAATTTATGTTAACATCATAATATGTATCAAGAAAACTGAATTTTTTAGATTTATTCACTTGAATTAAGTCGCCAAATGTTGTTTATTATTATCAACGTGTATATGAATTTCAGAATAATTTCCAAGTAATTGTGCACGGTGGTGAAGTAAATGAATTTCCAGACGGATTGGTAAGATTTGGAAGTTAATATATGTATTTCATTGTTTAATCGTAGATAAAATATATAGTGAGATACTTATAAAATAGTGTGATTGTATTGATTTTCAAAACATGTAGGAACTTCCTAAAATTTTGTGCAGTATCCTACCATGTGATTGTGAAGTGGTGAAATTGATTGATGAAGGCAATGTCCGAAATTATATAATGGTTAAAAATGTGGGAAACCATATGTTCAAAATACCAGCTTCTGAGTATGGTGAATTACTTAAGGCGAGTAACTATGGATTGGTGAAGAAGATTTGTTTTAGTTGGAAAAAGAAAGTTACGTTTTATGTTCAGTTTTATGGATCGGATGACCGTGAGTACTTCAGTGAAATCCCACCGGGTTCAGCTATGGTTAGGAGTGTTTTACTTAATGCAACTGAGGAAAGTACAAAACGTGTGGTAAGAATGTTATCTAATTAATAATTTCAGGATATTGAATTTTTAGCCTTTTGTTATTTAATATGTCAAATTTATCACTCTGTATCAACATTGTTTATCTATAGGAAATTAGTAAGTTTTTACTTTGGGATTCGAATGCAAATGAAGAAAAACCTTTGGAACAGACCACATCACTAATATGTCGTAACAAAGAATATGTGGTGAACTTTTGGTATCATGACTATGGTATTCCACTAGAAATTACTAAGCTTGCATCTGGATTTGAAGGTAGTGTTTGGGAAGAATTGTGTAGTGAAAATGGTGTGGTCAGTGGGTGCATATTAAAGTTTACAAACTTACGAAATAGGAGGTACAGACTTGATGTATTCAACAGTGAAGGTGTTTGTGGTGCAGATTATGTGGAACCTGGTATGTTTCTTAAGTTGTTTCATTAAAGATTTAGAGTTCATTGATACAAATTTTGATGTTCTATTGATTCATTTAACAGGTGTTCAATAGGTGATTGATGACAAAGTGGAACATGTTAGTTCATCTCCAGAAAATTGAGAAAACATTGTACATTTACTTATGTATTAGTAAATGATGATGGTGTTTTTAGTATTGTTGTATGTGAACTATTTAAATTTAGAATTGTGTTGTTTTAATAATTTTTCCTAACATGGATTATTATGTTTTAAATTTGCATGAGATGTTCTAGATTCTGTTTGTTATTATTTAATGTTTGAAACTATTTTTTCATTAATGTAAATGTCTATATCTAAGTATTTTATATGTGTATATAGAGATGTACATCTGAATTTTAATAATTTACATGTGAATTTATGAATCTGGATGAAAAGAAATTTGGAATTGGAATTAATTTTGGATTTTATAGGTATTCAAATGAGATGTGTAATATATTTTGAGTTTAATCGTTTATTATTAATTACAAAGTTGTGAGTGGATTATGATGTAATGCTTAAATAAGAAACGTATTGTTGGACTTAATTAATTGGAAAATTGGAGAGTTATCTAAACTTTATGAATATTTAATTTTATTTCATGTACAATTTTAATTTATAAAAAAAAACAAAATTTTTTTATGATTTTATATACATAGAATCAGATTTATTTAAAGTATGTTATTGAAGTAAATTTTGTTTGTTCGTTTTTTATTTTACTAAAGATGATATTTTTAATACTCAGGGGGGTAAAAGTGAAAAATTGTTTAACAAATGTGTGGTTCCAACTTGTTAGATTGTAGTGGCCTTTATATCTGAACCTAATTTAATTATAATTCATACTTAAAGTTTTGGTAATAAGAGCATGGCATTCCATTGAAGATCTCTCGTGAGCAACAAAATAGGGAGATCGAATCGGGTAATGTAATTTTTCTATTTAATTAATATATATTGATTTATACTAATATAATAATTTGAACAACTACCTCTACTGTTTTTAAAATTAACACCTAAATCAAGATTTAGGGTTTCTTGATGACATTTTTTTAGGTTTTTTTCCATAAATAGATGAATTGATAGAGACAGAACATTATTATGTGGGGACCATAGCATAACACATCTTTTTGGATTCATTTTTTATAACTGACTGTTTGATTTTAGTGAAAATGAAAAATACAGGGACTTTAGTATCTTGTAATATCTAATCAATGTTTTGATTATCGAACAGGTTAAGTTTCATATTCTGGTAGATGTTCCTAGTGATGATACTTTTGAAGAATATCTTGTAAGTAAAATCCAAGTTTCAACTTTTAAATAGTGAAGTTAGATATGAATAATTATAATGTAGTATAATTATGTTTTAATATATAATATAGATTATGCCAAGAATTTTCAAAAATCAGTTGGGTAAGAAGTGTAGCAGAATCAAGTTGATAGACTCGATGAATCATGATTACACAGTATTTGTTTATGATATGGGTGGAGGTGTGGTGAAGATTGGATATTTTTCTTGGCACCTTTTTGTTGGAAGTAATGTATTAGCTGACGAACAAATAAGCAAATTATGTTTTAAGTTAGTACGTAAGAATGTGTTTGAAGTGATATGCTTGAATTCATTTGGTATGGAAATGAAGCAAGATTTCAGCGGCAAAATGATGGTAAACAGATGTTTGGTTAAAGCTGGTGATACAACAATTTACAAACAGGTGGTTTATGTTCATTTGTTAATTCAAGGAAGACTTCTGTTTTAGTTAGTAAGTTTATTATTATTAACAAAATAATAATTTATAATGACAGTGTCTTCCTTCTGAATTCTTTGATGATCTAACCAAAGAGGCTGAATTGGAACCGGTGTTGAAAGCAGAAATATTTGGTCCAAATGCAAGATGGTGCAGCGGACTTTATTTATAAAACAAACCCAAGAAATAAAAGGACAAAGAGATTGACACCAACAGGATTTGAGGGTAGTGGGTGGACAAATGTGGTTATGGTTAAAGGTGTGGTTAAGGGATTCTCCATGTTGTTTACAAATGTGGGTCAAGGAAAATACCTGCTAGATGTATTTAATGAAAAAAACATTGGTGTTGGTTTGCTACATTCAAGTAAGTTTTCAAACACATTTACAAATAATGTTTGTTTTTGGTTAAATTCTGATTTTCACATCATTGGTTTTTTCATATTTGGAAGGTTGGGAAGACCTCAAAATTGATCCACAGTGGAAAAGTGTGGCAAGTGAAAGAGAAGAAGGATGTGAACGTGTGGTCCATGAATGTAGGGTGGAAAAACACAAACATACAGATTTGAAATTCATTCATCCATACTTCACTCTAAAATTCAAACCTCATTCTTTAACGCATAAAGAGATGGTATACTTATATTGAACTATTTTTTTGGTTTCAATATTTTTTTCGTTTGCACTATCGGATTTTATATATGTACTAATAAAATTAAATGGTTGCACAAATGGCAAACTGTACCAGCGGGTTTTGTCCGTTCGAATAGTCTGAATGTGTACAAAGAAGCTGTGCTTAGTCATGGACCTTTGAAGTTTAAGGCAAAATTGAAGATCAAGTACGACCGTCGGAGGCCTGGGAATCAGACACATGTAGTAATTCAGCGGGATTGAGATGATTTCCTCAGTAGAACTGGGTTCATGGTAGGCGATTCAATCAAATTTGCACTTAACAAAAAAAAAATCGACAGTTGGAGGAAAGGCTTATTTCCGTGTTTGTTAAAAATGATGACTGCTTTAGTAAACTCCTCTTCTTTTGAATATTGTATGCAGTAGAACAATGTGTGTTTCTTTAAATATTGACAACTACTATGTTTGTTTGTTATGAAATCAGTTTGGTTGATGCTACTGGGATAAATGTATATTTTGTTGATCAAGTATATATATTATGATGTTAAATTTTTAAAGTTAACATCTTTCTTTTGATTTAAAACAGCTTTATATAGCGAGTCAATTTGTAGAATATAAGCATAGAATAATAGTTGGCTGAGTTATGTAAATGAAATAGATATAAGCATACTAAGCTCCTAGTGAGCAAGTGGTAAATTAAAGCATAGAGTTTTACATTTCAATTACCATGGTGTTGAAATCGATCTAACCATACAAAGCTCCTAAGGAGCAACTAGCAAATTAAAGCATAGAGTTTCCCAACAAAAAACACCATGGTTTTGAAAAAAGTTAGAGGAACATCAAAAGCATGTAGAACCATGTCATAGTTTTGGTTGACTACATATCCCTACTAAATATTAAACATAACATGAAAGTCTTTCAGGAACACACCAGCCATTAACAGAATTAATCAGCCTTTCCAATGTTGATCTTGCGCATCTTGTTGGGCATTTTGTTTGTGGACTCAAAACCAGGGGTATTATTTGATCTTTTCTGGAGTGGACTGGTTTCTGTGTCTTTCTCCACCTCCGTAGCCAAAGATTCGCCGGTAACAGAGAAAGCATCCTTCGAAAATATCACAGAAAAGCTAAAATGAGTTGTATTTAAATTATAATATAATTGGAAAATGAACTGTTGAATATGGGTTGGAATAAAGGTAAAAAAGGCAAACCTTGGAGCTCATTCCGGTTTGAGAGTCTTCATCCAGCTTGACAGTTGACACCTCTTCAAGTTGACTATCTTCATTGCCCTGTCATATATGATATATACATGGTTTATACACATAGTGAGGAGAGTTAAGGTAAGCAGCAAGAAACGTAAAATATATTAGGGGCACTACCTCACACAGATTCAACAAACCTAACTCGTTGATAATCACATGATCATCGCAAACCTTGAGCATAGTATAGACAACATATTTCTTATCAAGATTGTACTTTGAGATGGCAATTTTGAAGGCAAATCTTTTGTTCAACAGAGCATCAAGTTCATATGGGTAAGTCTCAATCTGGTCAGACTTCAATTGTCTTTCACGAATATCAGTTGCTGAAAGTCCAATGATTTTCGATACATCCCTGTCAAACATCAAGAAAGAGGCACTGCCGGTGGAGTCTTGAACTCTGAATGTCACCCTAAATCTATTAGAAAGTAAATCAATATCAGTCTCTTTCTTGGTTGAAGTGTTTGTTTTGCAATGACAACATATCCATAAAAAAGGAGTAAACAGTTGTTGATGACTTACTTAGGGATAAGTTGTGTGGCTATTGCTTTCTCTTTTGGGCACCATAAACTGGTAATCGGAGCATTCATTATATCATCAGTAAGTTGTTCTACATCCATACCTTCCAAGAACTCTTGCTTGTTGAGTACTTTCTTGTTGCACTTTAGGCAAGCAACATAAAACCACCCAAATTCTTTTTCAAGTAGTGCGATTGTACCCACCACACAACAATCCATTGGCTGTTTGCAACAAAATAGATTGTTTAAGACAAATGTCATTCAATTACATTTAAAAGATGTTTAACTGTATTAAAGAAGCTTTTAACTGTAGTTACCGTTTCAGTCTCCCTAACTTCATCCACATTTTTTTTTCCAGATTGAGTAGAAATTCCAAGCGGTTTGGATAAACGGTTTGAGAAGACAGGGCACTTGAAGTAGTGGATGCTCCTTCTTGTAGTATGAAGCTACAAAACAGTTTAGAGTGAATTGAAGAGTGGAGGTTAAAGCTGAAACTAGTAATCAAACAGTTGAATACCTTCTTCTAAGATCTTGAGCTTCTGGAATGTCTTCATTGATAAAAACTCTAGTCCCAAACATATCACTTTGAATAGAGACAGTACCTGCGATATAATTTCCCCATTTTATGATAGTTATACAAAGCATTTGAGCAAAAAAACAAAGAATGTGGTACTATATCATATAGTGATACTTACTTTTCCAGTCCTTGACCAAAGCATGTTGAATGATGGTGATTACATGTTCAGAGGATTTGTTGTTCTCCACAAAGTTGTTGAAGGCTGTAGCATAATCACCCCATAGGTACATTTCAAGACTCTACCACTGCAATGTACGTAAAAGAAACTATGAGAGCAGGCAAGTTGTTGAATGAATTCAATTGTGTGATTGTTGAAAGCTGTTTTACAGTAAATGTAGTTAAAATTTAATGGTAAAGAATCAAATAAAATTATTTACAATGATCCCATCTAAAATCAGAATATGGTTCAAGAAAGTAGTTGTTGATACCCTAATAAATGTGAAGTATATGTAGGTACTGACATATCCAGCAAAATTAGAACATAAGTTGTGGGGGGATTCTTGATATGTGGTTTCACAAATATAAGGCAAATCAAGTCACATAGTTATATCATCAAATACTGTCAGAACCGTTAACATTAAATTGTTCGACAGCAGAATACCATCGCTATATAGGAATGTTTAACTGTTTGTTTGAAGTCACATAGTTATATCATCAAGTACTGTCAGAACCGTTAACATTAAATTGTTCGACAGAAGAATACCATCGCTATATAGGAATGTTTAAATGTTTGTTTGAAATTATTTTACAATATAAAGAACATAATAAATATAAGTAAAAAGAAACTGAAAATTACACACAGATGTAAAAAGTATGGAAAATATAGAAGGAACTCACTCCAAATCTTTCATTTCAAAGTTGAACCTCCGGCTTTTCTTTTCCTTTTGAAGACTTGAAAATATCCAGATTTCCAGTCCAAGTAACACATCCAATTACATCTGCAAATCCACATCCAATATAAGACACAATTTGTACATCTGTTAAAAAAAAGTTATACTCTGAACACACAAACAACAGATCTGAAAGTTTTCCTTACCAACATTAAGGATTTGTGGATTTTTTACCATTTGCACATTTATATCATTGAATGGAACAAAGGCAAAACCGTATGGGTGGCCTTGAAAAGAATGAGCAACATTGACTTGCGTACACTTGTAGAAGTTGAGTTTGAGTTTATTCTTCACCACAGGGAATTTGTCATCAGAAGCACCAACGCCACACTTGTTGATGAACACAGCAATATCCTCCTTAATAAGGTCATCAAAGTTAGAGATCAAATCTTTCTTAACACTTGCTTGAATTTTCCCCCCTACAAATAGAAAGAAACATAGGAAACATTTAAGTCGGCATATCAGAGTTGATGTATTGATAGATAAGCTGAAATTAACATACACGTTCATCAATCAGAATCATGTCAAGTCTGAAAATCTGCTTCCATCTACGGATAATTCTGACTTTCATGTTGACAAAATCCTTTTTAGCATCAAGTTCATTGACAAAAGTAAGATTGTTGTTAGCCATAATGAGAATTTTAAAACCCAGAGAATTATTATTTTGGTTGTAAAAGATTTGAGATTGAAAGATAAAGTGAATAAGGAGGTAGGTAAAGGCATTATGAGATGTATTTTTCAAAATTCAAAATCAAAATGATAATGCAAATGTCCATACTTTGAAAATTGTTATTGAAAAGGGGATGTCAAATCTTACCTCTTTAAGATACATAGCATTAAATGCGATTACTCACTTCCCTCCATTTTCGGCGATGCAAGTACAAACCGTGTGTAGCTTGTTTCGAAAAACAGAGCATGGGAGGCTGGTCACTGTATATAGCAGAAAATCGATATCTTTTACCAAAGTAAGATACATAGGAAACATATAAGTCGGCATATCAGAGTTGATGTATTGACAGATAAGCTGAAATTAACATACACGTTCATTAATCAGAATCATGTCAAGTCTGAAAATCTGCTTCCATCTACGGATAATTCTGACTTTCATGTTGACAAAATCCTTTTTAGCATCAAGTTCATCGACAAAAGTAAGATTGTTGTTAGCCATAATGAGAATTTTAAAACCCAGAGAATTATTATTTTGGTTGTAATAGATTTGAGATTGAAAGATAAAAGTGAATAAGGAGGTAGGTAAAGGCATTATGAGATGTATTTTTCAAAATTCAAAATCAAAATGATAATGCAAATGTCCATACTTTGAAAATTGTTATTGAAAAGGGGATGTCAAATCTTACCTCTTTAAGATACATAGCATTAAATGCGATTACTCACTTCCCTCCATTTTCGGCGATGCAAGTACAAACCGTGTGTAGCTTGTTTCGAAAAACAGAGCATGGGAGGCTGGTCACTGTATATAGCAGAAAATCGATATCTTTTACCAAAGTAAGATACATAGGAAACATATAAGTCGGCATATCAGAGTTGATGTATTGACAGATAAGCTGAAATTAACATACACGTTCATTAATCAGAATCATGTCAAGTCTGAAAATCTGCTTCCATCTACGGATAATTCTGACTTTCATGTTGACAAAATCCTTTTTAGCATCAAGTTCATCGACAAAAGTAAGATTGTTGTTAGCCATAATGAGAATTTTAAAACCCAGAGAATTATTATTTTGGTTGTAAAAGATTTGAGATTGAAAGATAAAGTGAATAAGGAGGTAGGTAAAGGCATTATGAGATGTATTTTTCAAAATTCAAAATCAAAATGATAATGCAAATGTCCATACTTTGAAAATTGTTATTGAAAAGGGGATGTCAAATCTTACCTCTTTAAGATACATAGCATTAAATGCGATTACTCACTTCCCTCCATTTTCGGGATTAATTGAAAAGTTAATGTGTAAAAACTTCACTGAAAGAAATCTTCAATGAAAGTCGATGAAGTTTTCACAATGAAACTTTATTGTCTTTTGTCAAGATTTGACTGAATGTTTTACAGTGAATACTTTATAAAGAAGTTTACACTTAACAAGTAGTCAATGAAAGTCATTGATTAATTTTTCACAATGAAACTTTATTGTCTTTTGTCAAGATTTGACTGAATGTTTTACAGTGAATACTTTATAAAGAAGTTTACACTTAACAAGTAGTCAATGAAAGTCATTGATTAATTTTTCACAATGAACTTTATTGTCTTTTGTCAAGATTTGACTGAATGTTTTACAGTGAATACTTTATAAAGAAGTTTACACTTAACAAGTAGTCAATGAAAGTCATTGATTAATTTTTCACAATGAACTTTATTGTCTTTTGTCAAGATTTGACTGAATGTTTTACAGTGAATACTTTATAAAGAAGTTTACACTTAACAAGTAGTCAATGAAAGTCATTGATTAATTTTTCACAATGAAACTTTATTGTCTTTTGTCAAGATTTGACTGAATGTTTTACAGTGAATACTTTATAAAGAAGTTTACACTTAACAAGTAGTCAATGAAAGTCATTGATTAATTTTTCACAATGAAACTTTATTGTCTTTTGTCAAGATTTGACTGAATGTTTTACAGTGAATACTTTATAAAGAAGTTTACACTTAACAAGTAGTCAATGAAAGTCATTGATTAATTTTTCACAATGAACTTTATTGTCTTTTGTCAAGATTTGACTGAATGTTTTACAGTGAATACTTTATAAAGAAGTTTACACTTAACAAGTAGTCAATGAAAGTCATTGATTAATTTTTCACAATGAAACTTTATTGTCTTTTGTCAAGATTTGACTGAATGTTTTACAGTGAATACTTTATAAAGAAGTTTACACTTAACAAGTAGTCAATGAAAGTCATTGATTAATTTTTCACAATGAAACTTTATTGTCTTTTGTCAAGATTTGACTGAATGTTTTACAGTGAATACTTTATAAAGAAGTTTACACTTAACAAGTAGTCAATGAAAGTCATTGATTAATTTTTCACAATGAACTTTATTGTCTTTTGTCAAGATTTGACTGAATGTTTTACAGTGAATACTTTATAAAGAAGTTTACACTTAACAAGTAGTCAATGAAAGTCATTGATTAATTTTTCACAATGAAACTTTATTGTCTTTTGTCAAGATTTGACTGAATGTTTTACAGTGAATACTTTATAAAGAAGTTTACACTTAACAAGTAGTCAATGAAAGTCATTGATTAATTTTTCACAATGAAACTTTATTGTCTTTTGTCAAGATTTGACTGAATGTTTTACAGTGAATACTTTATAAAGAAGTTTACACTTAACAAGTAGTCAATGAAAGTCATTGATTAATTTTTCACAATGAACTTTATTGTCTTTTGTCAAGATTTGACTGAATGTTTTACAGTGAATACTTTATAAAGAAGTTTACACTTAACAAGTAGTCAATGAAAGTCATTGATTAATTTTTCACAATGAACTTTATTGTCTTTTGTCAAGATTTGACTGAATGTTTTACAGTGAATACTTTATAAAGAAGTTTACACTTAACAAGTAGTCAATGAAAGTCATTGATTAATTTTTCACAATGAAACTTTATTGTCTTTTGTCAAGATTTGACTGAATGTTTTACAGTGAATACTTTATAAAGAAGTTTACACTTAACAAGTAGTCAATGAAAGTCATTGATTAATTTTTCACAATGAAACTTTATTGTCTTTTGTCAAGATTTGACTGAATGTTTTACAGTGAATACTTTATAAAGAAGTTTACACTTAACAAGTAGTCAATGAAAGTCATTGATTAATTTTTCACAATGAACTTTATTGTCTTTTGTCAAGATTTGACTGAATGTTTTACAGTGAATACTTTATAAAGAAGTTTACACTTAACAAGTAGTCAATGAAAGTCATTGATTAATTTTTCACAATGAAATTTTCTCACTTTCTTAACTGGATTGTGAACCAACTGAGTTGGATCAGTGGTTGGAACCCTTGTCTCTGGTGACAGAGGCCATGGGTGATCCTCATGGCCAGCAAGGCCGGTGGTCATTTTCTACCTTTGGTAGAACCTGAAAGCAGCCTCTCTACCTTAACGGCATTTGAGACCCAAAACCCGTGGAAGATGGCATTAGGAGTTACTTTACTTTTACTTTCTTAACTGGATTAATTGAAAAGTTAATGTGTAAAAACTTCACTGAAAGAAATCTTCAATGAAAGTCGATGAAGTTTTCACAATGAAACTTTATTGTCTTTTGTCAAGATTTGACTGAATGTTTTACAGTGAATACTTTATAAAGAAGTTTACACTTAACAAGTAGTCAATGAAAGTCATTGATTAATTTTTCACAATGAAATTTTTACCAGCTAATCTTTAGTGAAGAGAAAAAAGCCCTGTTATAGTGTTATCTCCCTTCTTATGAGCTTCATGTTAAACGAGTATACTTTATCAAAGTATTATAATGTTATGATTGCCTTGAACAATCCGGTGTAGACATGAGTTTTTTTTAGAACTATGATTCAAACCCCAGGAGTGACATCCAAGTGGGTAGACATGAGTTTAAAAGTGCATAGTTTAATAGCATATTTCAAGTATGCGAACGTTGAATCAAAACAGAGACCCTTTTGCTCTTCTAGTACTATAAGCCACGTCCAGATTATTTACTACAGCTGAGTATATATCAGACTTTTGTATCATTACTATAGCTACATACAGCCATGGGAACAATTACAGGTTCCACAAGTCTCACTTAAATGCGTGATTATAGTCATGGTAACGGAAGTTTTTGTAGATGAAATGAGATAACCATTTTGATCCTACAAAGCACATGACTGCAGCAATGACCAGTGTGTTTCTTAATGCAACTGATATCATCCCCTGCTTGGTTGCAGCCACAATAGCCACTGCAGCAACGGAAAACACCTGAAGAGACGTTTCGAGTACATTAAGACCCTTGTATGCAGTATTACAGCTGCTGCAGTTCACCACATGGCTCCAATACCTAAAGCATGACAATTTATCAAAACACAGATGAGGTTTTAAAATTAAAAACAGATAACCTCAATGTGGCATTGTGGTTGAACTATATGCAAATAACCTGTCCATGAGCTGTTCTCTAGGTGGGGTGGGCGGAAGAGAACCATCAAATTTGTTTCCCCAATTGATTTGGCCGTCTGCATATTTCTTTAGCCATTTTCTAAATGCAACCACATTAGCGTCAGCTTTGGTTGGCACAAAACATAGCTTTTGCCAATTAGAAGGACCGGCTTCCATCACTTTCTTTTCCTACAGGTTTGGATAATCTTTCAAGAAGTGATAATCACACAGAAGTTCAAATCATACCGTATGGGATTTTGTTTTACCTCAACATGAAGTAGATACAAATCTGAATCAATAATCAAATTCTGCCCAATATGGAACATCCATCTGGAAAAAAAACGATCGATCCAAACACCAAAGTTTCTAGGAGAAATAAATATCAGTCTGCTATTACCAGGACTCACTGGCATACAGATAAAGATCAAAAGTGCCCGTTTAGGTGGTTTTTGTGTTAATTTCCCCTGACACAAACAAATTAAAGAACATTAGTACCTCCAGAATGAAGCTTTTGAGTTATAAAGCTGTACTTATAAAGTTGAAATTTATACATTTGTGCTTCCAGCTGACGTCTCAGGCCCTTTATCTGGACTTCCTCCGATTCTGATACTACCATAAAAGAGACAAGGAGCAATGAAGTTCCATTCACCATTTTGCTGCTTTGCAGTAAAACCATTTTTGTCTATTTTGTTTACATTAATTTCAAGAGGTCTACCCCCTTCCCTATCGAGCTTAACAGTGAAGAAAACTTGTGTTAGGCAGTTTATAATAAAGATTATATGAAGAAAAAAGATAATCCAAACAAGACAATTTTTGTGACTGCATAAGCACTTATCTGGGCTGTGGTACGCCTCTCATTATCCCATAATGTGCGTACGGAACATGAGCAGGATCCATGAGATTCTCAATCAGAATTTCATACCTGAAAATGTCACACTCTTGATCAACAAAACCCATGATACTTTTATGAAGTAAACTGAGATTAAAGACAAAGATAATGGCAAGACTTGCTTAATGAATGCATTACCCATATGGTATATCTCGATTATACATTTGAAAAGTAAATGAAGGGTCGTCGAGTTCAGGGATGTATGGAGGTTTCTTCTTTGAGAGAATATCTTTGTACTGAGGATCAGTGTTTGGCCAAAACCAAACAATTCCGTTTTGCACAGTGCTTGGATAAACAGCTACACACGCTCTCTGGAAGGTATGAACCTGCACATACCTTATCAGTAGAGGCATAATATAATCTGTTGAATGTACATACACTGAATGTCGATAGACAAGCTTGTATCCACCACAGAGTGGGACTTCGAGTGTGCTCAAGCCCGTATATGGGTTTACCACATTTCAGGCTCTATAAGTATATTTCCTATCTAACTATAGACACAACAACAACAACAATGTCCAATCCCGTCAGACAAGGGCGGATCCATTAAGGGACCCGAGGGGGCACGGGTCCCCTCTGTTTTTTCGGAAAGTAGTATAGTTTTATCCGTAATTCGTTCGAAAATTTATTTTTCTTAGTTTTATTATTGTGTCCTAGTGATTTCGGTCCCCTCTGATTATTTTTCTTAGTGTTATATCTGGGTCCCGTGACCTCAGACCCCTTCTACTACATGGGTATAGATCCACCACTGCTGTCAGAGGCAGGTTATGGGGGAGCTGATAAGTAGACGATCATACCTCTACCCGAGGGTAGAGAGACTCCTTCCACGAAGACCCGCAAAAGTGTATTTTTTTTATAAAAGGCATGCTACTGCTAACTATAGACAAAATTATGTTAATATTTCCATCACCTCCCTATTTGAAACAAATTAAATTATACATATGTTTCCATACTGAGACTTAATTCTAGAATCAGGCCAATGTTTTCTATATGCATTGGCATTGTTATCATTCCTAGGTATGATCACATATCCATACATGTTTACTATTTGCGTGCGGTTTCCTAACACAATCATATAAATGCCAACGAGCTCTTGGTCTAGTGGTTGAAGTGGGAGGTGGGAGTCGTTTAACGGTTTAATTACTAAATTGGGAAAACTAACAACTACAATTGCCTCAAAAACTACACAATCATATAAATAATTCTAACAAATAAAAGATAAAACGATCGAATTTACCGGGGGCCCATCAAGGGGGGCTTGAGGAATCAACTTACAATCACCAGAGCCACCAAAGCACCAACCATGATAAACACACTGCAACCTGCCCCATTGATCAATCCTCCCTTCAGAAAGTGGAGCCAATCTATGAGGACAACTATCATCAAAAACTTTCCAAGAATCCTCATTTTTATCCCACCAAACCACAACATCAAGACCCATCACTTTCTTCCCATGTGGAGCTCTTTTGTCAAGATCACACACTGGCATAAGTGCATACCACTGAGAAAACCAATCAAATTTGTCAACTTTATCGACGATTTCGGTCTCGTCCTCAACCGGGGTTTCGGTTGAGACGGAAGGTGAGACTGCAGTGAAATTTTTGAATTTGGGTTTTGTGAAATGGGTTAAATATGGGAATGGTGAGTTGGGTTTCTTGGGAATGAATGATAGATTGAAAATGGGTTTGTTTGGTAACTGGGTTTTGATTAATGAAGGTGGGGAAACAGGGGATGGAGGTCTGAAAGCTTGAGCTTCCATGGAGGATGGATGGATGCAGTGAATTGAATTGTTGGGGATTTTGGGGAATTATATTATTATTATGTGAAATGCAATTTGTGGATCATGGGATTGTGGTTACAAATCTGCCACCCATGTCTTTGTTTTTGGCGCTTCCTTGTTTATACAGTGTTTGGTGGTGTTTGTTTAGGAACTTAAGGAGCATGTTATCCGCCTAACGTGGCGCCGGTGGGAAAGGTGGTCTAATGGTGTCGGTGTCGGTGATGGTACTATTGGTGGTGGTGGCGGTGTCTGTAGTTTGATGTAATTGTGATAGTGAAAATTTTTAGAATATAAGAGCTTAAAATGTTAATTATTAAAATAAAGGTTTAGAGTGTAAATTAATTCATTAAGGGTAAATTTGGTATTTTATAAAAACTCTTTCCATAGTGGGTGTTTATTAAGGGTAATTTAGTAATTTCGTGTGTAACTATTGTGTAACTATTTCTAAAAATGGGGGGTGTGATAATTTTTATAAAGAAGTATAGCATGGTACCCGCGCAATGCGGCAGCGGTGTCGGGGACGACGGTCTAGTGGTGTCGGTGACGGTACTATTGGTGGTGGTGGTGGCGGTGTTAAGTGATGTAGGTTAATGTAAAGATGATAGTGAAATATTTTAGAAGATAAGTGCTTAGAGTGTTAATTATTAAAATAAGAGTTTAGAGTGTAAATTAATTCATTAAGGGCAAATTTGTAACTTATAAAAACTCTTTCCATACTGGGTGTTTATTAAAGGTAATTTAGTACTTTCGTGTGTAACTATTGTGTAACACTTTCGAAAATTGAGGGGTGTGATAATTTTTATAAAGGATTAAAGATAAATAAGTCGTGACTTAATCAAAAATACTCAATCCATTAAGTTATCAAAAGTGTTTGTTTTTTTGACTTAATAAACAAAAAATAACTGTATTGACTTAATCCATACATACATTACTTATCAAATCAGTCACTTTATCAATTCATTCACTTAATGGTTAAAAAAACAAACAGGCCCCATGTGACAACTCGTAATTAATTAACAACGAGTTAGTCTTAATCTTGTTTAAGATTAGTCATTATCATAATCTCGTCGAATTTAGACTGTCATTTGACGTGGAACTTATTAGACTTTTGGACTTTTGACTTAGTCAAAATAGACGTATCATGATGACGTAGACTATTAGCTATCTAGACGAATGCCGAGTCTTTAAAATAACTTTAAATTAATATTTAAAGGTTATGTCTTGAACAAAATAATTAGACTGTCTAGACTTAATATTATAAAGTTCCCTTTGACGAAACTTTATTGGCTTGTCTTGACTAAAATGAGACGAGGGAAAATACCTTTACTTTACATTTTTGACTTTTAGGTCAAACGATATTTAATCGTAAGCTTTTTACCGAATTAAGGGTATAGATTATTGTCAAAAAGAAGCCACGTGGGCTTAAATTGGTTTGAGAGGCTGGGAGGGAAACAACAAACCCCCCCTCACCCCTTTTTCTTTTTCTTGGTCGACCGAACATACACACACAAAGGTATACACACACAAAAACACTCAAGTTTCATCTTCTCATTTAGTTTTGGCTAGAGAAATCAAAAGGGAAAAACACCTTTATTTGTTTTAATAATAATAATCAAGGGTTTTGTATCATCATCATCTTCATCAATTCTATTTCAAGAACTTCAAATTGGTAAGTTGACTAAATTCTTCAAACTTTTGATTCTTCTAAATTTAATCTTATTATTTAGTTTCATTTACTTTAAATTGAACTTATTGGTCAAGAAGATGAAATGAGTTTTGATATTGGTTGTTAGATGGATTTTTGATTTAGAAATAAGAAGTTGAAATCAAAAAGTGTTGAAATGGTATATGGTTAGCGAAATAAATTGTTTCCAGGCCTATTGGTCATGTTTATACTAGTTATAGTGAAAGGAATTGAATCAAAAACGATTTGGGTTATTTCTGCATATGAACTGCTGGGTTTTGGCTGCAGAATGGGGCCACTGCGGCGCAGTGGCGTTGTCTTAGCCCACTGCGGCGCAGTGCCCAGACTCTGGTCTGGTGTCGACTTAAGCCACTGCGGCGCAGTGAGCATGTTTCTAGCTCACTGCGGCGCAGTGTAAACCCTCGGAAAAATATTGTTTTTGGCTGACTGCGGCGCAGTGGGGTGAAACTTTTCCCACTGCGGCGCAGTGGTATGTTGCTGAAATATTTGACATTTCTAGTTTTTGACAACTTGAACGTTTGGACTTGGTAAATATCGAATGGTACTTTAGACTACCTTATAATGACAATTTCATTGATATTGCCAACAAAAGTTAAATAAAATGAAAGATTAAATCACACTTGGTCGTGGCATTCTAGGATTGATAGCTAAGTAGTTGTACGTAAGATACTTGTCGTCGTGAGATTTGATCCTCACCATTGGTACTCTTATCCTAGGTTTTGGATAGACGTGGAGACTAGACTGCTCATATTCTCGGACTACTCATTCTTTAGCTCGTAGACTGCTAAGGTGAGTTTATGGCGCCCTTTTTCCTTTACTTTGGGCCTGAAAAGCATGTACTGTATACACGATTACTTTATAAATGATTTGTCTTTGTCTATGCCATGAGATTTGGTAAATTAAATCATTTGTCTTATGTCTTGCCATGTTGACGGCTGTCTGAAAATGTGTATACATGTCTTACAGAATATTGAACTAAATGACTTTGACTTGCCATGTTGGCGGCTGACTAAATTGTTCTTTGTGTTTGACGAACTAAAATGATCCCCTTTATGTAGTTTTACCATTATGAGATTTTAATGGTAGTCTTGTCAGCTTTCGTACCTGACAGTCTTGGTTCTGGTCCGTACCCCACTGTAGACGGGAAATCCTGTACGAGGCATATTATCTTTGTCAGACTTCGGTCTGTACAGTCATATATTATCTTGTCAGACTTCGGTCTGTACAGTCTTAATATCTTTGTCGGACTTCGGTCTGTACAGTCATATATTATCTTTGTCAGACTTCGGTCTGTACAGTCTTAATATCTTTGTCGGACTTCGGTCTGTACAGTCTTAATATCTTTGTCGGACTTCGGTCTGTACAGTCATGTCTTATAATTACGTGAAATGGTATTATCACAATGGCGACAAAACTATTGTCAACATACCGTAAGCGTGGTGGGTACGCCGATGGTACACCCTATATATAAGCGTTGAAAGTATGTTGGAAGTAGAAGCCTAAGTGTTTTAGTCTCATTGCCGGATATCGATCTCGGCAGTCCTGTCTTAAATAACTACAACAAACGACGATTGATCTTTTAGTCAAACACACTGTAAACTCACCAACTATTTCGATAGTTGATCCTCTCAAATTTCATGCTTTTCAGGTGACCATCAGTAAGTCTTGGAATCGTCTTTGGCATTATAGGGCCAAATCTTTTGACTTTGGACGTACAATTAGCATCAGACATTGAGGACTCTCATGCTTTTGGCTTTGATTGTATTTGACTGTCCAGACTTTGAACTTGTATTCTGTGGGCCCAGTTCCAAATGAGGATGACTTGTATCCGTATTTTGGGGTCCACACTTTGAACGATTGTACTTGTATTGGTATAAATGGATGTAATCTCTATTAACCTTCTGATTAGTATGCAATTCTTTGTTAACCCTGTATTTCCGCTACAACGGGGTGTGACAAAAATTGGTATCAGAGACAAGGTTATAGTTAATACCGAGTTTTTCCGCTGGAAAAACTCAATCTATAGCCATTTCGTTTCAAAAGGGAATCTAAGTCTAATTAGGTTTAGGATACTTATTTCAGGAGTTATATTATTTGTCTATAATTAGACCTAACTTGATCAACTACGTCCCGATTATGTAAAATAATATAAGGCTCGAAATAAATATCTTAGATTTGTATATACGTTATGGTTTGAGCTATATTCACAACATACTGTAGATGTGGTGGGAAGGCTGCGGGTGACCCTATATATAAACATTGAAGGTATGTTAGGAATAGAAACTCAAACCGTATGTGTATGCATAAGGTTTATATACGTGATAGTTTGGATTATATTAACAGCATATTTAAAATGTGGTGGGAAGGCTGCGGGTGACCCTATATATAAGCATTTCAAATATGTTGGTAATAGAAACCCAAACCAAATGTGTGTGATCTAGACGAAGATTTCTTTAAAACTCAAAATTGCGTACTGTATCATCCATTTGAGACGTACTGCCTTATCCATTTGACTTATATGGATTCTTTGACTATCTTTTCAGACTTCGGTCTGTACAGTCATATATTATCTTTGTCAGACTTCGGTCTGTACAGTCATATATTATCTTTGTCAGACTTCGGTCTGTACAGTCTTAATATCTTTGTCGGACTTCGGTCTGTACAGTCTTAATATCTTTGTCGGACTTCGGTCTGTACAGTCTTAATATCTTTGTCGGACTTCGGTCTGTACAGTCATATATTATCTTTGTCAGACTTCGGTCTGTACAGTCATATATTATCTTTGTCAGACTTCGGTCTGTACAGTCTTAATATCTTTGTCGGACTTCGGTCTGTACAGTCTTAATATCTTTGTCGGACTTCGGTCTGTACAGTCATATATTATCTTTGTCAGACTTCGGTCTGTACAGTCATATATTATCTTTGTCAGACTTCGGTCTGTACAGTCATATATTATCTTTGTCAGACTTCGGTCTGTACAGTCTTAATATCTTTGTCGGACTTCGGTCTGTACAGTCTTAATATCTTTGTCGGACTTCGGTCTGTACAGTCATATATTATCTTTGTCAGACTTCGGTCTGTACAGTCTTAATATCTTTGTCGGACTTCGGTCTGTACAGTCATATATTATCTTTGTCAGACTTCGGTCTGTACAGTCTTAATATCTTTGTCGGACTTCGGTCTGTACAGTCTTAATATCTTTGTCGGACTTCGGTCTGTACAGTCATATATTATCTTTGTCAGACTTCGGTCTGTACAGTCTTAATATCTTTGTCGGACTTCGGTCTGTACAGTCTTAATATCTTTGTCGGACTTCGGTCTGTACAGTCATATATTATCTTTGTCAGACTTCGGTCTGTACAGTCATATATTATCTTTGTCAGACTTCGGTCTGTACAGTCTTAATATCTTTGTCGGACTTCGGTCTGTACAGTCTTAATATCTTTGTCGGACTTCGGTCTGTACAGTCATATATTATCTTTGTCAGACTTCGGTCTGTACAGTCTTAATATCTTTGTCGGACTTCGGTCTGTACAGTCTTAATATCTTTGTCGGACTTCGGTCTGTACAGTCTTAATATCTTTGTCGGACTTCGGTCTGTACAGTCATATATTATCTTTGTCAGACTTCGGTCTGTACAGTCTTAATATCTTTGTCGGACTTCGGTCTGTACAGTCATATATTATCTTTGTCAGACTTCGGTCTGTACAGTCATATATTATCTTTGTCAGACTAGTCATGTCGGATGGAGTTAGCTCAAATGCTGTTGTACCTTGTACACCTCCAGTTCCTGTCATAACAAACTCCATTCCTTATGTTCCTGACTCTTATGAAGAGGAACCGATGGAGGAATCGGGCAATGAATCACGCCCTATCAACCTTGTTTCATCTTCCAGTGAATCTGGAGGCGAACATGTGTCTATCCATGTTCAATCATCTGTAACACCGGTATCTCCATATCAGAGGAGGACTACCGAGGGAGCACATTTGCCTTATGCTCCTAGAGACCCTTATGCTCCTGGTCCTTCTGCACGCAACAGTGGACTTGGTCTTTCATTCTTTCAGGGAGATCCGTATGCGGCGGGTCCCTCCAGAGCGCCTGTCTACAACCCAAGTGCTGTTATGCCAGTTGCATCTGCAGCTGATAGGTCGGAATATTATCGCCGACAATTGTCAAGGATGAACAATTCCCTCATCTGTACAAGGGAGAAAATAGAGAATCAAGCTCAGGCGTTGATTGGAGCTTATCATCAGGCGGAGGAGGCGTTGACTGTTGCTAGAGAGGGGAAGGAAACTATTGGGAGGTTGATCTGGATACTGTCTGTTGTGGTGGTTTTGGTGGTGGCTTTGCTGGTCGTTGTTATTTGCAAGATGTAATCTTGTAATAATCTTTCTGTATTGTAAGCCTAGAACTTTTAACAACTCGTACTTCTGTACTTTGAGTTGTAGTCTATCTTTTTGGTGGAGGTATTTCCCACGTGTCTATAAATCGTATTGCTCCGACTATGTAGTCTAACATTGTGGATGAAGTTTCCCACATGTCCTTGGACTGTACATACCAGACTATGTAAAATTTTGAACATCAATGAAATACGATTGTCTTTTGGCTTACTTACTTGTTCAGACTATGTCAACTGCTTATTCTTAGCTCTAGAAATATGATTTTTCATATTTTTCTTGTCTTGTCTAGTACATGAATTCATACAAGTCAGCAATTTGTGACTTGCATTGTACTGTCATCTGTCTTGCAAAGCTACTTTCTATTTAACCTATCAAGGAAATCTCTAAATGACATTTTGTTCATATCTTAGACTTATGGCTCCTAAGACGAAAAGCAAAGTTCAGAAAAAGGCTCCAGTCAAGAAAACTGCACCAAAGAGAGTTACTCGATCCACTCCTTTGAATAATGAAGCTGAACAGGAAGAACCTGTGATTCAGCAAGGACCGGAAGCTGCTCCTGTCCAGGTGAACACTGGTCCTGGACCTACCCCAAATACTGGCGGGGATAATAATATGGCAGCATTTGTAACACAACAGTTGTTGGCTGCTATGCCTACTTTAGTCGCACAGATTACGGCAAGCCTGAACGCAAATAATAATCGTCATGCTGACAATAGTAACAATGTCGAGCCTACTACTGAACAGGTTATTCCTCGAGTGCATCTGCACGGGACTGACTACAAGACCTTCACTTATTGTAAACCAAAAGAATTTAATGGTACCGAGGGTCCGGTAGGTCTAATCAACTGGCTGGAAAGCATTGAGGCAGTGCTCCATATCAGCCGTTGTGCCGAAGAGCACAAAGTGGAATATGCTTCCGCTCAATTTCAAAAGCACGCACTGTCATGGTGGAACGAGCAGATTAGGACTCGTGGCCGAGAGCCGGCATATAGCATACCTTGGTTGAACTTTAAAAGGATGCTCATAGAAAAGTACTGTCCTCGTGAGGAAGTACAGAAAATGGAAGGCGAATTCTGGAATCATAGTATGATTGGACTAGACAATGAGAAATACACAACTCGTTTTCATGAGTTGGCTAGACTAGTTCCTCGAATGGTAGATACGGAGGAGAAATTGATCGAGAGGTACTGTTATGGCTTGTCACCTGATGTCCGAAGGTTGGTAGCCGCTTTTAATCCTTTGACTCTTCAAGCGGCAGTCAGTGCAACCAACCGAATGGTGATAGACTTGAAAAGAACCCCTGGTTCTTCGGTTGGAACAGAGGGGATCAAGAGAAGAAACGATCAGGCCTCTAGTAGTGGGTTTGGTGACGACGGAAATGGCAAGAGATTTAAGACTGCTAGAAACTTTGCAGTAGTCACTCAGGACGTCACGAGGTACACTGGTCCAGACCCGAGATGTAACAGGTGTGGTCTCCATCACCGGGGAAATTGTCCTACTTGCAACCGTTGTAAAAGGACAGGACATCTGGCAAAGTTTTGTAAGAACAATGCACCGGCTTCATGTTACGAATGTGGCAGCGAAACCCATATGCGACCCGTTTGTCCACAACTCAATCTAAACCCGAACAACAATGCTATAGTTCCCGTGAGGAACAATGCGTGGGACAATCAAGCTAGGAATCAAGAAGGACAAGGCAGAGGTCGAGTTTTTGCTTTGGAGGCTGCTGATGCATGACGTGGTCCCAAATGTTGTGATAGGTACATTCATACTCAATAAACATTATGTCTTTGTGTTATTCAACTCCGGTGCTAATAAAAGCTTTATATCCTTAGAATTTAAATCTCGAATCAATATAGTAGCTATCCCCATGAAAGAAAATTTTATCGTCGAATATGTGAACGGTCAAAAGTATGTTGCTAGAGACCATCTGGTAAATTGCAATTTAACATTTTCTGGTAAAACCTTTAAGATAGATCTTATTCCCATAGAACTAGGAAATTTTGACGTAATAGTCGGTATAGACTGGTTGTCTAGAGTTCGCGCTGATATTAGTTGTTACGAGAAGGTTGTGAGAATACCTCTATCGAATGACGAAACATTGATAGCGTAAGGAGACAAGTCAGGGAAAAGTCATTGCTTACGCTTCAAGACAGCTCAAAATCCACGAAAGGATAGAGTTTTGGATGATCAAAAAGAGGCCCTACAACCAGGGCGTATCGAGGAAGAAGCATTGTGGAATACCGAACATTTATTTGAAGTGGATGGTGATGGGATCCGACATGACAAAGACAGGGTGTGGATTCCAAAGTAGAATGGACTTAGAGAACTCTTGCTAAATAAGAGTCATCGATCTAGGATCATGGAGATATTTTCAAGACGTTTCAGGCACTCAGTTGAATTTGGGTACGGCTTACCATCCCTAGACTGACGGACAAAGTGAACGTACCATTCAGACGTTGGAAGACGTGCTTCGTGCATGTGTCATTGACTTCAAGGGTAGTTGGGATACCTTTTTGCCGTTAGCAGAATTTTCATATAATAACAGCTACCACACCAATATCAAATGTGCTCCTTATGAGGCTTTGTATGGACGAAAATGTAGATCGCCTGTCTGTTGGCTTGATGCTGGAGAACGTCGTTTATTTAAATATGGACTAGTTCAGAAGAATACTAATCAAATTGTCGAAATTAGGGCACGGCTGAAGGCGGCTCAAGATCGCCGAAAGAACTATGCCGACCGTAGACGGAAACCACTTGAGTTTCAAGTGGGAGACAAAGTCATGTTGAAAGTGTCACCTTGGAAAGGCACTGCACGTTTTGGCGTACGAGGGAAACTTAGTCCCCGTTATATCGGACCATTCGAAATTGTTCAAAGAATTGGTTCCGTGGTTTACAAGCTCGATTTACCTAAGGAGCTAGAACACGTTCATCACACATTTCACATTTCGAATCTTAAGAAATGTCTGACTGATGAGACTTTAGTCGTACCTGTCGAAGAGCTGCAAGTGACTGACTCTCTTCAATTCGTTGAAGAACCTGTTGAAATTTTAGACCAACAGCTCAAACAACTTAGACGTAGTCGTATCAAATTGGTCAAAGTTCGTTGGAACTCAAAACATGGTCCCGACTTGACTTGGGAACGTGAAGACTATATGAGGGATAAGTATCCTCATCTTTTTACTGAGCAAGACTTGATTTCGGGACGAAATCCTTAGAAGTCGGGGATGCTGTGACAACTCGTAATTAATTAACAACGAGTTAGTCTTAATCTTGTTTAAGATTAGTCATTATCATAATCTCGTCGAATTTAGACTGTCATTTGACGTGGAACTTATTAGACTTTTGGACTTTTGACTTAGTCAAAATAGACGTATCTTGATGACGTAGACTATTAGCTATCTAGACGAATGCCGAGTCTTTAAAATAACTTTAAATTAATATTTAAAGGTTATGTCTTGAACAAAATAATTAGACTGTCTAGACTTAATATTATAAAGTTCCCTTTGACGAAACTTTATTGGCTTGTCTTGACTAAAATGAGACGAGGGAAAATACCTTTACTTTACATTTTTGACTTTTAGGTCAAACGATATTTAATCGTAAGCTTTTTACCGAATTAAGGGTATAGATTATTGTCAAAAAGAAGCCACGTGGGCTTAAATTGGTTTGAGAGGCTGGGAGGGAAACAACAAACCCCCCCTCACCCCTTTTTCTTTTTCTTGGTCGACCGAACATACACACACAAAGGTATACACACACAAAAACACTCAAGTTTCATCTTCTCATTTAGTTTTGGCTAGAGAAATCAAAAGGGAAAAACACCTTTATTTGTTTTAATAATAATAATCAAGGGTTTTGTATCATCATCATCTTCATCAATTCTATTTCAAGAACTTCAAATTGGTAAGTTGACTAAATTCTTCAAACTTTTGATTCTTCTAAATTTAATCTTATTATTTAGTTTCATTTACTTTAAATTGAACTTATTGGTCAAGAAGATGAAATGAGTTTTGATATTGGTTGTTAGATGGATTTTTGATTTAGAAATAAGAAGTTGAAATCAAAAGTGTTGAAATGGTATATGGTTAGCGAAATAAATTGTTTCCAGGCCTATTGGTCATGTTTATACTAGTTATAGTGAAAGGAATTGAATCAAAAACGATTTGGGTTATTTCTGCATATGAACTGCTGGTTTTGGCTGCAGAATGGGGCCACTGCGGCGCAGTGGCGTTGTCTTAGCCCACTGCGGCGCAGTGCCCAGACTCTGGTCTGGTGTCGACTTAAGCCACTGCGGCGCAGTGAGCATGTTTCTAGCTCACTGCGGCGCAGTGTAAACCCTCGGAAAAATATTGTTTTTGGCTGACTGTGGCGCAGTGGGGTGAAACTTTTCCCACTGCGGCGCAGTGGTATGTTGCTGAAATATTTGACATTTCTAGTTTTTGACAACTTGAACGTTTGGACTTGGTAAATATCGAATGGTACTTTAGACTACCTTATAATGACAATTTCATTGATATTGCCAACAAAAGTTAAATAAAATGAAAGATTAAATCACACTTGGTCGTGGCATTCTAGGATTGATAGCTAAGTAGTTGTACGTAGGATACTTGTCGTCGTGAGATTTGATCCTCACCATTGGTACTCTTATCCTAGGTTTTGGATAGACGTGGAGACTAGACTGCTCATATTCTCGGACTACTCATTCTTTAGCTCGTAGACTGCTAAGGTGAGTTTATGGCGCCCTTTTTCCTTTACTTTGAGCCTGAAAAGCATGTACTGTATACACGATTACTTTATAAATGATTTGTCTTTGTCTATGCCATGAGATTTGGTAAATTAAATCATTTGTCTTATGTCTTGCCATGTTGACGGCTGTCTGAAAATGTGTATACATGTCTTACGGAATATTGAACTAAATGACTTTGACTTGCCATGTTGGCGGCTGACTAAATTGTTCTTTGTGTTTGACGAACTAAAATGATCCCCTTTATGTAGATTTACCATTATGAGATTTTAATGGTAGTCTTGTCAGCTTTCGTACCTGACAGTCTTGGTTCTGGTCCGTACCCCACTGTAGACGGGAAATCCTGTACGAGGCATATTATCTTTGTCAGACTTCGGTCTGTACAGTCATATATTATCTTTGTCAGACTTCGGTCTGTACAGTCATATATTATCTTTGTCAGACTTCGGTCTGTACAGTCATATATTATCTTTGTCAGACTTCGGTCTGTACAGTCATATATTATCTTTGTCAGACTTCGGTCTGTACAGTCATATATTATCTTTGTCAGACTTCGGTCTGTACAGTCATATATTATCTTTGTCAGACTTCGGTCTGTACAGTCATATATTATCTTTGTCAGACTTCGGTCTGTACAGTCATATATTATCTTTGTCAGACTTCGGTCTGTACAGTCATATATTATCTTTGTCAGACTTCGGTCTGTACAGTCATATATTATCTTTGTCAGACTTCGGTCTGTACAGTCATATATTATCTTTGTCAGACTTCGGTCTGTACAGTCATATATTATCTTTGTCAGACTTCGGTCTGTACAGTCATATATTATCTTTGTCAGACTTCGGTCTGTACAGTCATATATTATCTTTGTCAGACTTCGGTCTGTACAGTCATATATTATCTTTGTCAGACTTCGGTCTGTACAGTCATATATTATCTTTGTCAGACTTCGGTCTGTACAGTCATATATTATCTTTGTCAGACTTCGGTCTGTACAGTCATATATTATCTTTGTCAGACTTCGGTCTGTACAGTCATATATTATCTTTGTCAGACTTCGGTCTGTACAGTCATATATTATCTTTGTCAGACTTCGGTCTGTACAGTCATATATTATCTTTGTCAGACTTCGGTCTGTACAGTCATATATTATCTTTGTCAGACTTCGGTCTGTACAGTCATATATTATCTTTGTCAGACTTCGGTCTGTACAGTCATATATTATCTTTGTCAGACTTCGGTCTGTACAGTCATATATTATCTTTGTCAGACTTCGGTCTGTACAGTCATATATTATCTTTGTCAGACTTCGGTCTGTACAGTCATATATTATCTTTGTCAGACTTCGGTCTGTACAGTCATATATTATCTTTGTCAGACTTCGGTCTGTACAGTCATATATTATCTTTGTCAGACTTCGGTCTGTACAGTCATATATTATCTTTGTCAGACTTCGGTCTGTACAGTCATATATTATCTTTGTCAGACTTCGGTCTGTACAGTCATATATTATCTTTGTCAGACTTCGGTCTGTACAGTCATATATTATCTTTGTCAGACTTCGGTCTGTACAGTCATATATTATCTTTGTCAGACTTCGGTCTGTACAGTCATATATTATCTTTGTCAGACTTCGGTCTGTACAGTCATATATTATCTTTGTCAGACTTCGGTCTGTACAGTCATATATTATCTTTGTCAGACTTCGGTCTGTACAGTCATATATTATCTTTGTCAGACTTCGGTCTGTACAGTCATATATTATCTTTGTCAGACTTCGGTCTGTACAGTCATATATTATCTTTGTCAGACTTCGGTCTGTACAGTCATATATTATCTTTGTCAGACTTCGGTCTGTACAGTCATATATTATCTTTGTCAGACTTCGGTCTGTACAGTCATATATTATCTTTGTCAGACTTCGGTCTGTACAGTCATATATTATCTTTGTCAGACTTCGGTCTGTACAGTCATATATTATCTTTGTCAGACTTCGGTCTGTACAGTCATATATTATCTTTGTCAGACTTCGGTCTGTACAGTCATATATTATCTTTGTCAGACTTCGGTCTGTACAGTCATATATTATCTTTGTCAGACTTCGGTCTGTACAGTCATATATTATCTTTGTCAGACTTCGGTCTGTACAGTCATATATTATCTTTGTCAGACTTCGGTCTGTACAGTCATATATTATCTTTGTCAGACTTCGGTCTGTACAGTCATATATTATCTTTGTCAGACTTCGGTCTGTACAGTCATATATTATCTTTGTCAGACTTCGGTCTGTACAGTCATATATTATCTTTGTCAGACTTCGGTCTGTACAGTCATATATTATCTTTGTCAGACTTCGGTCTGTACAGTCATATATTATCTTTGTCAGACTTCGGTCTGTACAGTCATATATTATCTTTGTCAGACTTCGGTCTGTACAGTCATATATTATCTTTGTCAGACTTCGGTCTGTACAGTCATATATTATCTTTGTCAGACTTCGGTCTGTACAGTCATATATTATCTTTGTCAGACTTCGGTCTGTACAGTCATATATTATCTTTGTCAGACTTCGGTCTGTACAGTCATATATTATCTTTGTCAGACTTCGGTCTGTACAGTCATATATTATCTTTGTCAGACTTCGGTCTGTACAGTCATATATTATCTTTGTCAGACTTCGGTCTGTACAGTCATATATTATCTTTGTCAGACTTCGGTCTGTACAGTCATATATTATCTTTGTCAGACTTCGGTCTGTACAGTCATATATTATCTTTGTCAGACTTCGGTCTGTACAGTCATATATTATCTTTGTCAGACTTCGGTCTGTACAGTCATATATTATCTTTGTCAGACTTCGGTCTGTACAGTCATATATTATCTTTGTCAGACTTCGGTCTGTACAGTCATATATTATCTTTGTCAGACTTCGGTCTGTACAGTCATATATTATCTTTGTCAGACTTCGGTCTGTACAGTCATATATTATCTTTGTCAGACTTCGGTCTGTACAGTCATATATTATCTTTGTCAGACTTCGGTCTGTACAGTCATATATTATCTTTGTCAGACTTCGGTCTGTACAGTCATATATTATCTTTGTCAGACTTCGGTCTGTACAGTCATATATTATCTTTGTCAGACTTCGGTCTGTACAGTCATATATTATCTTTGTCAGACTTCGGTCTGTACAGTCATATATTATCTTTGTTAGACTTCGGTCTGTACAGTCATATATATATATTTAACTTGAAACAGATTGATTAACAATTGACAAATAACCTAAATAAAAACAAAGAATACTTATCTAAAATGATATACAAAAATTATAAACCTATGTTGAAAGTTAAGAAAAAAAAAGATACGCGTATTAACCAAATTACCCTAAATAAATTAAATCAGCATCAACTCTTAATATTAAATTACACAATCAATCATATATATTATAAAATACTAGACTTATGCCCGCGCAATGCGGCGGCGGTGGGGTAGTGATGGCGGAGGTGGTGGTGGTGACGGTGGTGGGGCGGCAGTGGGGACGGTGATGGGGGCGACGATGATGGTGAATGTAAAAGTAATTGATGTTAAAGGTGGTATTGTAGTTATTTTAAGTGTTAGGGATCTATATTGTAAATTATTTCATTAAGGGTATTATAGGTATATTAGATGAAGATATTTAAATTAGTAAATAAAGAATAAGGGTATTTTTGGTATTTCAAAGACAGAAAGTTTAAGAAAAAAAAGAGGTGTTTGTTTTATTAGATAGTATAATTATATCCCTATAAATCAATCACTTTTATATCAATTACTTACATCATTAGACGCCGCCACCACTATCGCCATGTATGATCGCTATTATACCGACACATTGTGTGGATACCGTGCTAGTACTACTGTATAAAAGTTCTAACCCCTTCCCATTTTGGAAATAGTAAAAAAAAAAAGGACATTCGAAATGGCCTAAATGCGTTAATGAACCCCTTTTAGGAAAGACATATAAGATACTACCTATTTTGCTCTTAATGATCTTAAATCCTAATTTTACAAATTTACACCCTAAACCATTATTTTTTAAAATATCTTCTACCACCTTTACATCATCCCACAGCACTCAACGCCGCCACCACCTCCGAAAGTCGCCGCAATCTCCACCGGACTGTCGCCGCCACCCCTTCCGCCGTATTATGTGACTACCGTCTCGTAATGTTTATGTTCCTATTTTTTGTGTTCATTTACCTTTAAAAGGAACAAAATGAGAGATTTTTTTTTCTTCATAATCAAGTATTTGTACATTTAAATTTTCTGTTCGTATATGTTTGTTACTTACTTACTTTATACCTAAACAAATAAATACAAACACGATTTTTTATTTTATTTAAATGTTTGTCTTCATTTGTTTGTTCGGTTAAGATGAACACTCCCTCTTGAGGTATTTTACAGTGCTAGATGTGTCATTGTCAAATATGCATCAAAATTCAAATATGATATTTCGTCTTCTTCCAAAGATAGGGATCAATTCTCTAACATGCATTTAAGACATCATACACAACTTTCAACACAAAGACCGTGGAATATTGGGTTGCATGGGTGGCTTAATTGTAACCACACTCACTCCCATGCATAGACGTAGCCATACGGAGACTATGTCAAATGTCAATCTATAATGGTCTACAAACTTTATATTTTTAATACTCATTATTTTTAAGGTCCTGCTGTAGGAACATCTGAGTTGGGCAAAAACATTTAAACATCAACTGTACGGTAAGTATAAATATATCTTTTCCGTATGGTGGATGTTATACGAGAGTATACATTACTTACTGTATGATGGGTGTTTAAACACCACCATCCGAGAATTATACATTGATACTTCTCGTATAATACTTTAATTTTTTTGGTCAAAGCGAACATATTTCCTGTATACTCGCATATTTATAATAGATGTTATGTCGAATTGTTAGGTGTATATAGACGTTCTCAATTTTTATTTATTAGTATAATCTAAAATTAATTGACTTATCAAACAAGCATAAGTTCGGCCCCAGAACAAGGGCCCTCTCTGTCTTTTTGCTTGCAGTTTAGATGAAAGTTCGTTCAAAAATTCTTTTTTTAGTATGTTTTTTCATAGTATATACAAATGCAAATGCCACCCAACTCGAAAAACAATTCAACTCCCACGACGATAAAAGTTAAAACCATTAGCAATGGAAGCTCTCAAAGTACCTTCTTATCTTTTTCCATATTCACTTATCAAAACAAAAATGTCCAAACCCATCTTTAGTCTTCCATTTACACACAAACAAACCCAATTTACAAAATTTAAATCCAACAACTTTCCTGCCATTTCTTCATCTGTTTCAAATGAACCATCATCATTCCCACTTGATCAAGAAGAAGAAACCGAAACCGTTGACCAAGATAAGAAGTTTGACTGGTTTTCACAATGGTATGCACTTATGCCAGTTTGTGATCTTGACAAGAGATCTCCTCATGGAAAAAAGGTGATGGGTCTGGATGTTGTGGTTTGGTGGGATAAGAATGAGGATTCTTGGAAAGTTTTTGATGATAGTTGTCCTCACCGATTAGCTCCGCTTTCTGAAGGAAGGATTGATCAATGGGGAAGGTTGCAATGTGTGTATCATGGTTGGTGCTTTGGTGGCTCCCGTGACTGCAAACTCATTCCTCAAGCCCCTCATGATGGTCCTCCGGTATAAAATCGATTCTTTCTAGTTTTTTACTTTTAACACTTTAATACAAGATCATATATAGTGTTTCTTTTGGAACGGTGATCGTTGTCGTTGGACCGATCAAAAATATAAACTAAATACCAATAATTAGTATGGGTAAGTCGAGTATCGTATCCTCAGGGAATCATGGGAAAGTGTTGAACAATTTACAAACTTGATTAAACTAGGCATAAACTTAAAATTGATTGTTGGATTGATTTGATTAAAACTAAAAATGATTGAAACTTAACAAAATAATTCAATAATAAAAATGGTAGACCATTCTCACGATCCCAATTATGCTTTCAAAAGTATAACCTAACTTATATTCGTTGGAAATCACATAGACATGATTCGTTATAAAGCTTGGAATGAATGAACGTTAAGGACTAATTGATTAGGTTGTGATGATTCACGATAATGAAAACCGAGTAATTGACACAACTAAATTATTTATCCATTAACAAGATTACAATTTCATAAGAGATTATTCCAATAATTAATGATTAGCAAGAAATTGAAATCAAAAGATAGATGGAATTCATTCAAAGTTATAAACAAATAATCATTCATTCAAACCAAATAACATTAGATGCAGAACACTAATCAAGAATTAAACATTTAATCCAACTTGAATATAAGAAAGGTTGAATACAATTGTCTTACATAATTGTTCACATGAGAATGATCTAAAGAGATTTAGCCTTCCATATTCATCAATGAATCTTCAATTTGGATTGTCATCTCCATGGATTTGTGATTTGATGATGATTTGATGATGATTTTGGGGAAGAAGTAGGTTTGCTGAGATGAGAAATTAGGGTGATGATTTGATGATGATTTGATGATGATTTGATGATGATTTGATGATGATTTGATGATGATTTGATGATGATTTGATGATGATTTGATGATGATTTGATGATGATTTGATGATGATTTGATGATGATTTGATGATGATTTGATGATGATTTGATGATGATTTGATGATGATTTGATGATGATTTGATGATGATTAGCCTTCCATATTCATCAATGAATCTTCAATTTGGATTGTCATCTCCATGGATTTGTGATTTGATGATGATTTGATGATGATTTTGGGGCTTGGGAGAAGTGGGTTGCTGCTCTAGATCTCAGAAATTAGGGTGTAATTAAGTCTAAGTTCGTATTTGAGAATATAACCCCAAAATACAATTAAACCCCTAAAATTCGTATGCAGTTAACATAACCACCGTCTAGGACGGTGGTGTGTACCGTCTCACACGGTGCCTTCAAATGGCCCACCGTCTCAGACGGTGGGTTCTACCGTTCCAGACGGTAGTCCAAAAATATGCAGAACCCTTTACGGTGCTTGAACGTTCCAGACGGTCAGAGTATTTGGCCCACCGTCTCAGACGGTGGGTCTTGGCGTCTCAAACGGTAGTTCAATTTCCAGAATTCCAGTGTTAGAAATCTAAAATGGTGTTAAAATGTAAATGTTTTAGAGGTGGAAGGGGCATTAGTGAAACTTAGATTTATGATATAAATAGCCCCCTTCCACACATTATTTGTAAGCTTTTCCCATATTTTATCCTAATCATTCCATTTCACTCTAATAATTCTCTCTCAACTTCATCCCTAACCTCCAAAACACATACTTCATCTTTTCACACACTAACTCCATTTTTGCACAAATCAAGCTCAAATTTCTACTTAACAATTGGTATCAGAGCAAAATCAGTTAATCTGAACGATCCATAGCTCGATTTGTTGCAATTCACATCCAATTTTCGAATTTTTATCCCGAAACTGTTTTAGTTCATCAACTGTGGGATTTTTCTACAGTTGATTTTACCTCGTTATTTGTTCACCAATAGATTCGTGGTAGTTAAAAACACAATCCTGTCAAGTTTCAAGTTCCAATTCGATCTAAATCTCGAGTTTGAATTTTTGATTTTTGGCGCGATTTTGTGGGATTCGAATCTGTTGTGTTTGGTGTTGAATTTTGTTCATAGATTTGTTGCGGAGGTAAAAACACACAGTTTGCAAATGTTTTCATGTTCTAACTCCTAGTAATTCGAAAGTTATTGAAGCTTTAAGAAGTCGTTAATGGAGTTTTTGTATAAAACTGATGTTCTGATGAAGAAGATGACTCTAAGACGATCTTCACTAGGACGATCTTCCCAAGATCGTCTTAGTCTTTGAAAGTTCATTTCATACTTAGTACTTTGTGGCTTGTAGGACGATCTCCTCAAGATCGTCTTGACAAGTGTGTGTTGTGAAGTGTTTGTTTCTGGCTAATTAATCCGAAAGGATTGGTTTGGTCAATTCAAATACTTATAAGTTTTGGGAAAAAAACCTAAGACGATCTTCACCAAGATCGTTTCATTTCTTCGAAACCTAAGACGATCTTCACCAAGATACAAGATCGTTTCATTTCTTCGAAACCTAAGACGATCTTCACCAAGATCGTTTCATTTCTTCGAAACCTAAGACGATCTTCACCAAGATCGTTTCATTTCTTCGAAACCTAAGACGATCTTCACCAAGATCGTTTCATTTCAAGACCGTTTCATTTCAAGATCGTTTCATTTCCTCGAAACCTAAGACGATCTTCACCAAGATCGTTTCATTTCAAGACCGTTTCATTTCAAGATCGTTTCATTTCAAGATCGTTTCAATTTCAAGACTTAACCAAATTTCATCAAAATCCTAGGACGATCTCACCTAGGACGATCTTGCTCAAGACGATCTCACACAAGACGATCTCACCTAGGACGATTTCACCTAGAACGATCTCACCCAGGACGATCTTCACAAGATCGTTCCAATTCCAAAAATCCAAAAAAAAAAAAAAAAAAAAAGTCTTTTGGCGGGAAAAATAATTTTTGAAGCTCACAACCTATTATTGCAACACTAAAAGTCATAGGCTAGTGCACAAATCGAACCAAGACCTCATAACACCAAATTATCACTTCGACATTCATACAAGATTGGTGGAAATATGGAATGAAACACGGTAATGATTCTCTTTTGGGTGATTTACTAGAATGATTTTGGAACATTTCACTTTGGTTCTCTTTTTGGTCAATTTACATGGATTTTCACTTTTGACCATATACTTTGACTTTTCAACCGGATATTGCAATTTTGACTTTGATTTTTGTTCTTTCTTTCAATTCATCATAAACAACACAACTTTGAACAATACTCAAATTTCATGGTGACGTGAGGTGGACTATGGATTGAATTGTATGATTGTTTTCATCATTTTAAGCACATAATCCGGGTTAGAGGTCTCGACACGGTAAGTGCACTAGTTCTAACCTAATGTACAATAATGGTTCACACCATATGATCATCACGAGAATTCAAGCTACGCTAACAATCTAACCAATCATTGACGAGGCTTTTTCTCTCATGAAATTGAAGGATATAACGGATATATAAGTGTGATACATGCATTATGACTCACAATTGGCATATTACCCTTATTTGCACATTTCTATGTTTTTACTTGCTAGCAACTCTATCAAGACGCTCATAAGTCAACCATGTCATGCAATCTAATCTACACTACCTAGCCCCACTTACATGTACAAATCCAATCACAAGAAAATCTCCTTTTACAAACATGTATAGCTAATATAACTCGAATATTTTGCCCCTAAGGGTTGTGAGTCCCTTAATTACGAGATGGTTAACCTTGAAAGTGTAAGATACAACAAGTCTAATAAGCACTAGAATGGACTAGTATTACTTGTAAATAAATGCAAGAATATATAAACAAAGTAATACAAGACTTAAAGCAATAAACAAGTAAAGTGGAACATTATGTATGTTTCATGGGTATTTTATTTATGATGTTAAATAAAATACAAGGTTGTTGCGGAATCAAGATAATACAATTAAGTATGTATCCTAACAACCTATGAGTTACAAATGATCTATATTTGTCAAATAACTCTTTAGGATCGAGATACTTAAAGTTGTGAAGTATCCCTGTTTAAGATCGAGAGTATTTGGACAAATTCACTTTCATGCAAAGTGTATGCTTAAAAGTATTTATGTCAAGGAAATGACTTTGTATTTATAGGCAACAAAATTCACCAGTGAATTTTGTGCCGTACAAATATGGTTGCATACATTTAATGATCCGACAAGAACATTAAATGTATTGGATAAGAAAGAAGGATAAAGTCACATCAAGTGCAAGTGTATCCTTTTATCTAACCACCTTTACACACGTATACTTTGGTAAAGAACAAGTGGATTGTTCTTTGGAAAGTGTGTAAAGGCATAAGTCAATCCTCGATATCAGTGTTCAGACTTGTAGGGTCTAGAACACTAACAATCCTCCAGTGTACAGATCTGGTAAGACTTTCCAGTGGACTCTGCCATTTGTTAAGTCTTCTTTTTTCAGACTTCAGTCTTTGACTTCAGTCAGAATGTCTTTAGTAGAGTTGATCTGGACTGGGGGTGAAGTCCAGTAAGCTAATCTGGAGAATACTCCAGATTTCCTATACAAGTATTTGCTTACCGGTCTTCCATTATTTCTGGACAAATCTTCAGAGGGACTCCAGATTCCAAGTCTGGAGTAGGTCCAGTAGAACACGTTTCTGGACAGTTTCTTCAGTGAGGCTCCAGTAGTCGCGTCTGGAGCGAGTCCAGTAAAACACGTTTCTTAACAAACCTTCAATAAGGTTCCAGTAGTCCAGTCTGGAGCTAGTCCAGTAAATCTGGACTAAATCTGGACCTAACAAATTCCCCCTATTTGTTTAGAAATAATGCAAGTGTTTTCAAGCTTGAATCTATACATTTTGTAAGCTTGAAAAACACAAGTTTCGACTTAGTCTAATCTAAGTTACTGGAAAACACTTTATAGATCATGAGTGTTTTTCAGTTTCATCTTTTAAGTTCTAACTTAGACTAAATCTGATCATTTACTTATAAAAATAAAAAATTGCAACTATTATTACATTCATCAACTGATAAATAGTATACAATTTTCATAAGACAATAATTTACAATAAGTAAATAATAAGAGTCAGGCCCTTCTTTTCGATGTCCTTTCTGGAGCATCTTCAGTAGCCTTCCTCTTTGGTGATGGAGATGATGGAACAGACACTGGTGGTCTCAAACCCAACACAGCTTCCATTTGTTGTATTCTTCTCCATACCTTCTCAATTCTCTTCATAAAAGCCTTAACATCTGGAGATAAATCAGTTTTACCTTTAAAGGTCATTCCTATCTCCTTCAGTTCAGTCCATCCAAAAGCTTGGACTGTTGTATCCTTCCTTTCATCTGTAAAGTTACCCTCTCTGGTCAACTTTACATTAAATCTAGTCATTCCTTGATGATTTTCAGCCAATATGATTTCAGCATCAACAATTTTTCTAGCATTAGCCCTGAAATTCATCATTTGATCATAAGATGCCTTCTGCTTCGCCATCTGGACCATATATTCAGTTTCCTTGGATACACCACTCTGTTGTCCTTCAATGGACTGGAGTTGTTGGCGATTAATTCTCAGAGAAGTATCCAGGGGAATGAAAGTGCTCACATCAGCATCCTTTATTGCCTTGATTTGTTTGGCAGTAAGCTTTGGCAGATCAGTCAATCTTTTTCTGTACTCTAACTCTAGAGCACCAGCGTTTTTCCTTATCTTTCTCTGGAGGTTCACCAGTTCCTCCCTTCTTTGCCTTATCAACTCTGGAATGGTAACACCATAAATTAATGAATCATATACCTGTTTTCTTCTTCAGCGTAGAACGAGCGTATATGAACATCATTCAATGCATCTAGACATTGATGAACTCTGGGATCATCCTTCATCTTCTTGAACACTTCAATGTTAATGCCTAACCTTCCAGCATTGTAAGAGTCCAGAGTTCCCATGGTTGCCATCTCCCTTTGATGGGCCAGCAGTTCATCTTTTTGGTTTGTCTTGAAAATTTCAATCATGATGCATTGTTGTTGCAGTTTCTTCGAGGTGTCATCATCAACACTTGGAAAATCTGATGACCCTTCAACATTTTGTTCTTCTTCTTCAGATACCTGTTCTTTTCCCTTTCTCTTAACAGATTTCAAAGTTGTTGGTATATCTGGAAAAGATTCAAACCTGGGCTCACTTGCATCAGTACAAGCAGCTTCTTCAGTCTGCACAATGACATCAGTATCGAGTGCTCTCTGTGCTAATCGTGCACTGGCATCAGTACTAGTCACTTGTTTTCTTTGCATAACACTTTCAGTGGCAACGGCCCTTACAACTTCCTTTTTCTTTCTTATCAATCCTTCTTGAACACCAGATGATGGAACAGACGATTTTTCCCCCTTGGAATGATCACCAGTCCTGGACTTGAGATCATTCCATAATTCTTCCATCATATGCTTGTCCAGTGAACCAAAGGTTCTTTCAGTTACTGGATTTGCATCAGTCATAATTTTCTTGAGTGCCTGGACTTCCTTCTTCATATTTTCAACTTCTTTTGGCAAGTCCTTTGGCAACTCAACTTCTATCATTTTCACCACTTCTGGCAATAATCCTTCTTGAATTGATCGAAGAACAGATCCAGAAATCTCTTCAGTGATTTCTTTAAGCATACTGGATCTGAACTTCCTTGTACATTCATCAGAAATTGTACTTGTAACAGCAGTCTGATCAAAAGTGGGTCTGCCTTCCAGTGAACTGACCCTTGTAACCAGCTTCTCAACCTCTTCTTTCAGACCTGCCAGTGGTTGAACAATCTTACTATCCACTGCAGTCTGAACAGAACTAACAACCCTTGTTTCTAAGCCCTGTACTGCCACTTTGATGTTTTCAGAATTTCGATTGGTGGCCAGTACCAGCTCATCTAACTTTTCAAACACCAACTTTTCATTCCCAGCAAATAGGTTCATTTCTGATGCTAAATTATTTGACAATAAGGATTTGAAGTCAGAAATAACCTGGGAAGAGCTCTGGAGTGATCTCTCCAGGTCCGCCACCTTACTAAGAAGGCCTTGGACCTCGGCAGAAGATGAAGTGGAGAGACCACTGGGCGGTTCCAGATGAGAGGTCATTCTTTCCATTACTGGTACTTGTGCCCAGACCTCTTCAGTTTCAACAGTTTCAGCATTTATAACTGTAGAGTCTGGCACACCTTGTTCAGAAAGGTTGATTGTGGTTTCGATAGGTGGTGGTTGAGTTTGTGAAGGTTGAATTAGTGAAGTGAAGTAAGAAGTTGATTGTGGAATTGAAGGTGGTGGTGGTGGTGGTGTGCTTGATTCTGGTAGAGGCAATTCTGTTTCTGGAGGAGTAATATTTGTTTCTGGTGGAGGTGGTGGCATTTCTGGTTCACTTTCAACTTGCTCAACATCTTCACCCAGAAAGTTCATGTCTACATCAAAGGATAAGAGAGAAAAAATGTATTTAGTCTCCCAATAATGGACTGTGCATCATGAACACTGGAAAGTGAGAGTTTTGCCATCCAGTTATTCATATTCATTCTTATTGCCTTTGCTTCAAGAGTGATATGGGTTGCCTTAACAACATCTGCAGCCGGAGCATATTCAGCAGATAGAAGATTTTTGGGTGAGTTTGATTGTCTAGGTGCCATTTGTGATTGATAGATGAAGATGAAATTGAATAAATTTAGGGTTTTTGAAGAAGAATTTAATGAATTTGCAGTTAATATGAGAGATTTAATGATTGAAAAAGAATGAAGAATTGAATGAAGGAATTTGAAGATTTGGGAGTTAATGTTCGAAGTAAATGAAATTGAAAGTGAAAGTGGGTATATATAGGAGAGACAATGTGGAACTCAAACCGTTTATTTGAAATTATCAAATAAAGTTTTTGATCGGGTTCTGAGATCCGCATTAATTACATCACATCATACATAAATGCATGACGGTTTACAGCCCACAATTAGTAACAACTTGCACTTTTTGAGTTCCCAAAGTAAAAAGACCATCATTACGTTGAAAAATTTACATGCCACGTAGGATAAAAATATCTCCAAAAAGATCTTTAAAAGGTTTGCTTACGTGGCACGCACAATGACCAAGTATATAGAAAATATTATGACAAATTTCAGTGCATCTGGAGGTTGACTAGACACTCCAGTATCACTGGTGGATTAGTCCAGTGAACATGTACTGATGGTACACTGGAGGGACACTCCAGTAAAGTACCAGTGAAAACCATTTTTGAAAGACTGGTAACCTCAAACATGCACGTCAACTAATATAGACAAATGAGAGGGACACATTTACAAGGAGACATAAGTCAACTCAAACACGCACTTCAACCTATCCAGTTACCAGTGAGAGGGACACATTTACAAGGAGACATAAGTCAACTCAAACACGCACTTCAACCTATCCAGTTACCAGTGAGAGGGACACATTTACAAAGCACCAGTAATATTTTCTGAAGAATTTGTCCAGTGAGAAAATAAATTCCCCTTGAACTTAAAACACTTTTAATAGAAAATATTATGACAAATTTCAGTGCATCTGGAGGTTGACTAGACACTCCAGTATCACTGGTGGATTAGTCCAGTGAACATGTACTGATGGTACACTGGAGGGACACTCCAGTAAAGTACCAGTGAAAACCATTTTTGAAAGACTGGTAACCTCAAACATGCACGTCAACTAATATAGACAAATGAGAGGGACACATTTACAAAGCACCAGTAATATTTTCTGAAGAATTTGTCCAGTGAGAAAATAAATTCCCCTTGAACTTAAAACACTTTTAATAGAAAAATATTTTTCAAGTCTTCCCTGGAATGTTGTTCCAGAAATCTAATAATGCAAAGATAGTACACAAAGGCGTTCAATATCTGAGCAGTCACCAGATTTAAGGATTTAACATTCCCAACTCACCAACAAGATATTCAAAAGTTTTGATATCCAGAGGTTTGGTAAAAATGTCAGCGAGTTGTTTGTCAGTGGGAATAAAATAGAGTTCAATATTGTTTTTCATAATATGATCACGAATGAAGTGATACCTTAGATCAATGTGCTTCGTTCTGGAGTGCATGACTGGATTGTTTGAGATAGCAATGGCACTGGTATTATCACAAAATATTGGAGTCTTTGAATATTTAATACCATAATCAAGCAATTGGTTCTTCATCCAGAGTATCTGAGCACAACAACTGGCTGCAGACACGTATTCAGCTTCAGCAGTGGATAATGAAACTGAAGTTTGCTTCTTACTGGTCCAACTGACCAGTTTGCCACCTAGGAAATGACATCCACCAGTTGTGGATTTCCTATCTATCTTACAACCTGCATGATCTGAATCTGAATAACCCATTAGATCCATGCCTGAGCCTTTGGGGTACCAAAGACCTAGACTGGGGACACCTTTAAGGTACTTCAGTATGCGCTTTACAGCAAGCATATGAGATTCCTTTGGATTAGACTGATATCTGGCACATAAACATGTTGAAAACATAATATCTGGTCTACTGGTAGTTAAATACATCAGTGAACCAACCATGCCTCTATAGACAGTGGTGTTCACTGGTTTGCCATCTGGATCGGAGTCCAGTGTCAGTGGTGCAGAAATTGGAGTTGGTTTAGATGGTGAAGAGTTCATATCAAATTTCTTTAAAAGATCTCTAACATATTTCTCCTGATTAATAAAAATGCCATCTTTGTTTTGTTTAATCTGGAGTCCAAGAAAATATGTTAATTCACCCATCAAACTCATTTCATATTCAGTGGACATGATTTTTGAAAATTTACATGCCACGTAGGATAAAAATATCTCCAAAAAGATCTTTAAAAGGTTTGCTTACGTGGCACGCACAATGACCAAGTATATAGAAAATATTATGACAAATTTCAGTGCATCTGGAGGTTGACTAGACACTCCAGTATCACTGGTGGATTAGTCCAGTGAACATGTACTGATGGTACACTGGAGGGACACTCCAGTATCACTGGTGGATTAGTCCAGTGAACATGTACTGATGGTACACTGGAGGGACACTCCAGTATCACTGGTGGATTAGTCCAGTGAACATGTACTGATGGTACACTGGAGGGACACTCCAGTATCACTGGTGGATTAGTCCAGTGAACATGTACTGATGGTACACTGGAGGGACACTCCAGTAAAGTACCAGTGAAAACCATTTTGAAAGACTGGTAACCTCAAACATGCACGTCAACTAATATAGACAAATGAGAGGGACACATTTACAAGGAGACATAAGTCAACTCAAACACGCACTTCAACCTATCCAGTTACCAGTGAGAGGGACACATTTACAAGGAGACATAAGTCAACTCAAACACGCACTTCAACCTATCCAGTTACCAGTGAGAGGGACACATTTACAAAGCACCAGTAATATTTTCTGAAGAATTTGTCCAGTGAGAAAATAAATTCCCCTTGAACTTAAAACACTTTTAATAGAAAAATATTTTTCAAGTCTTCCCTGGAATGTTGTTCCAGAAATCTAATAATGCAAAGATAGTACACAAAGGCGTTCAATATCTGAGCAGTCACCAGATTTAAGGATTTAACATTCCCAACTCACCAACAAGATATTCAAAAGTTTTGATATCCAGAGGTTTGGTAAAAATGTCAGCGAGTTGTTTGTCAGTGGGAATAAAATAGAGTTCAATATTGTTTTTCATAATATGATCACGAATGAAGTGATACCTTAGATCAATGTGCTTCGTTCTGGAGTGCATGACTGGATTGTTTGAGATAGCAATGGCACTGGTATTATCACAAAATATTGGAGTCTTTGAATATTTAATACCATAATCAAGCAATTGGTTCTTCATCCAGAGTATCTGAGCACAACAACTGGCTGCAGACACGTATTCAGCTTCAGCAGTGGATAATGAAACTGAAGTTTGCTTCTTACTGGTCCAACTGACCAGTTTGCCACCTAGGAAATGACATCCACCAGTTGTGGATTTCCTATCTATCTTACAACCTGCATGATCTGAATCTGAATAACCCATTAGATCCATGCCTGAGCCTTTGGGGTACCAAAGACCTAGACTGGGGACACCTTTAAGGTACTTCAGTATGCGCTTTACAGCAAGCATATGAGATTCCTTTGGATTAGACTGATATCTGGCACATAAACATGTTGAAAACATAATATCTGGTCTACTGGTAGTTAAATACATCAGTGAACCAACCATGCCTCTATAGACAGTGGTGTTCACTGGTTTGCCATCTGGATCGGAGTCCAGTGTCAGTGGTGCAGAAATTGGAGTTGGTTTAGATGGTGAAGAGTTCATATCAAATTTCTTTAAAAGATCTCTAACATATTTCTCCTGATTAATAAAAATGCCATCTTTGTTTTGTTTAATCTGGAGTCCAAGAAAATATGTTAATTCACCCATCAAACTCATTTCATATTCAATGGACATGATTTTTGAAAATTTCCTGCACATGTTTTCATCAGTAGACCCAAAAATAATATCATCAACATAAATTTGTACCATTAACAGATTACCTTTCTCATGAAGAATGAATAAGGTATTGTCAATTGCACCTCGTTTAAAACCATTTTTGAACAAATGTTTAGTCAGAGTATCATACCAGGCACGTGGGGCTTGTCTGAGGCCATATAGCGCTTTGTCCAGACGATATACCCAATGTGGATGCTTTTCATCAACGAAACATGGAGGTTGTCTGACATAAACTTCTTCTTCAAGCTTTCCATTCAAGAAAGCACTCTTTACATCCATCTGGTAGACCTTGAACTGATGATTAGCAGCGAATGCTAAGAAAATTCTGATCGCTTCAAGTCTAGCCACTGGAGCAAATGATTCATCAAAGTCGACATCTGACTGGCAGTAGCCTTGTGCTACCAGTCTGGTCTTGTTTCTGATTACGTGGCCATCTTCATCTACTTTGTTTCTGAAGACCCATCTTGTTCCAATTGGTTCTTTCTTTCCAACTGGGAAAGGAACCAGATACCAGACCTTGTTCCTTTCAAACTGGTGAAGCTCTTCTTGCATAGCAGTCACCCAACTTGGATCTTCCATAGCCTCGTCAATCTTCTTTGGTTCCATCAAAGATAGAAAACTAACGTATAAGCATTGATTACTGGAGGCTCTTCTGGTGTGAACTCCTCGACTGGAGTCACCTATGATCTGATCAATAGGATGAGCTTTTGTCCATCTGGAGTACTGACCAGGATTGTTACTGACAACAATATCAGTGCAAGAATTCAGTTGAGTCTCCTCTGGAGTTGCTTCTGGAGGAGGATCTTGCCAGACAACTTCAGTATCTTCATCTGAGTCATTTAAATCACGATTTGCATCATGAAATTCTTCATTTGAAGGCATTTCTTGGAGTACTGGTTCAGTGTGGAATTCTTCACCAGAAGACATTTCTGGTATGTGCTCAACTGACACTGATACTGGGGGAGTAGTACGCACATCTGATCCAATATTAATTTCAGAGGGTAGTTTGAAAATAATAGAAGGATAGAATGGAGTACCACTGGAGAGTTTCTTTTTCTGAACAGGTTCCAGATCTGGATGACTGGAAACTGTGTCTGGTGAATCTTCATTTTTGTCGTTTATAGGATCAGATTCACAAAAGATAATTGGAGTTACTGGGGGAGTTTCAAGGGTTGGCTTCTTGTTGATTGCAGCATTTGATTCATCAAATGTGACATGAATTGACTCATGGACCTTCTCCAGTCTCTTGTTGTAGACTCTGAAGGCCTTGCGAATGGCTGAATAGCCTAAGAAATACCCTTCATCAGCTTTGGCATCAAATTTGCCTAACTGACTGGAGTCGTTCAGGATGTAAACTGGACATCCAAAAACGTGAAAATAACCAATATTTGGTTTTCTAATTCTTAAGACTTCATAGGCTGTCTTTTTGTGTCTTTTGATGTACACTGATCGATTCTGGGTGTGGCAAGCAGTTGCAATTGCTTCCGCCCAGAAACTGGTAGACAGACCAGATTCAGCAAGCATACTCCTGGCAGCTTCTATCAGCGTTCGATTCTTCCTTTCCACCACTCCATTTTGTTCTGGAGAGCGGGCTGATGAGAAATTCTGGGAGATGCCAGTGTCAGTACAGAATGACTCCAGAGTTGCATTCTGGAATTCTGTTCCATTGTCACTTCTTAACTGACACACTTTTCGACTGTACTTGAGCTCAATTTGCTTGATAAGACTGATGATTTCAGCAGCAGCTTCACTTTTAGACCTCAGAAAGATCACCCAACAATATCTGGAGAATTCATCTACGATCACCAGGGTGTATCTTTTACCAGCACGAGTCTGAACATTCACTGGACCAAAGAGGTCCATATGAAGCATATGAAGAGGTTCAGATATGCTGAAATTCTGTCTGGTCTTGAAACTGGTACGCTTTTGCTTACCCATCTCACATCCTGGACATGGCCTTTCCTTTTTGAAGGAAACTGAAGGTATCCCATCTGCAAGTTGTTTTCTGGACAACTTATTAATATTCTTGAAATTTAAATGGGATAACCTTTTGTGCCATAACCAGTTTGTGTCTTCATCAGCTTGAGTATAGAAACACTGCTCTGAAGGAGAGCTTTCCATATCCATCACGTACACATTCCCTTTTCTGGGAGCAATCAACACTACCATCCAGTCCTTGTTGAATACGATACCCTGAGCAATATTGAATAAGACTTGATAGCCATCATCACACAGTTGGCTTACACTGATCAAGTTATATTTCAAACCATTCACAAATGCAACACGTCTGAACTTGACTTGTCCATTGTTCAGAACACCGTATCCCTCAGTCTTTCCACAACCATCATTTCCAAAAGTGATGGAGGGTCCATCAGAAATGGTGAACTCCTCCAGTAGGGTCTTACATCCGGTCATCGTCCTGCCAGCTACACTGTCAAGATACCAGATATATTTCTTTCGATCGCCCTACACATACACCAGATATTGATCAGTTAGATTTGGGAACCCATCGACTGATGGGTTCACTGGACCCTCCCTTATAGGTTCCTGGGGCAATCTGGTCAGTTCATTTTCTTCAACAGTGGTCTTAGTTGAAAAGACCACTGGGGTTGATGGTTTTAAAACCTTTTTCTTTTTCTCAACTGGAGAAATAGATTTGTCTTTCTTAGCAAAAGGTTTTGTATTTTGTCTAGGGCCAGATGAAGTACCCTCAATAAAGTTTAATCTTGCATTAAAACTTTGTGATTGACGAGTCAGAATTTGAATCTGGCTCTCTATCCTGGACAAAATATTTTTTTCAGATGATACCTTAGCCTTTCCAGTCCTAGGCTTTGGTAAGGGATTGGTCTGAGGCAAAGGTCTATTCCGATAGGCCTTTTTAACTGGAGCAGTCATCTGGAGCTCTCCAGTCTTAACCTCTGGGGATTGAACTGGGTAAAAATTGGTCTTGGGAGTTACAGGCTCATCATAAATAGTGGTGGGCCTGAACTCCTCTGGTAATCGATCGATTACTGGTATTAATGATGCTATATGAGTATTTCCATCTAAATATGCGCGTTTTTGAGCAGGAAATTGTTTTAATACAGCATCATATGGCTTTTTGGTTTCTAGCCATGATTTTATTACCGGTTTTTCTTTCTCTAAAATGATCTCAAGATCTTGTTTTTCTTGAATCAATTGTTCAGTTACCAGAACCTGGGCTTGAAATGCCAGTTCAATGTCTTGAAGTTCCTTTAATTTTGATTTTAAAGCTTTTATTTCAGAAGAATCTGTTTCTAGACCATTTACACAATCAGATCTAACAGTTTCTACAAAAATTAAATCAGAATTAAGAGCTTCAGCTATGTCCAATTTTAGTTCTTGGTCAGTTGCATTATCATAATCACTAACCTTCTTGATAACAATGTCCACCCATCGTCCAGATGTGACATCTTCCTTCACCAGGAGCTCTTCGTCTGCCAGAGCCATGTAACAGCAATCTCTTTCCTCTTCTTCATCAGCAGATGATTCATCAGAAGGAACCCACTTCTCTTCAGTTGTTGCAATCATGCACTTATTATTGGTTTCAATTTGTTGTGCCATGAGAGCAATTTGGGCCTTAAGCTTTTTATATTTCATTTTATAGCTATCATCAGGCTTATTATTTGAAGAGAATGGACCAGGCTTGGATACAAACTGGTTGGACCTGCACTCTTTCATGAAATGACCCTTTTTGCCACACTTAAAGCATGTCAAATTGGTCTTGTCAGTGGAAGAACTGGATGCAAATTGTCCAGATGGCTTATTTGCTCTTGCTTTGAAACGGTTAAACATTTTAGCAATCATTGCAATAAGGTCATCATCTTCAGTTTCATCACAACAGTCTGGAGAAACTTGACTGGATTCTCCAGAATCCATAAGTTCAGACACCATCTTCTTCATAGAAAATACATTCTCAGAAGATATCAGTGCCGTACTTTGTGGTTCAGTATGACCAACCACATTAGGACTACTGGAGGCATGGTTATAGGCATCTCGTTCTGCCACCACTCTCTGAGCTTGATTTTCTTCAGTGTACCTGAAAGCTCCATAAAGAGTTGAGAGTGTGTGTGTGCAGAGTTTTTCCTTGTCGTAAGACTAGGATCATGTGAGACCATTTGGTGGGTAGAATATCACAAAATTTCTCCAGAAGTATATCCTTGTCCTTCTCAACCCAAGACCTCTCAATTGGTTTATGATACTCATAAATCTGGTGTAAGTACCAGTGAGAGACTCGTTAGGTTGAGCAAAAAATGACTCATACCTCTTGTTTAAGGAGACCTTTCTGGTGACAATGGTGTCATCTCCTCCTTCATGTTGGTTTAAAAGTTCATCCCACATGGTTTTAGCACTATGAAAAAGAACTAGTGTGGGAATTAGGGTTTCTGGAACGGCCCCGAGGATCATGTTTTTGAGAAGGGTGTCTAGATTCACCAATCTCCTCTCCTCTTCTGACCAATGTTCCTCCCTCTTTTCCCTTCCTCTTCTAGATCCAGAAGGATCAAGAAGGGGATTGAGAGGTGATGTAGGGACATAAGGACCTTCGTTTAAAATCTTCATCATGTTCCTCTCAATACTAGTGACATGCAAAACCATCCTAGCCTTCCACGTACCAAATTCATCACTGTTCCCACTGAATTTAGGAACAGGATTATTTGAGTAGTGCACATGCACGTGTGGAGAAGCAGGAGTAGGAGGAGGAGGTGGATTAGTGTTATTAATAATTGGTGGTTCATTTTGATCATTAATATTTGCATTAGGATCGGGACCAAGACTAAAACCTTGTGTATTTTCTTGGTTAGCCATCAAGAAACAGATCTAGGCAATGTTTAGCATTCTGCTCTGATACCAAATGTGAGTCCCTTAATTACGAGATGGTTAACCTTGAAAGTGTAAGATACAACAAGTCTAATAAGCACTAGAATGGACTAGTATTACTTGTAAATAAATGCAAGAATATATAAACAAAGTAATACAAGACTTAAAGCAATAAACAACTAAAGTGGAACATTATGTATGTTTCATGGGTATTTTATTTATGATGTTAAATAAAATACAAGGTTGTTGCGGAATCAAGATAATACAATTAAGTATGTATCCTAACAACCTATGAGTTACAAATGATCTATATTTGTCAAATAACTCTTTAGGATCGAGATACTTAAAGTTGTGAAGTATCCCTGTTTAAGATCGAGAGTATTTGGACAAATTCACTTTCATGCAAAGTGTATGCTTAAAAGTATTTATGTCAAGGAAATGACTTTGTATTTATAGGCAACAAAATTCACCAGTGAATTTTGTGCCGTACAAATATGGTTGCATACATTTAATGATCCGACAAGAACATTAAATGTATTGGATAAGAAAGAAGGATAAAGTCACATCAAGTGCAAGTGTATCCTTTTATCCAACCACCTTTACACACGTATACTTTGGTAAAGAACAAGTGGATTGTTCTTTGGAAAGTGTGTAAAGGCATAAGTCAATCCTCGATATCAGTGTTCAGACTTGTAGGGTCTAGAACACTAACAATCCTCCAGTGTACAGATCTGGTAAGACTTTCCAGTGGACTCCGCCATTTGTTAAGTCTTCTTTCTTCAGAAATGTCTTCAGTAGAGTTGATCTGGACTGGGGGTGAAGTCCAGTAAGCTAATCTGGAGAATACTCCAGATTCCAAGTCTGGAGTAGGTCCAGTAGAACACGTTTCTGGACAGTTTCTTCAGTGAGGCTCCAGTAGTCGCGTCTGGAGCGAGTCCAGTAAAACACGTTTCTTAACAAACCTTCAATAAGGTTCCAGTAGTCCAGTATGGAGCCAGTCCAGTAAATCTGGACTAAATCTGGACCTAACAAGGGTCAATTCCATACTACAAGAAAGTAAATCAACATCTAAACTAGAAACATTATTGAAATTAACAAGAAAATTGAAATCTACCTACGAAATTAAAAATGCAAAAACACAAAATAAACATATAGTCACATAATCACACAATAAGAACGGAAAGATAAATGGAAGGTACCAATCACTGTCGTGGACCTTGCGGTCCAAAGATCGACTCCATTAAGCCCCGATATAGAGATTGGGTCTCAAATGGATCAGGAGCTGATGGTGTGGAACTCGAGTTCTCCTCAACTCGTCCGGCACATGAATGCCTCGGGAACCACTCAGAATCGTGGCTCTAAGGATAGTATGGATGAGCAGTGGAAACATAAGGCTGTCGGTAGTCATATGGAGGCGGAGACTCCACATAGTCAAGTCCCGCAATGTGGTCCTGGTGATGGCGTACTCTCTCTGCATACTCAAATCTGTTCCTCACCTTCTGCTCATGAGCATATGCCATAGCCTTCTCATAGTTCCTCTGCTGCTCAAACCTCCTCTGCTGTTCCTCTGCTGCTCAAACCTCCTCTGCTGCTCTGCAGACTGTCGAGCAGTCAATGTCCACATATGCTGCTCATAAGGTGACCACTGTGAAAACATCTCAGGCTGCTCAAAGCCAAAGCTCGGCCCAGTACCTCCAAATCCAGAACCTAATAAACCATCCCTCCTTGGTGGCTCTCTTTCCTCCTCAACCTCTCTAGCACCACTTGCTTCTCCTCTATCATTTCCACCCATGGGCTCCAGCTGAGCCATCGCCTCCTCTCTAGTAAACCCTTCCTTAGGAGCTATCAACAGCCCCTTTGACTTCACATCCCTCAAAATTCTGCATTGGGGTCTTTCCTCCAACTTAAACTCTTGACTTTGTAACAACCGCTTCATGTTAAACACCACCTGATTAACCCTAATTGTTGGTGTGTTACGAGTAGCGGCTTTTTGGCTCAAAATGAGGCGAGAAATCAGCCTCGGGTATGGAATGATTGTCTTCAATCTCTTGTTTCGGGTATCCCACACATTGGTCATAATAATCTGCCTAAGTGACAAGGCTAGCCTCTCCGTTACCAATGCATACAAAACTAAAACTTCATGAAATCTAACGGCCGCCTTATCACTACTTCTCGGACACACATTCCAATTCAAAATATTCATGATCAATCTAGGAAGTGGTTTCAAATAAAAACGCTCTAACTTGAGGTTCAAGTTCAAAGCGTCTCTAGGGTAAGTAAACAACTCGGCTAACATCTCTATCCAATTCTCACCCTTTTCCACCCCAGTCAAAATGTTCTCCGACAAATAATCAAATCCCCTTCCCGAACAAGCACCCGAATCAAACTTGATAACCCTATCTAAGGTAACAAACGACATAGTTACCTTTTTACCATCAACAGTTCCTACTAACTTGGTGCTCTCAGGAGGGTTATAACCAACATGCCTTTCCAAAGTACCCATCCTTTCGACAATTCCTTCTAAATTAACATCAACCTCATCATTATTGTTCCAAACCAATGCATTTTTCCATCCCATATTTTCAAATGCCTCAACAAAACCAAACCCTCTAAATTCCTGCCAAGCGGTTTTCCTTTCACCCAATAATTGTTTTTTCATAATTTCCGCCTCCCCCATTTTATCTCTAAACAATTCTAATTGTCATTTATGGGGTAAAGAGTGTAAAGGAGTACCGTGTTTCCATTCGGGTTTTTCTTCTTCATCAACTTCCATCTCTTCCTGTTGAGACGCTATTTCCTCTTCTTCCTCTTCTTCGATGATCAAGTGTCTTTTCTTTCTTTTTGGTTGACTAGAGGATGAAGGCTCGGTTGACTTGGCCAATTTCTTCATCAACTTTCCGGCTGCTTTCTTCATCCTATTAACAAAAACTAACCAACAACAACAAACCTTATCAATGGTTAGTAATTAAAAGCAAAAAGAAAGAAAAATAAAAAAAAATTCGATTTTGAATTTACCCAAATCTCACAATCAAGGCTGAAATTGAACAAACAAAGATAGGGGTTTTGTAGCCCTTGAAAAATTATGCACTTTAGCCTCAAGAATCGTTTAATTTGGTTAAGAATTGAAGAAGTTATGGTGATTAGAAGATTTAGGGTTCTTATGTGTAACATTCATGATTTTTACCGTTTGACTATGCATGTAATTTGATTAACTATTTCAATAAACGGAAATTTGGACATAATTGTGTACATTTATCTGTAAATTGGGCCAATTATAATGTCATATTTGAACTTCTAGAATTAAGGCCATATTAGCAGACTATGAAATTGGCCCAGTACATGTTATGGAAATTATATGATAGATGATAATTGAGTAACTGTGGTAACAGGAAAAAACGTATATACGAAACCTTAAGTATAATGTACGGTTCCAACAGTGTCGGTGGAACAGTGTCGGTGAAACAGTGTCGGTGGAACAGTGTCGGTGGAACAGTGTCGGTGGCTAGATGATAATTCCATTAATAGGACAAAAACCGACACAACCTTTATATTATATGAAATGATTTATCCATATTATGGATTTATAATAATTTATAAAAGTTGTACGCTCATGAATATTTTGTTTGTTTTATTAATTTCGGAATCAATTAACTAGCTAGATATATTGTACATACTAGTAAAATAAATATGCAATTGTGTACTTGAATTAGATAACTAATAAATATATAAATACATGTAATTGATTTATAACCACATAGATAAAAGTAATTATACTTATATAAACTAGTTACTACACTTAATTACACAAATAATAATCAAGAATCAAAGTTTAGAGTCAACCAAAGTCAATTAGTCAAGTCAAGCTTGTGTTCTTGACATAACCCCCACACAAACTAACCAAGACTTGGATTATAGCTTGTAATCATGCAATGAACATGTTCCTACTGAATTCTAGTTTGTTTTAAGGCCAAAGTTTCAGCCATTACACTCAAGGATGAGTTGTAAACACATGATGAACACCTCATGGCCAAGGTGTGTATTCTTGGCACTTAGTTGCAACTCTTGGGCTATATAAGCAAGCATTTGATAATCATTCTATCATCCATCTCTGCTCTTTTCTCTCTCTTTCACATTCATAACACAAAACAATCAAGTCCATAAAGTCTTGGGTTCATCACTTGAAGTTTCAAGTTGAATTTAAGGACTCTATAGGACTGAAATTTTCAGTCATCTTGCAAACATCATAGAAGATTCATCTGGACGAATTAGGAGACGAATCTTATAATTTTGTAAAGGTCCAAGTGTCAGTAAAATTTGATAAGAACGAAGCTTCTTCTGATTTTGCTCAGAAGAGTGCCAAAAACGACGATTTTCAGAACTGGTCTAATTTCTGACGAGGCTACAGGTTTGTTTTTGTAAAAATCATAACTCTTTTATTAAAGCTCTTCAAGAGCCAAACCTTACATTTTTGAAAAGGCCTTTGAGTGCCCAACAGATGTCTAGAACTAAGTTTTGTTGTATCTGGTCTTCCTGACTTCCCAAAGTCGTTGTCAAGTAGATAGCGCAAAGCTGGGAACATGCTGAAATTTCCTTATTTTGCACTTAGGCTTTGTGGTAGCTTAAAAGTTGATCTTATATAGGTACCCAGTAGTACATTTTGAGCATAGTAAAGTACTTTGCAAAGTGTTTTGAGCTGTACTAAGATTAACTTGTCACGAGGATTATCTACTATTCTGATTTGCCACTACAACTAAGGTGAGTTTCGTAAACCCTCCCTACTCAATTGAGATTCGGGCTGAAAAGTGTACATGCTTGTTGATTGATTGTTTGTTTAATGTATTGACTTGTTGCTTGGTTAACTTTGACTTCGTTATGAATAATTGTTGTGCTTTAGATAGTTGTACATACATGGAAGATAATTATACTTTTTATGAATAGTAGATGTGGTGGGAAGGCTGCGGGTGACCCTATATATAAGCATCGATGATTCCTTTAAAGTAGAAATATAAGAAGTGTATGTGCATCGTATTTGTTGGTTGATTCACTTGTTATGATATGGACCGAGATGTTAATTGTTTATTTGTTGATTGTTGATATGGACATGTTAGCGCATTACTTATTATATAAGTCGCACCGTTAGCGCATTACTTATTATATAAGTCGCACCGTTAGCGCATTACTTATTATATAAGTCGCACCGTTAGCGCATTACTTATTATATAAGTCGCACCGTTAGCGCATTACTTATTATATAAGTCGCACCGTTAGCGCATTACTTATTATATAAGTCGCACCGTTAGCGCATTACTTATTATATAAGTCGCACCGTTAGCGCATTACTTATTATATAAGTCGCACCGTTAGCGCATTACTTATTATATAAGTCGCACCGTTAGCGCATTACTTATTATATAAGTCGCACCGTTAGCGCATTACTTATTATATAAGTCGCACCGTTAGCGCATTACTTATTATATAAGTCGCACCGTTAGCGCATTACTTATTATATAAGTCGCACCGTTAGCGCATTACTTATTATATAAGTCGCACCGTTAGCGCATTACTTATTATATAAGTCGCACCGTTAGCGCATTACTTATTATATAAGTCGCACCGTTAGCGCATTACTTATTATATAAGTCGCACCGTTAGCGCATTACTTATTATATAAGTCGCACCGTTAGCGCATTACTTATTATATAAGTCGCACCGTTAGCGCATTACTTATTATATAAGTCGCACCGTTAGCGCATTACTTATTATATAAGTCGCACCGTTAGCGCATTCTATTATATATCATTCTATCATCCATCTCTGCTCTTTTCTCTCTCTTTCACATTCATAACACAAAACAATCAAGTCCATAAAGTCTTGGGTTCATCACTTGAAGTTTCAAGTTGAATTTAAGGACTCTATAGGACTGAAATTTTCAGTCATCTTGCAAACATCATAGAAGATTCATCTGGACGAATTAGGAGACGAATCTTATAATTTTGTAAAGGTCCAAGTGTCAGTAAAATTTGATAAGAACGAAGCTTCTTCTGATTTTGCTCAGAAGAGTGCCAAAAACGACGATTTTCAGAACTGGTCTAATTTCTGACGAGGCTACAGGTTTGTTTTTGTAAAAATCATAACTCTTTTATTAAAGCTCTTCAAGAGCCAAACCTTACATTTTTGAAAAGGCCTTTGAGTGCCCAACAGATGTCTAGAACTAAGTTTTGTTGTATCTGGTCTTCCTGACTTCCCAAAGTCGTTGTCAAGTAGATAGCGCAAAGCTGGGAACATGCTGAAATTTCCTTATTTTGCACTTAGGCTTTGTGGTAGCTTAAAAGTTGATCTTATATAGGTACCCAGTAGTACATTTTGAGCATAGTAAAGTACTTTGCAAAGTGTTTTGAGCTGTACTAAGATTAACTTGTCACGAGGATTATCTACTATTCTGATTTGCCACTACAACTAAGGTGAGTTTCGTAAACCCTCCCTACTCAATTGAGATTCGGGCTGAAAAGTGTACATGCTTGTTGATTGATTGTTTGTTTAATGTATTGACTTGTTGCTTGGTTAACTTTGACTTCGTTATGAATAATTGTTGTGCTTTAGATAGTTGTACATACATGGAAGATAATTATACTTTTTATGAATAGTAGATGTGGTGGGAAGGCTGCGGGTGACCCTATATATAAGCATCGATGATTCCTTTAAAGTAGAAATATAAGAAGTGTATGTGCATCGTATTTGTTGGTTGATTCACTTGTTATGATATGGACCGAGATGTTAATTGTTTATTTGTTGATTGTTGATATGGACATGTTAGCGCATTATTTATTATATAAGTCGCACCGTTAGCGCATTACTTATTATATAAGTCGCACCGTTAGCGCATTACTTATTATATAAGTCGCACCGTTAGCGCATTACTTATTATATAAGTCGCACCGTTAGCGCATTACTTATTATATAAGTCGCACCGTTAGCGCATTGTTAATTATTAACTATGTAAGCCGCACCGTTGTTGAATGTTATTGATTGTTATGGAACGTTGTTGAACGTTATATGGAATCGTTGTTGTTGAACGTTGACTTATATTGAATTGTGATAATGTGAAACCTTATAGGTTTTCCTTGGATGTGATTAGTTCTCCTAATCCTCACTTATTGTTAACGGTTGTTATCCGACACGGTTATTCCTTGTTACTTGTCCCTACGAACTCACCAACTTTATGTTGACGTATTTTAGTACACTTTTCAGGTAATCAGGTTAATCAGAGACACAATGGATGATTATGTGCTTGCATTGCTAAGATTGGACTTGCTTTGGACTTTCTGGATCCGTGATCCTTATTTCCCTTTAACGGGTTATGCTTAGGATCAACTACTATCATCTAAATATTTCCATTTAATATTGATTGAGTGTGTATCTTTGATAGATGTTGATTATTGTATACATTTGAGTGAGTTTGTGGATTGTTTCAATCCTATGAATGCATATAGTTTGACTCTACATAATTCCCATGTCGTGCTGTGCTTTTCTAAGTGATACCCCATGATTCCGCCATGTTGGGGTGTTACAGAATGGTATCAGAGCCGTGGTTGTAGAGAGCTAGGTGGATTGACCTAGTCTATAGCCATTACACCCACATTTCATATTAGCATGCATGATAGGAAATTTTGTGTGCAACGTGAACTGTATGATGCATAAAAATGGTTTAAACTGAGTTCGTAGGTTACTCATAGAAAAGAATAAAGTTGACTAAGAACTATCGAAATAGAGATTTCTTTAATAAAAAAATTGGAGTCTTACAACCCTGAAATACACCGGCTCACCCATTTGAACAAACTCTAAGAGAGGTATAAGTCGGAGTGCGCTAGACTCCAAAAAGGGCGGGTTTTTAATTGCGTCCTTCGCAAACCTTTGCCCTTGCGCTTCTTTGTGCGTTCAAATGGAGCTACCGAGCTCTCTTGTGTTACTAAGACTATAAAAATAAATTTTATTAAACATTATGCTATGAAGATTTGCATGAGTCTTCATACATAAACTTTTGATTCACATCAAATAAATTACCCATTTAAAGATAAGTCATTGCCACAATTTGATGGACGTATATGATAGTGTCGGGATACACCGTGAATTGTGGAATTATTGTGATAAACGTTGATATGTGGAATCTTGGAAGTATTTATTATTTGTCCCCCCAGCAAAATGATCTCGTGGATTGCGCCTCGTGGATAAAGTATAGTAGTTAACCCGGTATGCTTAATGAGTGTTGGTTAGGTGGAGGGTTAGCCGCTGGTACACCCTGTATACATACCCGGCCAACACTTAGAGAACATATCGGAACCGAGTCTTGACATCCATTCAATATATTAACGGTGTGGAGGGTTAGCCTATGGTACACCCTGTATACAAACACTTTTAATGTGTCGAATGTTGAAGTTAAGATCCGGACTATACTTTACCCACCTTGTTATGACTTGACCCATTTATATTGTGTCGAATGTTGAAGTTAAGATCCGGACTATACTTTACCCACCTTGTTATGACTTGACCCATTTATATTGTGTCGAATGGTTCATGATTGTATTGTTAATTGTAAATTGTACGATTGGTGAAGCCTTAGATTATTCCCCGTGGAGATAACTATATTCATGCAATGATTTAGAAGGACTTGATTTGGAAATTGTGTATTACTTGGAGGTAAATTTTGATATTCGGGTGTGAATTGTGAGACTTAACTTGTTAATATAATACGTGTGTTCAGGAAAGATGGTTAGAACGAGAAGAGCTAACACTAACTATAGGCGTCAAAATGAGCAAGAGGAGCCAATAGTTCAAGAATATGATAACTACTAAGTATTGCCCGACCCATGAACTGAGGAGATGGCAAGTGGAATTTTCTAAACTTGCCATGAAGGGAGGAGACTACGAGAGTTACACATGCCGTTTTGGCCAACTCTCTAGACTCATTCCTCATTATGTGAGACCCCAAGAGGTTAAGATTGAGAAGTATGTTGCGGGATTGCCACATGAAGTGAGAGTGCTTGTCTCTCACCCCACCATGCCTTTGACTTACAAAGAGGCAACCACCCGTACCACTAGTATAACCTTGGAACTCATTAGAGGTGGTAAGTTAAATAAGAACGATAACAAGAATGACAATAAAAGGAAGGATGTTGCCGAGTCAAGCGGCACCAAGAAAGATGATCGGCGCGATAATAAGCGCCATGGTCGTGGTGGAAAGGTTTTTGCGGCGGTAGTACAAACAAAGGGTCCTCAACGGGTTGGTTACACAGGGGGTAGTCCTTTATGCCCTAGGTGTAATCACCATCATTGGCCTACCGTGAGGTGTGATGCTTGTTTTCATTGTAACCAACAGGGACACACCTCAAATTTTGTCCAACTAACTCCGGAATGGTCCTTTAAATGTTGCTCCCCTTAATACTATGCGTCCCCCGATGGTCCCGGGTTCTTGTTATGAATGTGTTCGTCAACCGGGATGCTTGTTTAAAGACTTCAAACTTTGTGGAGCCCCGGAATTTAATGGAGAAAGTGGTGCTACGGGTTGCTTGGAATGGTTAGAGAGCATTGAATCTATCATTGCTCGAAGTGGTTGTGCCTACCACCAAAGAATCACTTATGCTTCCGGTATGTTGAAAGGTGGGGCTCTTGAGTGGTGGAACGAAGAAGTTGATGAATTGGGGATTGATGCGGCTAATAATCTTTTATGGGGAGAGTTCAAGAATATGATAACTACTAAGTATTGCCCGACCCATGAACTGAGGAGATGGCAAGTGGAATTTTCTAAACTTGCCATGAAGGGAGGAGACTACGAGAGTTACACATGCCGTTTTGGCCAACTCTCTAGACTCATTCCTCATTATGTGAGACCCCAAGAGGTTAAGATTGAGAAGTATGTTGCGGGATTGCCACATGAAGTGAGAGTGCTTGTCTCTCACCCCACCATGCCTTTGACTTACAAAGAGGCAACCACCCGTACCACTAGTATAACCTTGGAACTCATTAGAGGTGGTAAGTTAAATAAGAACGATAACAAGAATGACAATAAAAGGAAGGATGTTGCCGAGTCAAGCGGCACCAAGAAAGATGATCGGCGCGATAATAAGCGCCATGGTCGTAGTGGAAAGGTTTTTGCGGCGGTAGTACAAACAAAGGGTCCTCAACGGGTTGGTTACACAGGGGGTAGTCCTTTATGCCCTAGGTGTAATCGCCATTATTGGCCTACCGTGAGGTGTGATGCTTGTTTTCATTGTAACCAACAGGGACACACCTCAAAATTTTGTCCAACTAACTCCGGAATGGTCCTTTAAATGTTGCTCCCCTTAATACTATGCGTCCCCCGATGGTCCCGGGTTCTTGTTATGAATGTGGTAGTCAAGACCACTACCGCAACCGGTGCCAAATCTTATTGGCCAACAAGTCCAAGTGACCGTGCATCCTAACCAGTTGCAAATTGCCGGTCCGAATCAAAACTGAGGAAACCAAGGACAACAACAACAACCTCCTCAAGCTCCTCGCCAACATTTGGCCCCCCGTGGAAGAGCTTTTTCCGTGAATGCGGCCGAGGCTCGTGGTGATCCTAATGTCGTAGCAAGTACCTTTCTCCTCAATCACCAATATGCTACCGTGTTATTTGATTCTGGAGCCGATTATAGTCTCATTTCCAATGATTTTATTCCGTTGATCGATGCTAATCCTAGCCCGTTGTCCTATTATTTTGAACTTGAAATGGTAAATGGTGGATTGTCTAGGATTAGTCAAGTTGTTCGTGATTGTGTGTTAGATTTATGTGATCACACATTTTACATTGACTTAATGCCTTTTGATATTGGTAGTTTTGACGTGATTGTGGGTATGGATTGGTTATCGGCCATGAACGCGGTAATTGATTGTGGTAGTCGAACTGTGAGGATTCCGTTAGAAAATATGGAAGAATTAGTGGTTCAAGGCGAAACGACCGAACTATGGGATGGGAATGTATATAGTGTTAAGATCACAAAGATTGAATTGAAAACCATGCCCGTAGTTAAAGACTTTGCTGATGTATTTGTGAGTCCCTCGATAGCTACAGATCGCTCTCGAGATCGTCTATTGTTATGTCGTGAGTGCGGAATCCTCACAAGATAACTAGTTTGATTAGTTATCGAATATATTGCTAATTATAAGTATATAATCAGCCGTATGTGATCTATCTTCGTTTTCTATATACTAGAAACGAACTTAGTCGCCGTAGGTGTGTGAGAGTTGAACCGAACACCTCAATTTAGGGTTTCCATTCATTTATATATGTTTCTGATCGATATTGGGCCTGCTGGGCTTTGTTCTTACGAACTTAGCAACCCAGCCCATATAACGAAGATTATCTTCGTTTGTTCCTAACGAAGATCATCTTCGTTAGTACAACTTCCATCAGCATCTATGCCTAGTTATTTTCCAAGTATTTCATGTACAAGGAACCTAACGTATATTATGTTTGTACTTGTATAACACACATAACAAACATCATATATAAACAACATATATATAACACCAAAACGTGCACTAACAAAGTTAACCAACTGCATTGGATCATACATCCCTCTCAACAATATCTTCTTCTTCGAGTCTGCATACATCTTGGCTTCACCAGAATTCCGATCAATCTCCCAATTATCCATCTTATCCAAGACATCTTGTGCCCACTTCTTGGCAGGGACTTTGATCATACACTTGATATCATGTTGAATATACTCAACGCTTTTATCTGGCTTAACCACCTTCTTCTTCCGTCTTGGTTCAATATGAAACTTTGGTTTCTTAGAGTCTTTCATATTCGATCTCAACTTGAAATCTTCATGAAGATTCTTACCAACTACATCAGCAAGACCATAACCACTTGGATTGATAATCCTGTTATTTTCTAGTTCATGTAAATCTTCTTCACACAAACTTCTGAAGTGTCTCTCACGCCATGCTAAATACTGACAACCTTCTGGTCTTTTAAGAACGAACAACTTCAATTCTTTGTCATAGAACCAACTCCAGATTATTGTCTTATATTTTGCAGCATCTTTATCTGAGATGTGAGTCCAATACATAATGGGTTTCATAGTATCCCATGTAACTATATATTCATTAATTCTTTGCCCAGGCACAAGTCGATCAATCTCTTGTAGTGGATCATCTTCTCTGAGTGGAACTGGATAATCATTTGGATCAAAAGGTCTTGTCAAGTTAATTTCCCAGTGGAAAGGAATCAATGCATCATCAATCTTAGCATATACCACAAAGTTTAAAACTTTAGCTGAGCTACTAATTGAAACTTGAAGCATTCTTTCCTTAACTTCTTTTCTCTTTATCTCTAACTCTTTTCTTTCTTCCAAAGATGGATCTTCAGGAGTTGAGTCCCAAACATCATCAAACCCATAAGGTTTCTTGAATATGTTTAAATCCGGTTCAGGAACAAACTCACCCTCCTCAAGTTCATCACCATCAAAGAACAATTCTGCATCATCTGTATCATCTATTAAGATTACACAAAATGAATACCAGAATACAATGAATAATCATGATAATAATAATAAAGATGAAATATAATTGCATTGAAATAAGATAGATTACATTCATATGTCGTAAATCTTATTACATGCAACCTAATATACACTTTATCAATCTTTATCAGAATCATAAGTTGAATCAGAATCAGAATCAGATTCCAAGGCTGTTTGCCTTTGAATCTGTAATTCTTTTTCTCTTTCAGTTTCTGCTTCTTGCTGTTTATCTAATAAGTTATCAAATACAGAATGAAAAGCATTTTCTTCAGTATTACAGTCATGTCCAAATTTTTCCTTAACTTCACGCTTTAATCGTTCAGTTTCAGCTTCAACTTGATCATCACTTAAATAATCAATCGATTTCGAAGAATTACCTGAGTCAAGTGCTTCAATAACTTCAGCATCACAAGGAGCACTTGATCCACCCGCACCAGAAGTACCAATCTGGGTAGTATCTCTTCCTGTCTCCCCCTGAGTCTCAACACCTTTTCCTTTGTCAGAAACTGGGCGAGAATCAAACCTATTACCAGCATTATCAGCATCATCATCATCATTCTGACGTCTTGGCTGAACTACTGATAATCTGCAAACTTCTTCAGGAACATCTCCCCTTGATTCTTGACCCAGTTTATTAAAAAGGTCAAAGTATCTCGAACATTCGTAAGATCAGACTCTAATGTATCAACACGAGCCTGAAGAACATCGATACGCCTAACTAGGGAGTAATCTGAAGGAAGAGGAGGAAAAGTAGGCAATCTGGGCAATATTGGTAAGGCAGGAGGCAACAGTGGACGTAACGTTACACGACCGACAACAGAAGCAAGCTGTGCTGTAGAGACAGTAGGAATAGCAGCAGCAGCTGTAGATACTGAAGTAGCCTCAGTAGTTCGTGCACGCTTAGCTCTCCGATAAGTAAGAGGAGCATCCAGTGTCCTCTTAGGTCCAACAGTACATGTACCTTCATGAATTGGACTTGGTGCCATATCTGTATGTTCCAATTCTTCTTGATAATGAAGTACAGCTTCTTGTCCAGCACCATCATCCTCAGCCTGATTAACTTGAGTAACATGTTCATCATGAACGGATTGATCCGTATCAGAAAGAACAGGAGAAGAATGACATGCCTTACTCCGACGCTCTCGGCGTAAAGCACCAGTTACACCTTCTTGAGAAAAGTGATATGAATGATCACTTCCTGAATCAGCAGGAACATCATGAGCCATCTTAGTTCGATGCTCATTACTAGAATCAGCAGCGACACTATCATATGCATCTGTGTCTTCTTCAACTACATCATCACCACCATCAGTCCCATGATCAGAGTCATCAGAATCAGAATCACCATTAGAACCATCATCAGAACTTTCTTCATCCTCATGATCAGAATCGTCATCATCTACTAACATATCATCCTCAAAATGAGATCGATAGTTTGGATTAATCAAATGACCAAACAGTGGTGGATCATTAAGACCAGCCACATTTCGAGTGTTGGCTTCTAAATCAGCAAATAGACGTAAAGGCCAAGCATGTGGTGCATAGCGAGGACCTTGATCAAATACCAAATTTGGACAAAAATGTCTAACGATTGCCATAACAAAGCGAGGATATAAGAGAAACCTATTTTTCGCTTTGGCATTGATTTGACCAATAAACTCTTGATAGAAATATGCCGAAAAAGGATAAGGTCGATTATAGACCAAGGCAACCATCTGCGAAGAAATCTGAGCAGACAGCTGATCAAATCCAGCCTTACGATTGCTCAGACTTACCAACAAAGCGTAAGCAAGATATCTCCAACGTCCTTGAAATCCACTTTTGTCAAAAGGAAGCTTTATTTGACCAACATATCCCATTCTTTGAAAACATCTACGAATAAGGTCAAAGTCATAAGCCAATTCCACTGCTTCGTCTGGTTATTCACCCAAATGCAGAATATCACGAAGCATTGCAGCATTGAAATCAAATGTGATTCCTTCGACAATAGCACGAACAAAACTACGACCATTAACCATGACCTGATGAGCAGTCCTCCAGAAGGCATCAATATACTGCCTAATGAGTCTAGGTGAATCACAAAATGCAAAAGAAAGCCTAGAGCGAGCAATAAAATCAAACATCTCATGATAACGTTCACAATTATGCTGATCTGGATCAAGATTTAAGGCAAGATTGTGCTTCTTAATGAACTGACGCGGAGCAAGAGCCATTTCTGCAAAACAAATCATAATATAAAAACAATTATAAGATTAGCACAATAAATAAGTTGCAGACTTGGATGAACTTAATCAATAATTTCATAAGGTTACACTGTACGAAATTACTCTTTAAGTTCGTTAGTTAAAACTGTACGAAAATAGGCTTTAAGTTCGTTAGGTAACAATAAACGAAGATAGCTTTGAAGCATAACTAAGTTCGTTTGTCAACAAGAACTCCTAAATTCGTTAGTTGAAAAGAGAGACTAAGTTCGTAAGCTCTGCTTCAGAACCTAAGTTCGTAGACAATGAACGAAGGATAAGTTCGTAACAATTCTGAACAGCATGTTGTCCCACAATCAAACATTCGATTTTAATAAAATTGATTAACACTTGATTTGCCCGAAATTAATTACAAAACATTTGTATCAATTAAATGAAGCATAACCCACTTCGATTTTACAAATGAATTAAAGATCCAATGGGTTAAAATCAAAAAACGAAATTAAACCCTAGAAACCTACATTATGTATAAAACCGATTGAGTTCATGCAAAGATTGGGCAAAATAAGAACTTAGAATTGGGGATTTGTGAATGACGATGCTCGATAATATACCTGAATCACTGATTTCAATATTAATCGAAACAACAAGCAGAGAATTGAGTGAAATCAAGTTGATTTGATTGATGAAAGTATAGGGGTTTATTCAGAAGAAGAGGCTTAATTCGTTTTTCTTTAAAATTATGGCAATGTAAAAGATAAAACGAATTAAGTTGGTATTTATATAGATGGTTAAAAACGGGTCAAAACGGGTCGGTTAAATAATCGTCAAAAATATGTTAGAACAAAGATAGAGATTATCTTCGTTAAGATCAAAGAAAACGAAAGTAGATGTGACGAAGATAAGTCCAATTTTCTTAATAACAATTCTGAACGAAGTTAATACTATCTTCGTAAGAACAAATTTTTACTTAGAAAATTTTTCCAGATTCTTCATCACGAAGCTTTCCACGATGCGACCCTTGACTTAATCCTGTACATAGCAGAAACTCGTTAAAAGCAACTTGTTCAAGCCTTGTACTAAGAAGTACCATCATACAAAATCATCATCATAATGTAAGTATTTAACAAACATTATAATCTTGAATAAAAATAAAACCCCAAGGTCTAAAACCAACCATCAACAAACCTGAAAATAATCAATTGACATATTAACAGCGTTACCAACCACGACCATGATACGGAGAACATTTCTCTAATCATAGAGATGCTTGACGGCAAACCATCGTGAAACACTTAAGTCCCATATTAGAAGCCGTCTACAAAACTAACAAACAATGAATAATCCAAAAATCCAATGAAGAACTTTGTAAAGTTTCCGAAATCATGTCATAAGTCAAGGTACGAAAATCAAAAGAAACAAGCATCAAATCTGATTATTTTCACTAAATACGTGAAATGAAAAGCAAATAAATACTCCAAAGACAGGTTCATGTATTCTTCCTTCACGTGCTCATATCTGCATCACAATATGTCACTTCACACCAAAAATCTTGTCTCCACGATATCATCAGTATGAATAACACTGTATTACAACAAAGATCAGCACTCCAACTTTATCTTCTTAACCTGAACACTGCACACTTACCAAAAGCTCATTAACGCATCAAGAGCAAAGGCATAATAATGCAGAAAATTCAAGCTAAAACACACAAAATTAGGTTTAACAAATACGAAATACTCAAGATTCTAACAAAAGATCAAGGGAGGTCATTCCATTGTCAAACCCTAAAATGTCACCAAGTTATTAATTTAAATTCGTAACTAGTAACAACTTAAACTTGTGAGATTTCAAATAACTTTGACTTTTCACATAAAACTTAAAAGATCATTTTCTAAACTTAAACAAATTAATGTCCATATCAGAAAATCTTCTTTTGTACTAATCACATAACCTCATCAAGAATTCAAATGAATGAATTCAACAAAACATATACTCAACAGAATTTAAGTAGAATCTCTCGTGCAATAAGAACTTATGAAAATACTATTTTGACTCAATAAAATGAAAAATAAATTAGAATAAAAATTACAGAATAAGAAACTAATCTATACACAATAATTATCTTAATTTATTCATTATTCACATGTGACTTGTGTACTGCTGATCAGATCAGATTAGCATTTACATAAGCCTACTAGCGAGAAATAATTCTCTTATTATTAGTTATGAACAGTGATCCAAAAACGATTACCAATATGTTTGTCCTCTTAAACACTCGGTACTTCCAGTCTCCTTTTTGGTTTGTGGCACTTTCGTATTACTTGAGCCAAGGACACTCACCATGTAACCTAGTAAGTTACTCATGCCACAATTTTAGTTTGCGAACTTATGTGCCCCATATTCAGATACACTCTCACAATCGAAACAAGCACTAGGATTAAGACATTTGGTGAGTAAAGTGAGAAGGTCTTTAAGAATCAAGTCAGCGGTGATAGGTCGGTGATTCCTCACGCGTAAAGCGACTTAACTTGACTCACGTACGGAAATATACTCAACATTGCATAATGCCAAGTACTTGCATATTTGTGACATTAATTTTTTAAAGCACTTATGAAAACCCGTGACTTTCTATGAGACCCGTGTAGCGAACTTTCTGACAACCTATCCCAAGTTGGAAAGTTTAGGTAGGCTAGGTATACAAAGACACCCCAAGGACTTACTTGTTCGAATCTCAAAGGCCACATTAGCTTCATATTTTTCAACAGATTTATTTGATATTTGTATATCTTAACATACATCCAAAAAAGCAATACATACACATATATGTACCCGAGACTTTCTTTATAAAGACCAAATATACATAATTATAATGCAAGATCTTTCATAAGATTTAAAGGACTTGTCTATTTTAAGAACAAGCATTCTCAGCCATATATCTGAATACGTTTCCCATAAGAACATTGTATACATTTAAGTTCAGATTAAAAGGAAACCTTGGTACTTTGTGCCTATCGATACATCATATAATGGTATCACTGAACTGAGCATTTTAAAGTACAATTAAGTAGGCTTAAAAGCTAAAGTATCATCACGTCTAATCATGTAGTGCAGTAACCTTACTTTATTTATTATATATATTTATTTTTTTTTTATTTTTTTTTTTTTGACACTATCTATATACGACTTAAACTACTAAGACTCGAAAAGAAAATTTAAGTTCTTTGAGAGAAACTACTTGGCATTCTTCATACCATTGAGTTGATATAACAACTCATGACGAGGTCTATCAAAAGCTTTAGTGTATAGATCAGCAAGGTTATCATCAGTAATAACCTTTTCTAAATGAATAAGCTTTTTCTCAAAACAATCACGTAAAAAGTGATGCTTTATATCAATGTGCTTGGTGACTTTAAAGTTTTTTGGATTCTTAGTAATATCTATGGCAGACTTATTATCAATACAAATAGGAGAGTCTGAGATATCCATACCATAGTCGCGCAATTGTTGCTGTATCCAAAGTACCTGAGAACAGCATTGACCAGCAGCTATGTACTCTGCTTCACAGGTAGACTGTGCAACAGATGTCTGCTTCTTGCACTGCCACGATATATATCTCCCCCCTAAAGGCTGACATCCACCTGACGTTGATTTCCTATCCGAACTGCAGCCACCATAATCCGAATCAGTATAAGCTTTGAATTCAAAGGAACCATGAATGGGATACCAAAGCCCTAGACGAGGCTTGGCCTTCACATAACGAAGAATCCTTTTCGCAGCTTTCAAATGTGACTCTTTCGGATTAGCCTGATATCTAGCACACATACAAACAGCAAAGGTAATGTCTGGACGTGAAGCCGTCAGATACATCAAAGAACCAATGATAGCCCGATATTGAGTTGCATCGACGTCTGGATTATTAGACTTATCAGGACACAGCCCATGATTAGTCTGAATGGGAGTAATAGCATCTTTAGCATCGGTCATTCGAAACCTAGTAAGAAGATCTTGAACATACTTGGTCTGATGAATAAAGAACCCATCCTTCAGTTGATCTACCTGTAGTCCAAGGAAGAAAGTTAATTCCCCCATAGCACTCATTTCGAACTTAGCCTTCATGCTATTCTCAAATTCCTTGCACTTATTCTCATCAGATGAACCAAAAATAATATCATCGACGTAAACCTGTACAAGCAAGTAGTCCTTCCCTTTCCATTTGATAAACAACGTGCTGTCAATAGAACCTCTAGTAAAACCATTTTCATGCAGATGAGTAGACAGTTTTTCATACCATGATCGAGGAGCCTGATGTAAACCATATAGAGCCTTATCAAGACGATATACTCTATTAGGAAAGTCTGGATCCTCAAACCCGGGAGGTTGATCTACATACACTTCTTCTCTTATTTCCCCATACAAAAAGGCACTCTTAACGTCAAGTTGATACACCTTTATACCTTTATAACTAGCATATGCCAGAAATAATTGAATAGCTTCAAGTCTAGCTACTGGTGCAAATGTCTCATCGTAATCGAAGCCTTCTTGTTGCTCAAAACCTCTAACCACCAACCGAGCCTTATTGCGAGTGACTACACCTTTGTCATCCTTTTTACAACGAAAAACCCATCGCGTTGATAAAGGAGATTCACCCTGCGGTAAGTCAACTAACTTCCATACATCAAGCTTCCTAAACTGAGCCAATTCTTCTTGCATCGCCTCAACCCATGATGGATCTTTAAGAGCCATTCCAACATTTTTAGGCTCAACCTGAGAGATGAAGCAAAAGTACAAGTACCAAGTAATTGCCCCAGTATCCTTAATTTCAGCAAACATACTTGACAAATTTTTTCTGTTCTGATTTCTCGTGCGAACAGAGGCAGAAGCATCACCAATGATTTGCTCTACTGGATGATCCTTGTTGACTCTTGTTTGAGGAACCGTATCTACTGTAAGATCATTTCCCAAGTTAGTCTGCACATGTTGCTCTGGAGTTTTAGGCTCCTCCTGATTTTCACCTTCCGTGTCGTCAGTATCATAGAAGGGAGTGTCAGGGAGAGGTATATGTAAAGGATCATTAGGATCTTTAGGAGCAGTCTCTAAAGTAGAATCTGCTTCTTTGGTCCCACTTGATTCTCCAGATTTGGAAGTAGGCTCAATGAATGGTGAGGAAACCGGAGAAGAAACAGGAACCGGCCCACCATCAAGTGGATCATGAAGAGTAACTACATCCTCCACAGTTCGGAACACCTATAAAAGAAACAGGACCACGAAAAGAGGTGAAGACACCATCATAATCGAAGTCATTAGCAGGACCAATGTGTACAGCAGGTTTATGACTGACAATTACCACATTTGTACCAAAATTAACTTTGCCAGATTTCTGATTGTACACACGCCGAATTGGTGTACTAGGTATATAACCTAAATAGAAACCCTCCTCAGATTTAGGATCAAATTTTCCCTGAGGAAGAACTTTAAGAAAAGTACAAGGAACACCAAACGACTCAACATTTTGCAAATTGGGCTTTGTGTTGTGCAAAAGTTCATAACAAGTTTTCTTAAACCTTTTAACTGTTAAAACCCGATTTAAAATGTGACAAGCTGTATTCACTGCCTCCCCCCAGAAAGTAACAAGAAGCCCTGAATCAGCAAGCATCGTCCTAGCTGTTTCTATCAATGTCCTGTTTTTCCTTTCAGCTACTCCATTCTGCTGTGGCTCATGCGGTGCACTGAATTGATGTTGAATACCCTTGGTCAAGCAGAAAACAGTAATAGTATTATTCTTGAACTCAGTGCCATTGTCACTCCTGATTCTCTTAACTTTAACTTCATGGACATTCTCAACTTGTCTAACAAAATCCATAAACCGGTTTGCGGTCTCGTCCTTTGTCTTCAAGAAAAATACCCATGAGTACCTTGAGTAATCATCAGTGATCACCAAACAGTAGGACATCCCTCCAATGCTTCTTACGTTTCACAGGACCAAAGAGATCCATATGAAGTAGTTCGAATGGTTTGGATATAGTGTTGTGCACCTTTGGTTGATGAGGATTCTTGTGTTGCTTTCCTTTCAAACACGGTACACATTTATCTTCCATCCCAAACTTCTTAACTGGAACACCTTCAACTAATCCAAGACTAACAAGTTCATTCATCTTCTGAAAGTTGATATGTCCCATTCTACGATGCCAGAGGAGAGATTCAGACTCATTTGCTTTGCTCAACAAACAGAGGGGCTCTGTTGGATTATCAACACCTAAAACTAAGCCATAGATGTCTCTCTTCCTAGGAGCTCTGAGCATTATCCATTCTGCTGGAATAACGAAACCCGACTTCAAGATGAATGCCTCCTTTTCTGTGAAATGAACATTGTTGCCCTTGTCACAGATCTGTGAGACACTCATTAGATTATGAGTAAGTTGTTCCACATAGTTTACTCTTTCTAGAGTAAGTTGTCCATTAACGACATCTCCTTGACCGGTGATGTTGCCGCCCTTGGTTCCAGCAAAACTAACGTACGACCCTTTTATACCAGTATAATTGGACAAGAGCTTCCTGTCCCCTGTCATGTGCCTGGAGCATCCACTGTTAAGGTACCATAAATGAATTGGTTTCCTAGGAACTCCCTGCACATAAAATGAGAAAAATTAGTTTTCATTGGGGACCCAAACCTTCTTAGGTTTGGGTCGACCCTTCTCATCCCTGAGAATCAGTTCAGTCCAATATCTGTAACACCCGTTTCGTAAAAATATGGATTTCCAAAAAATTTTCGCCTAACGGCGTTAAATCATGCGGAAACGATTTAGGAAAATACTCAACTAAGGAAAACAGTTGAGAAAACATAAGTGGTGTTACTAATAGCATCAAATCAGTAATAAAAGAAATCCATAAGATTGCCCAACATAAAGCAATCATAACATAGTCATTACATAAGTTCCATAAAGGAAATCAATAATATAAGGTCTATGCGAAGCTATTGGGTAAACTAAAGCCAGCTTGATCATCTACCCATCTCTCGCCACAGCTTCACACGTCATCTTACTGCCTAACCTGAGGGGTGTCAACACATTAAAAGAACAAGTGTTAGCTATAAAGCTAAGTAAGATAACACCAGGTTTAAGCAAACATTTCATCCATTTAAATCGTCACTTTAAAGCATTACGTCATTTTAATTAGGCATTCATACCACCGTATAAACATATCCACATCACGTATCCACATCACATATAAGCATAGAGTTCATGACCCTAAGCGTGCCTAATCAATTTCGTCATCTCATCTCATCTCATTAAGTTGTGACTAGGTCACCGTTAAGTTGTAACTGAAGTTACCATTAAGGAAAGACAATGTCGATCCATGAGTAGCACGTTATGTTCATGACATTAGGTGGGTCATCAGACCACCGAA
>CM067169.1:72736638-72755751 GCA_034093135.1 Erigeron breviscapus | reverse complement strand
AAGTGAAGCTTCAGTAAAGGAATTCTGAGACATCTCAGAATTCTGTACGGACGTCTTCACTAAACTTCAAGCTATTTCTGAACAAATTATACTTGGTCGATTTTCGACCTAACACTATCCATTCTTGTTTTACAGAAGTTGATTTCCCATCAAGCTTGACTTTCCTAAGAAGCATGCAAGTATCTATCCTTAGGAAGCCATTTACTTTGACAATTTAAGCACAAGTGACCTGAAACATGAACATTTTTAAGGTTAGTGGAAGACTGTGTGTTCTTGACAGGTTTCTTCTTGATGGTCTTTTTGGCAGGTGGTGTTTGCTTTTTGTAAGTGGGAGAAAACCAACCATACTGATCTTGATATCTAACTATTCCAACAGCATCATCTCTAAATACCTTTAGGACATTCTTAGGTGTAGTTGTAAATTGCTTAGGAGAGCTAGAATACCTGTGATATCTAGGTTGTGCAGAGGCATGATTATCACCAGTATGATGTTTCATCTTATTGAGGTTGGGTTTTGGGGTAGGAGTCTTCGGTGCTGAAGAAGTTTTGGGTACTTGATTGGTCTTTGGTCTCTGAAACTTCTCATGGACTGTGGTGTGATTGACAGGTTTCTTCTTGATGGTCTTTTTGGCAGGTGGTGTTTGCTTTTTGTAAGTGGGAGAAAACCAACCATACTGATCTTGATATCTAACTATTCCAACAGCATCATCTCTAAATACCTTTAGGACATTCTTAGGTGTAGTTGTAAATTGCTTAGGAGAGCTAGAATACCTGTGATATCTAGGTTGTGCAGAGGCATGATTATCACCAGTATGATGTTTCATCTTATTGAGGTTGGGTTTTGGGGTAGGAGTCTTCGGTGCTGAAGAAGTTTTGGGTACTTGATTGGTCTTTGGTCTCTGAAACTTCTCATGGACTGTGGTGTGATTCGTAGAGTGTGATTTTGGAATCCTTTTTAATGAAAATTCAACCTTTTCTTCCTTTGGGACAAACTGTTTTTCAAAATCAGGATCATACGAATGATCTTCTTCTAAAAAGTTATTTAGATTAGAAAGATTTGAAAACTTCATTTTGGCATATTTGACTTTAGATTTGGATTCCAAATTCACACTTGGGACATTTGGGTCTTTGGGACAAGGACTTTCATTGGATGGGATTGACACATTGGTTTCATTTGACAACCTTGAGTGACTTAATTCACTGAATTTGACCGGAGAATGACTTCCCTTGAGTAAATTTGATGCTTTTTCAATCTTATTATCTGCGAAAGCTTGAAGAACAATATTTTTGTACGCCACTTCCATCTTAATTTTATTAAGTTCAGCGAGTACTATCAATCTTTGTTCTCTTTCGTTTTCAAACTTTTTAGACAAAGTATCAAAATCATTCAAGTAAGTTTGGGTTTCCTCAGAAAACTTGAAATGTTCAGTATCAAAAATGTTTGGAAAGAAATGTTCTTTTTCAATTTCGTGTTCACAATCTGTTTGAGCAGAAACATGAACATTTTCAAAAATTTCGTTATTGAGACACCGTTCCTTTTCTAAATCAAGTTTTAATGCAGTAATCTCATCCAAGTAAATCTGGGGGTCAATTGGGTTCACATCGGTGGGAATGTCAAGGTCTGTTTGGATCGAAACATTATATGTCTTAACAGAATCCCAGTCAGTTTGTACAGCAACATCAACAAATTCACATGCAGAAATATAGGAGAGAGAAGACGAAGACATGATATCTTCACATGCAGAGCAATTAGGTTCAGCACAATCATAAACAACACCAAATGGTGTGGTAGGAACGACTGGCACAACTTTGGGACAGTGATTTTGAGGCATTAGATTATCTAGCAAAATTTGTTGTTCATCAAGTGTTCTTTTTAAATCTTCAATTTGTTTTTCCAAAACACTTTGTGGAATGTATGGTCTACCAGAAGCAGGTTTTGGAACAGAACTTTCTTCTACTTGTTTAGACTCATCAGAAAGAACCACAAGTTGTTGGTCACTCGAGTTTTCATCAAGTTCAACAAAAGTAACAGAGTGAGTTTTTCTTTTAGGAATAAGTGGTAGATTAAAAAGATCATTTGACTCATTAATTTGATCATAATTGCATTGAATAGCACATTTTGCTAGATAATAATCTGTCTCAATATCTCCATAACTTGGTCTCACAAATTGGGTGGTCATGCCATACCTCATTAAATTGGCGTCATACAGAGATGGGACTTCCTGTTGTGCTTTGAGCAAATTCTTTGGGTTCTCAAAACCTAACCCTTGAGTCAACCCATATTGAAAATCTTTAGGCTTGTTTAAAAAGATTTGTTTATTAGATCGATCGATCCTGTAAACCTTTTCTTGATAAAATTTGATTTCTTCCTTGAGTTGATCAATTTTCTTATCAAGTTGTTGATTATTTGAATCTTTTATATAGCAAGCATAGTTTAAATCAGAAATTTTGTTTTCTAATTCTTTCAAAGCCGGGTTGGACTCTTTTAACTTAAGTTTCAAGGACTCAATATCTTCAGCCAAAGCATTTGCTCTAAGCGTTTCATTGGACTTTGCAATTTGTACTTCTTTTATGGTCTTGGTTAATTCAAAAACTTTGGTTTCAAGTTCTTGATTTGCAAGTTGCAGCACAGAAGAAGGGGTAAAGGAAACAGAAGTCTGATTAGCTGTCAATTCATCAAAATCTTTTTGAAGTTTTTCATGTAAGGTTTGAAAATCAAACAAAAGTTTTTCTTTCTCTTGTAAAGATTCAGTTAAGTTAGAAACCTCAGTTTTCAAAGATTTATTTGTTTTGACAGCTTTATTCATGTATTCATCGAGTTCACGTTTAGGAATAGTACAAACCTCATCATCTTCAGATTCAGAACTGATACCACCTTCATCAAGTTCCTTGGACCGCTTAATCTTCGTCATGAAACAAACATTTGCAGCAAGCTCTTCAGTCTCTTCATCAGAAAGGTGCAACCATTCGTCGTTTTCAGCAAGAAGAGCAATACCACTTTCTTGTTGTTTCACAAGCAAGAGCTTGTTCTGGTAGTAGGTGGAATTCTTCTGACGAGGTTTGGTGCAATGGATAGCAAAGTGACCAGTAAGACCACAGTTGTAACATTTCTTGTCTTCGGTCTTCTTCTCAAGAACCCTCTTCTCAAACTTCTTTGGAGCTTCATACTTCCTTTCACCACCAGTATTGTTGTAGTGATTGTCAAACTTTGGAGCTTGTGAGTTCTTGACATAGGAAGACACTGATGAAGTGCGAAGTTGATTGTTGGTTGGTTTCTTTGTGAAGAATTTCTTCTTGAAGGCTCTTGTGAAGTAGGCTAAGTGTTTGTACATTTCTTTTTCTTTGTCATCCATGTCTGGGTCACTAGTGTCACTTGATTCATCATCATCAGCAGTTTCAACAACATTCTTCCTCGACGATCTGGATGGCTTTCTATCAGCAACTAGAGCAAGTGGATCTGATAAGGAGCTTCCTTCAGTCTTCATCTGTTGCTTTTGAACAGCTCGCAGATTGATTTTCAACTTCTCATACAAGGTATGAATAGAGAGTTTGCCAAATTCATCTTGCTGGTTGAGTTGAGCACCCAAGACTTGCCATTCTTCATGAAGATTTCTCAGAAATTTGATGTTCAGTTCCAAGTCAGTCTTTTTAATGGCATTCTTTCTGAGTTCATTGATCACGTTACAGAAACGCGTATACGCTTCTTCTAACGTTTCACTTTTCTCTTGTTTGAATGATTCATACATATCAAGAACATTGGATAGTCTGATCGTTGAAGACACCTCTGACCCTTGCAGTTGCTTTTCAATTTCGTCCCAAATCTCTTTCCCAGTCTCATATGAGTCAACATTGGAATAAATATCGTTGGGAAGAGCCATGTAGAGATGAGATCTTGCAAGATTATCAGCCTGAGTGCGGTTCTTTTGAGCTGTGCTCCAGCTTTCTTTTGGAATAAGTTCTTTGGTGACAGGATTTGTATGAACCGCTGGGCCTTCTTCATAAGACGCTTTGATGTCATCTCCAAGAGGTTGTCTTTCAATCCAATCCAAAAACCGTTTTTTCCATTGTGGATATGACCCACGATATAAAACAGGAGGTCTTGAATCGGAACCGAGAATCAAGGAGTCAGAAATCGACATTCTGAGAAAAATGTGAGGAAAAACCGGTTTTCAGAAAAATGAGTACTAAATCCGGTTTTCAGAAAATGTATACAAAATCCGGTTTTCAGAAAATGAGTACAAAATCCGGTATTCCGAAAATGAGTACTAAATCCGGTTTTCAGAAAATGAGTACTAAATCCGGTTTTCAGAAAATGAGTACAAATCCGGTTTTCAGAAAATGAGTACTAAATCCGGTTTTCAGAAAATGAGTACAAAATCCGGTTTTCAGAAAATGAGTACTAAATCCGGTTTTCAGAAAATGAGTACTAAATCCGGTTTTCAGAAAATGTATACAAAATCCGGTTTTCAGAAAATGAGTACAAAATCCGGTATTCGTCTCGAAACTTGGACAGAGTAACTTTTCACAAAGTTAAAGAAATTAAGAACAAATACCGGTTTTGGGGTAAACCAGGTATTAAAATATAGTAAAGCCGGTTTTGAGGAGAAATTCTATACAAATACCGGTATTGGTAAAATGTATAGAAAATCCGGTTTTCGAGGGAAACAATGGGCAGAATTTCGACTTGAGAAATGAAGAAATTAAGAACAAATACCGGTTTTGGTGTAAACCAGGTATTTTCACACACAATATAACTTTTAAGTCACAAAACTTCACTAAATCCGGTTTTCAAAAATATTCACAAAAATCGGGATTCATGAAATACTATACTAAATCCGGTTTTCGTGGGAAAAATTGGTTATTATCACGAGTTGGAAAATGAAGAAATTTAGTACAAATATCGGTTTTGGTGTAAACCAGATATGTTAGAATATAACAACGAAAATTGAAGATTTTATCAAAATGAAAACCGGAAGGAAAGCCGGTTTTACAACAGAAATTCAAAGGAAATGAAAACCGGATTTCAGATCAGAAAGCTAAAATTTCAATTTCAAGCCAATTGGTTTTGAATTGGGATTTGAAACTTCTTGAGGATGATTATAGGAAGGTAATGAGTGGAATAAAACTAAAAAGGAAGAAACTTTAACATGTTAGGAGGATAAAGATAGGATTTTTCGGTAAAGTTGGAAAAACACAATTTAGCACAAAATGAACAAAATCAAGCCATGGATCTAACACAAGATGTGATTTTGCTCTGATACCAAATGTAACCTAAGGCTAAATCGTGATAAGTATAAGTGTGAGAGAGAGAAAGCTAGAGAGAGAAAGGGAAATCTATTATTAAAAGGTTAATTACAAATGAGAGGTGAGGGGGTTTATATAGGCTTGACAATTGCATTAAACCCCCTCCCTAATTACACACTAGTCCTTGTCTAATTACACTAACAACCTTACACATAAACAAGATTAGACACAAGGACAATTCTATTTACATTGTTACAAACTAGCACTAACTATATTTTTAAAGCTAACAAAGTTTATTACTTATAATATTATAATAAACAGATTGAATGGAAACCAACAAACAGTTCTAGTCCATAACTTGTTTACAAAGTGAAAAACCAACCCCACAACTATGCAATCACATGACATTATCTGAGCCAAAATTAGCCACAATGCTAACAAAGCTATCATCAGACACTAGTGCACGCGAGACCCGGCCAGAGCTATCTCGTGGATTATTATCAGATTGGTCATCAACTTTTTTAGTTGCTGTGTTATGCTTTCCAACACAGCTTTTATATCTGAAATCTGTAGAGATAGCTTTTGCTTATCATCAAACCAAGCATCCCAATTCATCATATAAAACAAAACATTATTTTAGATCGACTAGGTGGACAGATATCTTCAAAGAATTCTAAACATCTGTGTAATCTGATAACCATGATTGTAACAATTACATAAAGGGAGATATGTAAAGTTATCTAAAAATACAAATGTTTCATAGAGCAAACCTCCATTTGATATAAATAACTAAATAAACATGAAATTAAGACAAAACCAAATCTTTAAAACGGAGGTTCAAGTAAGTAGCAACTATAATAAGAGAACCAACAAGTCTCAACGGGCTGCGTGATTATAGTCATGGTAATGGAACTTCTTATAGATAATGAGACAAGCGTAGTTCTTGCAACAACTGAAATCATTCCTTTCTTGGTTGCAGCCACAATAGCCACTGATGCAAAGGGAAACACCTGAAGCGACACCTCGAGTGCTTTAAGTCCTTTATATGCTGCACTACAGCTGCTGCAGTTCACAACATGAGTCCAGTACCTGAAACAATCACATGAAGTTCAAGAATCATAGAAGTTTTATAAATCAAGAACTTAAATTGTTGGAAATTTTATGTTTTATTTAGTTTCATGTGTTGAAATAAATATGTTAAACATAAAATTATCTAATGTGAATAGATATCTTTTATGGTAAATTGAAAGTGTGTTGTATTAGTGTTTACTGATGTGGGTTTGTCCCACATTGTTAGAGGTATAAACATTAAGTGGGTGCTATGATAACTCCGGCAGTACATACTGCTTAAGCTGTTGTACCTAGGGATGGCAATGGGCGGGTATTGTCGGGTATCTTAATCCCCATCCCCGTCGGGGAATTAAATTACATCCCTATACCCGTCCCCATCGGGTATCGGGGATCTCCGCCGGGTATCGGGGATACCTTTTTTTGAATAAACGTAAACTTATCGTAGTAGAAGATAAATAGGAGAATGGTTTAACCATATCCTCAGCTAGAGTGCCCTGTTTCTTGTTGTTCATTTCTGTTAATGTAATTTAGTTTCTTGTAATCTGTATTTTGTTATTGTAATTCGAATTGTTCTATCAATAAAGTTTTATTTTGTGAACGGTGTTCCTACATAAATATGGTTGAACTTAATGCAAATAACCTGTCCATAAACTGTTCTCTAGGAGGGGTGGGCGGAAGATCAGATCCATCAAATTTTTTCCCCCAATCAACTTGGCCGCCTGCATATTTGTTTAGCCACTTTCTATATGCAACCACACAAGCATCTGATTTGGTTGGCACGAAACAGACATTTTTCCAGTTAGAAAGACCCGCCTGCATCACTTTCTTTTCCTACAAGTTGCATACTTTTTCAAGATCGGGTCCAAATCAAAAGACAACTTTAATTATCAACTTATTTTTTATCTCGGGGAAGGGGTTTGCAGTTTTACCCCAACGTGAAGGATATACAAATCCGAATCCATAACCAAATTCTGTGCAATATGGTACATCCATCTGAAAGAAATTCGATCTATCCAAGCATCCCAATGTCTAGGGGAAACAATTATCAATCTGCTATTACCCGGGCTAACTGGAACAACAATAAAGACCAATAGTGGCTGGCTAGGCGGGTTTTGTGCTACATGGTCCTGAATTAATAACATTAAATAAATTAAGTACCGTGTCAAGATCTTGATTTATATTTATTAAATGCATTTTAACCTTTTTGTTGGCTGATTTTGGCACGTTAACTGGATTTACCCCAAATGTGGTCACACTACCATAAAGCAGACAGGGAGGCACAAAATGCCATTTTCCGTTTCGATGGTTTGATGTAAAACCGTTTGTGTGTATTTTGTCTACATTTATATCAATAGGTCTACCTCCTTCCTGATCAAGCTTAACAGTGAAGGAAATATGTGTTAGGCAGGTGATTGTCAAGAATTTCAGAAAATGTGATTAAAAAAATACATGTGATGGCATAAGTACTTATCTGGGTTGTGGTGCTCCCAATATCCCATAATGCGCATATGGAATGTGAGCAGGATTCAAGAGATTTTCAAACAAGATTTCGTGCCTGAAGGTACGAAATATGGCATAGTAAGAATGTTCACAAATTGAAGTTCAGGGATCTAGTAAATTGAAGCTCAAAGACAGAGACAAATATAGTTGAAATTTGCATACCCATATGCTAGATCTCTAGCAAACACTTGGTAAGTAAATGAAGGGTCGTCGAGTTCAGGGATGTATGGTGGTTTTTTCTGTGTGAGAATATCTTTATATTTAGGATCAGTGTTCGGCCAAAACCAAACAATTCCGTTTTGCACAGTGCTTGGATAAACAGCTACACATGCTTTCTGGAAGGTATGAACCTGCACATATTCTATCAGTTAAAATATTACTGTATGACAAAGGCAAGAACACTTGAATTGATCAAGTATACCGGAGGACCATCAAGAGGCGCTTGAGGGATTAATTTGCAATCACCAGAGCCACCGAAGTACCAACCATGATACACACATTGCAACCTGCCCCATTGATCAATCCTTCCTTCTGAAAGCGGAGCTAATCTATGTGGACATCAATCATTAAAAACTTTCCAAGAATCCTCATTCTTATCCCACCAAACCACCACATCAAGACCCATAACTTTCTTCCCATGTGGTGCTCTTTTGTCTAGATCACATACTGGCATTACTGCATACCACTGAGAAAGCCAGTCAAATTTCTCATCTTTATCAACGCTTTCGATTTCTTCTTCCTCTTCTTCAAGTGAGAATGTCGGTTCTGTTGATACAGATGGTGAACCTGCAGTAAACTTCTTGAATTTTGATTTTGAAAACCAGGTTATTCTTGGTTGTTTGTAAGTAAATGGAAGACTGAAAATGTGTTTTGACATTTGGTTTGGGACAAGTAAAGTTGGTAACACAGGGGAGGGAACTTTGAGAGCTTCCATCGAGAATAAAATGAAATGAAGAAGGAAGATGCGGTATTTATGGGACGTACGAAGACTGCAGCAAAAGGTATAAAAGGGTCAGAGTACTGGCCAAGGTAGGTCGAGTTATGAGTAAATGGAAGACTGAAAATGTGTTTAGATAGGTCGAGTAGCTTAACATGCTTAAAATAAGAGTGATGTATTAAGCGAGCTATCTTTCAATCGATAAAACACAAACATTATCCAAAAATTGAAAGGTGGTACAAGTAATCAATATAGGTACAGACAAATGAAAAGGGGTTGCCTTTATATCAGATAAGGGTCCTCTTTTGGTTTTGGAGTTGCTACAATCATTATTGAAACATCAATTTTTTATTAAAAAAAAAAGAAATAAACGTTTTTTGAATTTACTCAAAGTACGTAAATTGAATTTTCGAGGACAGTATCGTTGAATTTACAGATTCTCGTATAAAATAAGACATTTACAGTTACCCCAAGTATAATAACCAGCAACAATTACATGTTGGGAGATACATAGGTAAAGGCATATAATATTATACATGCTTCATAAGTTAATGTAGCAAACTTAATACAAAGTGTTTGGTTTAATAGAAATGAGTTGAAAGCTAAAAAAACAAAATATTTAAAAGGTGAACCTCAAGGATGTCACATTTAAGAAGAAAAACAAATCTCAGCGAGACGCATGATTATAGCCATGGTAATGGAAGTTCTTGTAAATGAAATGAGACAGCCATTTTGATCCCACAAAGCAAAAAACTGCAACAATGACAAGTGTATATCTTGCAGCAACCGAAATAGTTCCTTTCTTGGTAGCAGCCACAATAGCCACCGACGCAAATGAAAACACCTGAAGAGACACCTCGAGTGTGTTAAAGCCTTTGTATGCAGCACTACAGCTGCTGCAGTTCACTACATGGCTCCGGTACCTGAAACAATTAATCAATGAGCTGATAAATTTCAATACTGTAACAGATATTATTGTCATTCAAGAAAAAAAAAAGTTTTTCGTAAATAACCTGTCCATAAGCTTTTCTCTAGGAAGGGTGGGTGGTAGAGATCCCTTAAATTTGTTTCCCCAGTTGATTTGGCCGCCTGTATATTTCTTCAGCCATTTTCTATATGCAACCACATTAGCATCTGCTTTGGTTGGCACAAAACAGACTTTTTGCCAGTTAGAAAGACCCACTTTCAGCAACTTCTTCTCCTATAAGTTGCATAATCTTTCAAGGATTTGACGAAAACAATACTTTAAGGGAAGGGAAGAGGAGCGGGGTAGTTTTACCTCGATGTGAAGAAGATATAAGTCTGAATCAATAATCAAGTTCTGCCCGATATGGTACATCCATCTAAAAATAATTCGATCTATCCATAGAGCAAAATTTCTTGGAAAAATGAATATCAATCTGCTATTGCCAGGACTCACCGGCACACATATGAAGATCAAAAGCACCTGTTTTGGTGGCTTTTTAGATATTTTTCCCTGAAATCCAAATAACAGACCCGATGGGTAGGTGTAAGCCCAAATGACAAAAGAACCTAGTCGCGTTTCAACCCAATTTGATGGGATTGGAAAAGTTCAGGTTGTATTTTGTTGCCAAGGGAACAAATGTGTAAAATAGAAGAATTAGCTAAATGGATAACCGGTCCATTATTGGCCTCCCACTGACTGGTCTCACGGCCAACATGATTAATGGGACAAGAGGCGGGATTTGAACCACCTGAACTCTGCTTTTATATTTCACGTCCGCTACCACTAGCTACCATTGGGGGACTATGTAGCTAATGTGAAGTTGGTCAAATATGTCAAAGTGGTCAAATGTGTCAAAGTTTTGCAAACATATTTCCAAAAGATTGTTATGTTACAAAAATTTAATTCAAACGATATATTTATTTTAGTACCATAGTTTCACTACATATATCTAATAAATTAACTACAAGAATTATAAAATGTTGGACAGAAAAGTTGGTGGGTCGCCCAACCCAACCTGACCCGTTTTGAGCTGCTATCCAGCTTGCCCATTTCTGCAGATGCATTTTCTGAAGTTTGATGTATACCTTTGCGTTGTTATCTGGACTTCCTCCAATTGTAATATTACCACAAAACAAACAAGGAGGAACAAAGTTCCATCTACCATCGGGCTCGGTTGAAGTAAAACCATTTTTTTCTATTTTGTGAACATTTAAATCGATAGCCATGCCCCCTTCCCGATCAAGCTTAACAGTGAAGGAAACTTGTGTTAGGAGGGCGATTACCAAGAAAATGATGAAGTTGAAACATAAGGATTATTCGATTTTATAAATACTTATCTAGGCTGTTGTGACTTTAGTATTCCGTAATGTGCATATGGTACATGTGCAGGGTCCATGAGATTTTCAATCAAGATCTCGTATCTGAAAGTGTCACGCCCCTGATCATCAAAACGCATGCTTTGTGTAATATATATAAACAAGATAAATGTAGGTGAGACGAGCATACCCATATGGTATATCTCTGTTAAACATTTGGTAAGTAAATGAAGGGTCGTCAAGTTCAGGGATGTATGGAGGTTTATTCTTATTGAGGATGTCTTTATACTGAGGATCAGAGTTCGGCCAAAACCAAACAATTCCGTTTTGAACTGTGCTTGGATAAACAGCAACACATGCTTTTGGGAATGTATGAACCTGCATGTATTTTATCAGAAAAATCATACTACTGTATATGTTAGGAGACGGCGTTCACATAAAAATAACATAGGAGCCACCTGACCTCAAAAACGCACAATAACAATGGAAGCCAAACAACGACATTCACAGAACAAAAAACGGGGGGGTGGTCTTATAAGATGATGGTGTACATTATCTGACATACAATACAAGTCTATATAAATTAACAAGATTAGTGATGTATGACAAAGTTTCTTTGTGTAAATATCTTCACCCTAAATGACGGTTCTGAGGGTGGTCATGATCAAAATCTTCAAAATATAGGTCCAATCTTTTGTTTTCAAGTTCAAGTCTAGAGAAAAGAATTATGTTAGTCGTAATTTTTAGCGTTGATTTTTGATGAGACCAGAATCATGTATAAAATACATGATGTTAATGGGTAAAATCGGATTGTTTGGTGCTTGTTAATAGACGAGTAGGGCGTTTTTATGTTTGTTTAAGTGTTTCAGGCTCTAAATGGTAATTTGGACTAATCGGGTCAAGAAGAAAGTCAATTGAAGTTTGAAGTCAAAGAAAGTCAATTCTGGAATTCTGGAAATTGAACTACCGTTTGAGACGCCAAGAACCCACCGTCATGAATTGAGTCAAAGAAAGTCAATTGAATTTGAAGTCAAAGAAAGTCAATTGAATTCTGAAGTCAAAGAAAGTCAATTGAATTTGAAGTCAAAGAAAGTCAATTGAATTTGAAGTCAAAGAAAGTCAATTGAATTTGAAGTCAAAGAAAGTCAATTGAATTTGAAGTCAAAGAAAGTCAATTGAATTTGAAGTCAAAGAAAGTCAATTGAATTTGAAGTCAAAGAAAGTCAATTGAATTTGAAGTCAAAGAAAGTCAATTGAATTTGAAGTCAAAGAAAGTCAATTGAATTTGAAGTCAAAGAAAGTCAATTGAATTTGAAGTCAAAGAAAGTCAATTGAATTTGAAGTCAAAGAAAGTCAATTGAATTTGAAGTCAAAGAAAGTCAATTGAATTTGAAGTCAAAGAAAGTCAATTGAATTCTGAAGTCAAAGAAAGTCAATTGAATTTGAAGTAAAGAAAGTATTGAAGTTTCAGGCTCTAAATGGTAATTTGGACTAATCGGGTCAAGAAGAAAGTCAATTGAAGTTTGAAGTCAAAGAAAGTCAATTCTGGAATTCTGGAAATTGAACTACCGTTTGAGACGCCAAGACCCACCGTCTGAGACGGTGGGCCAAATACTCTGACCGTCTGGAACGGTAGAACCCACCGTCTGAGACGGTGGGCCATTTGACCGTCTGGAACGGTAGAACCCACCGTCTGAGACGGTGGGCCAAATACTCTGACCGTCTGGAACGGTAGAACCCACCGTCTGAGACGGTGGGCCAAATACTCTGACCGTCTGGAACGGTGAACCCACCGTCTGAGACGGTGGGCCAAATACTCTGACCGTCTGGAACGGTAGAACCCACCGTCTGAGACGGTGGGCCAAATACTCTGACCGTCTGGAACGGTAGAACCCACCGTCTGAGACGGTGGGCCATACTCTGACCGTCTGGAACGGTAGAACCCACCGTCTGAGACGGTGGGCCAAATACTCTGACCGTCTGGAACGGTAGAACCCACCGTCTGAGACGGTGGGCCAAATACTCTGACCGTCTGGAACGGTGAACCCACCGTCTGAGACGGTGGGCCAAATACTCTGACCGTCTGGAACGGTAGAACCCACCGTCTGAGACGGTGGGCCATTTGAAGGCACCGTGTGAGACGGTACACACCACCGTCCTAGATGGTTATAACTTTTGCTACAGAGCTCCGTTTCGACGTGCGACTAATCGAAACGACCACTAGAAAGAGGAGCATTAAGCTGCAAACGCCAAAGGCGGTTGGCGTCAGTCTTCGGGCCCAAAAACGCCATTGTCCATGAGTTATGGGCCTTTCTTTAAGTTTTTCGGGTTTTTTTGGATTTTGTTTTTGTAATAATTTTCGGCCCACTTATGTTTTAGGGCCCATTCGAATTTTGTTTGTCTATTTCATTGTAAACCCTGGGAAATGATCAGACTTTGATAAGTCAAAATTTCATCTTTTTTCCTATACACATGTTTGTGTTTTAGTGTGGAAATCCCTAAATTTCGGTATTCTTTTAGAATCAACGAATTTTAGAAGAATTGATCATGGTATTCTTAGGAATCAACAGGTTCAATTATCTATCTAGAAATTCCGTCTGCGTCAAAATCACAATCACACCAAAAGAATTACAACACTAAAATAACACACACTTAACACTATATATGATCTAAACAATGATCAATTGGTCCAATGGTGATTTTTAATTGTATTTTGGGGTTATATTCTCAAATACGAACTTAGACTTAATTACACCCTAATTTCTGAGATCTAGAGCAGCAACCCACTTCTCCCAAGCCCCAAAATCATCATCAAATCATCATTCAATCACAAATCCATGGAGATGACAATCCAAATTGAAGATTCATTGATGAATATGGAAGGCTAATTCTCTTTAGATCATTCTCATGTGAACAATTATGTAAGACAATTGTATTCAACCTTTCTTATATTCAAGTTGGATTAGATGTTTAATTCTTGATTAGTGTTTTGCATCTAATGTTATTTGGTTTGAATGAATGATTATTTGTTTATAACTTTGAATGAATTCCATCTATCTTTTGATTTCAATTTCTTGTTAATCATTAATTATTGGAATAATCTCTTATGAAATTGTAATCTTGTTAATGGATAAATAATTTAGTTGTGTCAATTACTCGGTTTTCATTATCGTGAATCATCACAACCTAATCAATTAGTCCTTAACGTTCATTCATTCCAAGCTTTATAACGAATCATGTCTATGTGATTTCCAACGAATATAAGTTAGGTTATACTTTTGAAAGCATAATTGGGATCGTGAGAATGGTCTACCCTTTTTATTATTGAATTATTTTGTTAAGTTTCAATCATTTTTAGTTTTAATCAAATCAATCCAACAATCAATTTTAAGTTTATGCCTAGTTTAATCAAGTTTGTAAATTGTTCAACACTTTCCCATGATTCCCTGAGGATACGATACTCGACTTACCCATACTAGTTATTGGTATTTAGTTATAATCAAATCACAAATCCATGGAGATGACAATCCAAATTGAAGATTCATTGATGAATATGGAAGGCTAATTCTCTTTAGATCATTCTCATGTGAACAATTATGTAAGACAATTGTATTCAACCTTTCTTATATTCAAGTTGGATTAGATGTTTAATTCTTGATTAGTGTTTTGCATCTAATGTTATTTGGTTTGAATGAATGATTATTTGTTTATACTTTGAATGAATGATTATTTGTTTATAACTTTGAATGAATTCCATCTATCTTTTGATTTCAATTTCTTGTTAATCATTAATTATTGGAATAATCTCTTATGAAATTGTAATCTTGTTAATGGATAAATAATTTAGTTGTGTCAATTACTCGGTTTTCATTATCGTGAATCATCACAACCTAATCAATTAGTCCTTAACGTTCATTCATTCCAAGCTTTATAACGAATCATGTCTATGTGATTTCCAACGAATATAAGTTAGGTTATACTTTTGAAAGCATAATTGGGATCGTGAGAATGGTCTACCCTTTTTATTATTGAATTATTTTGTTAAGTTTCAATCATTTTTAGTTTTAATCAAATCAATCCAACAATCAATTTTAAGTTTATGCCTAGTTTAATCAAGTTTGTAAATTGTTCAACACTTTCCCATGATTCCCTGAGGATACGATACTCGACTTACCCATACTAGTTATTGGTATTTAGTTTATATTTTTGATCGGTCCAACGACAACGATCAAATTTTGGCGCCGCTGCCGGGGAATCGGTGTGCAAAGTGTTGAAATTTTGTTTTCAATTAGTTTACTTAAAATTTTCAGAAAAATCCAAAAATATTTAGTTTTGTTTTGTTTTGTTTTGTTTCAGTTCTTGTTTGTTTCATTTTTCATTTTTGTAGTTCAGTATTACACGAGGTGTGTTGATTGTGCAGATTTCAAGTAGTGTATGCATACGAGGTATTCCAAGAATACATCACCTTTGTTGTTTGATCCGGAAATTGAGAAAACAGCTAGAAGGAATCGGATACTTCATCGTGTAAACATGAATGATCAACCAGATCCACAACCAACCATCCAACCCACCATAACTCCACCAGAAACCAACCCTGAACCAAATAACCAAAATCAAACTCCACCACGAAACCCACCCCCATCAATAAGGAGTGCTTACACAACTCCAAACCGACCTAGAACACCAACTCATATTGGAGATGCATCACGGGATGCGGATGGGTCGTTTTATGATAGGCTCCATGATAGGGTGAATCATTGGGATGACGGGAGGTTTGATAATAATTCGGATGGGTATGATTGGAACCATGGGGGAGATTATGAGCAACCACAAAACCTTCGATATCCTCAATACAACCAACCCCAATATAACCAACCTCAATACATAAACCACGGACCAAGAGTTCTTCCTCAAGGTCCACCACCTCGCCTTAACCATCGTGTAGCCCAACCAAATTACCAACCACATAACCGGGCCATGCCAAATATGAACTATCAACCTCCACCACAAGGAGTTGATAGTCATTTTCGACCCGCCATAGCCGTTAATGCTTCACCTATAGTTCCACCGGTTTTGAGAGGTAGAGCATTTGAGGTTAGACCTCAATGTTTGAGTATTTTGCCAAGTTTTCATGGGATGGCGGCGGAAGAGCCTTATTTGCACTTGTCGGAGTTTGAGGCGATTTGTGGTACTATTGGAGGCCAAGGATTTTCACCGGATGAGGTTAAGCTAGTTCTTTTTCAGTTTACTTTGAAGGATAAAGCAAAGCAATGGTTCTTGACATTGCCATCGGGTAGTATCTTTTCATGGGCTGAAATGCAACAACAATTTTTGGATGAGTATTACACCATGCAAAAGACTAGTGATGCAAGGAATTCGATAAGAACTTTTCAGCAACAATCGGGTGAAACATTTTATGAAGCTTTTAAGAGGTTTAATGAGTTGTTGAGAGTATGTCCCCATCATGGAATTGCTAAATGGGAATTGATCACGGCTTTCTATGATGGTTTGTTATCGGAAGAGAAAAGAGATGTGAATTCGATTAGCAATGGTACTTTCTTGACAAATCCCGAAGATGTTGATTGGGAATTCTTGGAGAAGATGAGTGTGAACTCAAAAAGGCAAGCTCAATCGAATAGGAGAGCAAGACGTCCAATAGCCTCTTCATCAACTAGTGATCAAGCTACAAAAGATAGACTTGAAGCATTGGAGCAAAAGTTTGCTAAGTTGGGGAAGGCTGAAAATCGGGGTGTTTATCAAGTATCTCAAGACTATCCGATTTGTGAAAGGTGTGATGAGTTGGGACATTCGGCTTTGCAATGCCCATTAGACTTGGATCAAATTGAAGAAGTGAATCAAGTGTATGGAGAGAAGAAGCAATATGACATGAACTCCAACACTTATCATCCGGGGATGAGAAATCATCCAAACTTTAGATATGGCAATTCTTCAAACCAACTCAACCCGAACTTTCAAGGAAATAACCAAAACAGTGGGGCACCATCTCAACCATTTCAAGGCCAAAATTACAACCAAGGGAATTACCAAGGTGGTCAAAATCAGGGAGGATTCAATAGAGGATTACCAAGGTGGTCAAAATCAGGGAGGATTCAATAGAGGCTACCCAAGGAACTATCAACAAGGTAATAACCAAGGTGGGTCTTCGGGAAGTGATAATGTGTCAACTCGGGAGATTATGGATTACTTGAAAGAGATGGATAGGAAGAATGAGATTCGGGATAAAACGGTTGAGAGTTTGCAAAAGCAAGTTGGGCAATTGGCGGAGGATGTATCGGAATTGAGGAAGAATCCGGGGAAGCTACCAAGTGATACGAAGATCAATCCACAACATCAAAGTGGCGGCTCAAAGAATGTCAAGAATGTGGAGATAAACAATGTAAGTCTTCTTCGTAGTGGTAAAGTTTATGATAATAAAGTTGTGCCTCCATCATCACTTGTTGATGGTGTGGTGGAGGATGTTGATGAGAATGAAGATAGTGAGCATGAACCGGAACTTGTTCTACCTAAATCAAATAAAAAAGTGTCTTTTAAAGAGGTAGAAAACAATAGGTCTAGTGGTAAATTTTCTGAAAAACAAGGAAAGGATATGGAGGATAATACCATTCCTTTTCCTTTGGCTTTGATTGATCCAAAACTTAGGCCTACACTTAAGAAAAGAGGTCCCCATGAGGAAGAAATGTGGGAAATTTTTAAACAAGTGAAAATCAATATACCTCTTATTGACATAATCAAGCAAGTTCCGGCTTATGCTAAGTATCTTAAGGATTTGTGTACCCAAAAACGGCATCATAAGCTTCCAAAGAAAATTGTTTTAAATGAGGAAGTTAGTGCCGTTGTGATGGGTATACTCCCACCTAAACTCCAAGATCCGGGAGCGCCTTTAATTACTATTCAAGTTGGTGATTTCAAAATGAACAAGGCACTTTTGGATATGGGGGCGGGTGTGAGCATTCTTCCGGGAAGTTTGTATGACCAATATGACTTTGGACCGTTGGAAAAAGTCGACACCACCTTGGTGATGGCTGATTTGTCCCTTAAACTTCCTAGAGGAATTGTCAAAGATGTGATTGTTAAGGTTGAGGACTTTTATTACCCCGTAGACTTTTTGGTACTTGATTTTGCACCAAGCGGTAATGTTAGGCAGCCCAATGTCATCATGGGTAGACCCTTTTTGGCCACCGCTAATGCATTAATTGATTGTAGAAGGGGTACGGTTGAAATGACTTTTGGCAACCGTAAGATAAGATTGAATGTTTTTGCTAGTGTTCCTAACCCCGTAGTTAGTGACGAATGCTTTATGGCGGACGTCATTGATGAGTGCATTCCTCATGAAAATGAGGAAGACACACGGGAGAATTGTGCTTTGGTTGACAGGTTAATCTTGGAGCATAGTGAAACATTGAAGAAGGAAGAAAAGGATTGGGAGATTATGGCAATTCAAGAAGGTAGACCACCATGGACTCATTTAGTGGAAAGTTTACCGGACCATATTGATACTCATCTCAAGCCATCCATTGAAAGTCCACCACAAGTTGAGTTGAAAGAGCTCCCATCTCATTTGAAGTATGCATTTTTGGGAGATAAACAAACTTTGCCGGTGATCATTGCATCAAATTTGGAAGAAATGCAAGAAAGAGCATTACTTAAGGTGCTCAAGGAATATAAGGCGGCCATTGGATGGACAATTGCCGATTTGAAAGGCATTAGTCCATCAATTGTGATGCATAAGATAATCACCGATTCTGAAGCAAAGCCTTCACGTGATGCTCAAAGGAGATTGAATCCTCATATGCGTGAAGTGGTGAAGAAAGAGGTGCTAAAGTGGTTGGATGCTGGAATTATTTACCCAATTTCGGATAGTACATGGGTAAGTCCAACACAAACGGTACCTAAGAAAGCTGGAATTCAAGTGGTGAAAGGAGATAGTGGTGAACAAATTGCAACCCGACCCATCACCGGGTGGAGGGTATGCATTGACTACCGAAAGTTGAACACCGCTACTTCCAAGGATCATTTCCCATTGCCATTCATTGATCAAATCATCGAAAAGCTTGCAG
>CM067169.1:72707747-72735638 GCA_034093135.1 Erigeron breviscapus | reverse complement strand
GCCTTAAATTTTAATCTAGATTTGGAATTTTTTTTACATAGGGCATTTTTTTTACTTGGTATTTTTAACATAAGAAAGTACACTAGTCACACAATTCAACCTTTTAGTAGATTGGCCTCCGGTATTCCAAGCTCCGGAATCGGGTGCTCCTCTTCCATCCATCCAACCTTTAAAAGATTCAATAGTGTATTAGCCCCAGGTTATATCATATCTAGACCAGGAAAGAAAGGTAATCTAATAGAAACCTCAGACACAAACATAAAACAAACAACCAACACAAGCTAAAGAGTAAAGAGAGTACTAATTTCCGCCCACATGTATAAATATGAATATATAAACCATACAAAATGTGTGTAGATTTTATCAACAAGCCTAAAAACTATGCTTCTGTGAACTATTAACACCTCACAAGTAATACTACTACTCTAAAACAAATTTTAACGGAGACCATATTGACAAAACATCTGATATAATCATATAATAACTATATACTAATCAATGAACTTTTTTTAACATTATCATATATATATATATAACCACAAATATTATCACCCACCTTCAGTATTACCATCTCCGAGCAGTTCAAATGGCTTTGTAGAATCTGCCCATCCCTTTGGCAAACCAAACAAATACCCAATGGATACACCAGAACTTTTTCCTTTAAGTTCAGCAAGATGCTTAGCTTTCACTACAAACGAGAGATTATACAAAATAATTACCTCCAGAATCCAAAAGAGTAAAACAAAAGAAAGAAGAGGAATATGAAACCAAATGGTTGATTGATAACTCCTGAACCTGTAAGAATCTTGTGCTGAGGTTCAAGCTTCAGTGTAATATGTAACTCCCAACTCAATAGATGGTACTACCTGAAGATACCTCTATGTCGATGGTGGAGTTACTTTGCAATATAAGCACCGAACTGGAGACGACCAGTTACAGGAGTATATACCAAGTTCTAGATAGATTACTTATTTAAGTGACAATAAGTAAAGAACAATGCAATAAGATAAAATACTTGTAAAGTAAATTGGTGAGACAATATGTATTTTTCAAGTGTAATTTATTTATTAACTTTAAATAAATTACAAGGTTGTTGCGGAACCAAAATAATACAAAGTATGTAAATATCCTAACAACCTATGAACTACAATTGATCTACACTTGGAATTTCCCTAAACAATCGAAACACTTAAAGTTGTGAAATGTTCCTTTTAACGATTGAGAGAATATTGCACAAGTTCACCAAGAATATTGCAGGTTTGCAAAGTGTGTGTTCTTTGTGACTTTTTAAGTAGTATTCTTGGTTGTGCAATGACTTGTATTTATAGGCAAAGTTAACATTGGGATGTTAACTTTGGCCGTACAAATATGGTTGAGATCATTTAAGGAATAACATTTAATTCCTTAAAATGCTGTGTAAAGTTGCAGTATAAAGCAACTTTACTCAACCACCTTTATGTACCTTTTTGTACTTAAATAATAAGATAAATCTTATTATCCGGGTAAAAGCACATAAAGCATAAAAGTCAATTCCTCGTAATCAGTGTAAAGCTTTGTAAGAGCTTTCCACTGACGGTCTCCAGTTTGTAACTGACTAGAATGTCAACTGGGCTTCGCTGCCATTGTCATTCTCTATCTTCCACTTGTTGTCTTCGACTTCAACTGGAAGGATTCTTCAACTGGTCAGTTCTCAACTGGAGGAAGTCTTCAGTTGCGTTGACTGTACGATGCAACTGGACTTCAATATATTTCTGGACAAATCTTCTTGGTCTCCAGGTGCAACTGGAGACTGGCCAGTTTCACTGAAACTGGTCCTAACAAATTCCCCCTATTTGTCCTGAAATATTGCCAAGTCTTTTTTCAGTTCTTGTATCTGTACAAGTGTGAACTGGAGAGACTTGTTCGATTAAATCTATCTAAGTTTTCCAAGGCATTTTTATAGATCAATAAATGCCTTGGGTTTTTTCTTTTTAAGTTTGTTAGAGATAATCTATTATCTACCTTGTGGTTACAAACTGGTAACTTCATTTATACAAGGAAATGAAATTTACACAAGTTACAGAATGTAAATAAAATTACAAGTAGATAAATTGAAAAGAGAACTTAATTAGATGGCCCTTCGCCAGTTCGTCTTCTCTTTGACACTGAAGAGATAGGTTGTGAGTCTTCAGAATCAATATTCAACTTTAGCTCCAGATTTTCTTTATGTTGAATCTTGCCCTTCAAGAAGTTCACCCAAGCTTTCTCAAACCTATTCTTTTGTGCCTTTGCATCCAAAAAGTTCACCATTTCCACCCATTCAGAGAACCCATATTGCATTGCACCAGGATTGTCAGTTTTAACCAGTGGCCCTCTGGTATAACTGACCTCAACGTGAAAGTACTTGGTGCCTGGCTTAATTGTTACATTAACACCATTGATAGTCCCACTATGTCTTCTGGTTGCCATGATCTGGGAGTAATAGTTCTTGCTTCAGATTCATTTGTTATTTTAATACTCCCAGCTCCAGCAGCCAGTACAGCAGACTTGATGTCATCATTTGATACATCGCCAGTTGGTTTTATGAATGTACCAAGGTCAGCATCTCTGGTCAGTGGCCTTCTTGGTTGAGGGATCCTTCTTGGTGGATTCAATACCCTCTTCACAACCTTCTTAACATTTTCAATTCTTTTCATGATGCCACTGGCCCTGTTCTCCTTTGCCTTCTCCACTGATATATTCAAATTTCTGGCATCAAATTCAGCTTCATCATCAGGATAGTGTCTGTCTAATTCAACATCAAGCATTTCTTTCAACATGTCAACTAACCTGGGATCATTCTTTACTCTGGCATACTCCTCCTTAGTGATTCCCAAAAGATGAGCATCACTAATATCAAGCAATTTAATCTGTGCAAGATGTGCTCTGGCTTCAGCTTGGTTTCTTTGTTTCATCTTCTTTCTTTCTTTAATTTCATTGCCAAGTCTAGCCAATCTTTTGCTATCACTTTCTGAAACTGGAGGAAGTCTATTCAGATTGCCAGTTTCCAACATAGGTACATCAGTGGCCGGCTGGGCAGATACATCAGATGCTAAACCTTTGCCTTTGTCAACAACATTCCCCCTATCACTTACATCACCAGTTTCATCAATTCTTTGCTCACCAGCTTCAGTACTGGCAGCCACAATCATTTCACTACCTGTTTGAGTTCCAGATGGATTACTTTCAGTTTGAATTTGTGCAAGAACTGCACTTCTTTCCCCCTTGGCAGCATCTAGACCTGCCCTAATAACTTCCCATTCAGAATGGTGAGCTGGCAACCGGTCAAGAGGCTGCCACGATTGCATGTTCTTGCATTCTTTGAATATGGTGCACATCATCCTGAAAGATCTCCATAGGTGGTTGGTTTCTTTTGACTGGGTCAGAACATTTGCTGCAACTTGTTCCTGACCAGTTTTTAGTTCATTCAAAATCTTGGAATCTTCATCCAGACCAGAAACCACCTTATCCTTGACTTCTTCATCCTTTTTCTTCAAACTTTCTACTTCAGTTGTCAGTTTATCCAGAGACTGAGCATGAAGTGATACCTGGGTGTTCAAGTTATCAATGCTGCCCCTCAACTGGTTGATCTCAGTAGTGAGTGGGGCCAGATCAACCTGAGGAGTGGCCAGCTTGGTGATCTCAGATATCACCTTTTCTATCAATTGTTGTTCTCTAGCACCCAGCGTATCATCTATTTTTTGACCAACTGAAGTCATTAACTGCTGCCCAAGTTCAGTCACATTCAACCCAGGCTTGTCAACCAATTCTTTTACCTGTTTTTCAATCTCCCTTAAATCCACTTCAGATGTTCTAACAGTGTTGCCCAGCAAGTTGGAGATTGAGGTTGTGACCTTGGACTGAGTGAGGTCAAAGGCTTCTTTTAAAGATGTTGCCAGATTGTTGCAGCCAGTGACCAGCTCATTCAGCTTCTTCAACACCAAGTCTTCATTTGATGAAAACTTGTTAATCCCCAGATCAACCACTTTAATATTGGTCAAGTGATCCTTGTGGTATCTGGAGAAAGACTTGGTGTTTTTGTCAAGTGTCTTTTGAATATCCTCCACCCTGGTGAGAAGGTTTTGGATATCGGTTTGAACAGAGACAACTTGACTGTCCAGTGACGGAGGAGAAGGTGTCACTGGACCAGCAGCAGTTTCTACTGGAGCAACTGGAGGAGGCAAATTTAGAGAAGTCTCCCCAGTTGACATCACAACAGTTGAAGAAATAGTAGGAGTGGTGGTAGAAGAAAGGACTGGAAATTCAATTTGTTGGACATGCTGAGAATGCTCAGGTGTGTCCAACGGCGGCGGTGGTGGTGGCATTTCTCGAAGGAGTGAGAATTGCCCAGATGGTGATGGTGCCATACGTCTGTTTCCAGACATATAGTTATAAGTGGTAAAAGGAATATTTGTAGGCTCATTTTCTTGAGTTGGTGAAAGTGAAATTGAAGCATCTGGAAGCGAGACTGCAGATGAAGGGTTTTGAGCTTGTACAGAAGACTCAAAAATCTCCAAGTCTGTTTCAGTACCTTCTGAATCCGAAGATTCAATAAGGATTTCCTCGTCATTAACATTCATGTCCAGATCCATGAATGTAACTGAGGGCTGACCAGATGGGTCAGTCTCCAGATGACCTTCTCCAGTTTCCTGGTTGGGTGCATCTGTTGGAGGATCAGATACCGAGGTATCTGCACCAGGGATAGAGGTCAATGGGGTTGCCTCAGTTATAGTTGCTCTATCCACAACCATAACAATTTCAGCAGACGAACTGGAGGGTCCCTCATTATTTTGAGGCCCGCCCAGTTGTCTTTCCGACTCACCTTGGATTGGTGTATCGGTTTTTGTGAATGTCATCCGCATTCTATCTGGAATCTCGACCTCTCCAGCTTCAGATACTAGAGAGTCAAGATTCCTCAACAAATCTGGGACAGTGTAAGGTGAATCCGTGCTTAAGTATGCTTCACTGCCCAGAATTTGTAGAAAACAAAGAGAGAGAAACCTGGAGAAGGGGATACATAGTCCCCTGGTGCCCTTCAGTTTTTGAACCAGGCTTCTAAAAAGGATATCAGCAAAATCCACTCTCAATCCATTCCACAAGCAGTATGCCATCTCTGCCTGTGCGGAGTTAATCTGGTCAAGTCCACCAGAACTCCCACCCATACTTTCCACAAGGTGGATGAAAAAATACCTCCATGAAGGTGTAAGACCCTTCATGGTCATCGCACCCTTTGTTTTCAAAACCCCTTTCTCCAGGCACTCCTTATGTCCCATTTCAAGGAGGACCTGGCGAAAATTAATGTTTGGGTGGATGACAACTAGAGATTCACCCTCTCTCTAGTAGTTGAGGTGTAAAGCATCCCTCAACACATCTGCTGATAAGGTACACTGGACTGTTCCACCTTTTAATGTGAAAGTGATGGAAAAACAATCGGAAGAAAGAGTAGCAGTGTACCAAAACTCACACAAGTAGTCGTGAAACATCTTGCGTGGGTTTAGAGAGAATGAGGGTCCAATTGGAGAATCCTTCAAAAAATTTTGAATTCTTCCAATAAGGGTATTGGACCCTTGGGATCCTTGTAAACTCGCCATCGGATTATTTGGATTTAGTTTGATGAGCGAAGTATTACCAGGAGCACCAGATGCCTGTTTGACATCTGGTGAAGGAGCATATGGGACAGATAAGAGATTTACATCTCTTGAACGGGATGATTTAGGTGCCATTTGAAATTGAAATTGAAATTTAGGAATTAGGGTTCTTGATTTAAGAAGCAGAGAGAGAAATGAAGTAATTTTAGATGATTGGGAAGTAAATGAAAGAATGTAAAGGAAGTAAATGTGATCGGAGTAAATAAGGGTATTTATAAGAAATTCAAGATCCCAATGAAATACCAAAAATTATATTTTATTAACAAAATCAATTTTGTAGATATTTTAACAAAATAAGTTTGAATTTTGAAATAAAAACATAATTCATTGTGTCAGCATTAAATGCTACGACGGCTTACCTTACCCACTAATATTTATTTTCCCAATGAAAACAGTTGTCATTTACCAAAATAACTTTAAACACGTCAGATGACGGTATCAAGTGGGTTAAAACACTCGAGTACCATCACGTGTCACAAATATTGACCAAGTATTTCTAACGTTATAAAAAGTTAAGACAAGACTGAACCTGGTCACTGGAGGATTAGTCCAGCGCCAGTTTCCAGCTGGAGAGTTCTCCAGTTGCCATTTTCAAATAAAACGAATTTTAGTCAGAAAATTATTTTTGAGTCTTTCCCCCTAAAATGATGATCCAGAAATCGATTAGTACCAGGATAGTATCACAAAGGCGTTCGATAGCCTGGCGAGCAAAGATTATCTGGACCTCCTCAACTGGAGAACTTCATCAGTGTCACTGACGCGTTCATAACGAAAATCTCCAGTTTTAAGGATTTAACATTCCCAGTTCGCTGATGAGATGTTTAAAGGTTTTCTCATCAAGAGGTTTTGTAAACATCAGCGAGCTGTTTGTCAGTGGGGATGAAATGAATTTCAATGTCTCCTTTCATAACATGATCACGAATAAAATGATACCTGATGTCAATATGCTTTGTCTTGGAGTGCATCACTGGGTTGTGAGATATAGAAATTGCACTGGTGTTGTCACAAAAGATTGGGGTCCCTGTATACTTTTGACCATAATCTAGTAACTCGTTCTTGATCCAGAGAATCTGGGCACAGCAACTGGCCGCATAAATGTACTCTGCCTCAGCAGTGGACATAGAGACTGACGTCTGCTTCTTGCTGGTCCAACTTACCAGTTTTCCTCCAAGGAAATGACAACCACCAGTTGTTGATTTTCTATCTATCTTACAACCTGCATGATCTGAATCTGAATAACCCATTAGATCTAACCCTGAGCCTTTGGGGTACCAAAGACCAATATTAGGACACCCTTTCAGGTATTTAAAGATACGCTTAACAGCGTGCAAGTGTGAGTTTTTAGGGTTAGCCTGAAACCTGGCACATAGACATGTTGCAAACATTATATCTGGTCGACTGGCAGTTAAATACATCAGTGAACCAACCATACCACGATATTCAGTGATGTTCACTGGTTTGCCAGTTGGGTCAGAGTCCAAATTTAATGGTGTTGCAATAGGTGTGTTTTTCGATGTGATAGAATCATATTTGTATTTTCTTAACAAATCTCTGACATATTTTCCTTGGTTTATGAAAATTCCATTTTCAGTTTGCTTAATCTGAAGACCTAAGAAAAATGTTAATTCTCCCATTAAACTCATTTCATACTCAGATGACATGATTTTAGAAAACTTTTTACACATTGCATCATCAGTTGAACCAAATATAATGTCATCAACATAAATTTGTACCAATAAGATATTACCTTTTTCTTTCAAGATAAATAAGGTATTATCTATTGCACCTCTTTGAAAGCCATTTTTAAGAAGATGTTTAGTTAAAGTATCATACCAGGCTCTTGGGGCTTGTCTAAGACCATACAAAGCTTTGTTCAGTCTATAGACCCAGTGAGGATGCTTCTCATTGATGAAGCCTGGAGTCTGCTTAACATACACAAATTCTTCCAATGTTCCATTAAGGAACGCACTTTTGACATCCATCTGGAAGACTTTAAACTGCAGATGGGCTGCAAAGCCAAGAATATTCAGATGGCTTCAAGTCTTGCAACTGGAGCAAAAGTTTCATCAAAGTCAACGCCTTCTGCTTGACAATAACCCTGGGCAACTAATCTGGCCTTGTTTCTTACAACATGGCCATCTTCATCCATCTTGTTTCGGTAGACCCATCTTGTACCAATGGGTTCTTTCTTTAACCCTGGTGGACAAGGAGCAAGCTCCCATACATTGTTCCTTTCAAACTGGACGAGCTCTTCTTGCATAGCTTCCACCCAGCTTGGGTCTGCCATAGCCTCGTCAATCTTCTTCGGTTCAATTAGTGATAAGAAGGTGATGTTTAAGCATTGCTCACTGGTGGCTCTTCTAGTCTGAACCCCACTATTTGGATCTCCCACAATATGTTCAATTGGATGTTCTCGAGTCCATCTAGTGTATTGACTAGGCTGGTGTAAAACAATATCAGTGCAAGTCACCTGACGATCTTCTTCAGTTGCAGTAGCTTCTGGAGGAGGATCAGTCCAAACTACTTCTACATCCTCATCAGAGTCAATGAGGTCACGATTTGCATCATGAAATTCTTTATTAAAAGGCATTTCTTGAAGAACTGGAGAAGTTGGAGTTTGAATTGGTGCTGATATTGGAGTGGCACGTACATCAGATCCAATCACCAATTCTTGTGGCAAGTTGAAATTGATGGAGGGATAGAATGATGTGTCACTGATGGTGCTCTTCTTCTTAACTGGTTCCAATTTGTTGTAACTGGAAACATCTTTTGGTGAAACAACTGACTGATGAACTTGGTCAGTTTCGCCAAAATTTATTGGAATGACTGGAGTAATATCAAGGCTTGGTATCATGAACCTTTTGGAGTCTATAGTTATAAACTCTAAAGGCCTTTCGAATATCTGAATAGCCTAAAAATACACCTTCATCAGCTTTTGCATCAAACTTTCCAAGCTGACTGGAATCGTTTAAAATATAAACTGGACAACCAAATACATGAAAATATCCAATATTTGGTTTACGATTCCTAAGTGCTTCATAGGCAGTCTTCTTATGTCTCTTGATGTAGACTGACCGGTTTTGGGTGTGACAAGCAGTTGCAACTTCTTCAGCCCAGAAACTGGTGGGAAGACCTGATTCAGATAGCATACTTCTGGCTGCTTCTATCAGTATGCGATTCTTTCTTTCCACAACTCCATTCTGCTCTGGAGAGTGTGCTGATGAGAAGTTTTGCGAGATGCCAGTGTCATTGCAAAATGTTTCAAGTACCTTATTTTGAAATTCAGTACCATTATCACTTCACAACTGACAGACTTTTCGAGTATACTTGAGTTCAATTCTTTTGATGAGAGAGATGATTTCAGCAGGTGCATCACTTTTGGATCTGAGGAATACCACCCAACAGTATCTGGTGAATTCATCAACCATAACTAGAGTGTATTTCTTTCCAGCTCTAGTTTGAACATTCACTGGACCAAAGAGATCCATATGTAGCATGTGAAGAGGTTCAGTGATGCTAAAGTTTTGCCTAGTTTTGAAACTGGCCCTTTTCTGCTTGCCCATCTCACACCCTGGACATGGTTTTTCTTTATTAAAAGAAATCTGTGGTATCCCATCAACCAGTTGTTTGCGAGTCAACTTGTTAATATTTTTGAAATTAAGATGGGATAATCTTTTATGCCACAACCAGTTGGTGTCCTCATCAGCTTTGGTATAGAAGCACTGCTCTTTTGGAGCTGGTTCCATATCCATGATGTACATATTACCTTTTCTTGGTGCAACCATCACCACTTTCCAATCCTTGTTAAATATGGTGCCTTGAGCAATATCGAACAAAACTCTGTAGCCATCATCACAAAGTTGGCTGACACTGATCAGGTTGTATTTCAAACCATTCACAAATGCAACTCTCTTGAATTCGACTTGTCCGTTATTGAGCACACCATATCCTTCAGTCTTTCCACTTTGATCATTACCAAACGTCACTGTCGGTCCATCTTGGACAGTGAACTCTTCAAGCAGGGGCTTACATCTGGTCATAGTCCGGCCAGCAGCGCTGTCCAGATACCAGATATTCTTCTTTCGATCGCCCTGCACACCCACAAAAATCATCAGTTATTTTTGTGAACCCATCTTTTCTTGATGGGTTCACTGGACTTCTCTACAGAAGTCACAGTTGATTGTTGTGGAGGTAAACTGAAGACTACATCTGGATCTTTTTCACCAGATCCGGGTGCAGGAGTAAAAACGATTGGTATTTGATACTTGCTCCCCTTTTTCTTATCAGATTTAGTTCCAGATGGAACATTCTTTTGTTTTGGTTTTGAAGGGGGTTTAATATTTTGTTTTAAAACTGGAGGTGATGAACCTCCTTCCAGATTTTTGATCCGGCAGTACAACTCTGAACCTGTCGAGACAAAAGTTGGAGTTGACTTTCCAGTTTAAACAAAATATTGTTTTCATCAGGCTGCTGAACCTTGGACCTTGGTTCAGCTGGAGTTTTAGTCTTTTGGGTCTTGGGCTCCTTAGACTTCTGAGGTAAAGGCTTGTTACCAGTGGCCTTTTTAACTGGAACACTAGCCTGTTTGGCTCCAGGTTTAACCTCAATGGGGGTGGTCTCAATGGGTTCAGTTTCAACAGCTTCAGGTTGATCATAAGAAGTTTCAACCCTGAGAGCTGGAGGCAATGCATGAAGGTCTGGTATGAGAGCTGCCATTTCCAGATCTCCAGATTTCCATGCATTTTTCTGGGCATCAATTGTTCTAGAAAATGCATCATAGTTCTTTCCAGATGCTTTTACCCATGACTTGATAATCATTTGTTCTTTTTCAAGATCAGAAACTAATTTTTGATTATCAAACTCCTTGAGAGTCAACTGGACACTTTTTAAATCATTCAGTTGTGGTTTAACATTGTTTAGTTCAATTAAGATAGTGTCCAGATATCTTTCACTATCTGCTCTAACAGTTTCCACAAAAGCCAAATCACCACTTAATGATTCAGCAAGGTCCAGTTTCAGTTTAGGGTCAACCTGATTGTCATAATCACATACCTTCTTCAAAATGATGTCCACCCATCTTCCAGTGATGACAACTTCTTTTGCCACATGCTGCTGTTGATCTTCCAAGGCCATGAAATACATGTCCTTTCCTCTTCTTCATCAGCTGATGAGTCATCAGAGTACTCCCATTTTCCCTCAGTTTGTGCCATCAAGCACTGATCTTTTTGTTTTTCCATGGACAAGAGGGCAATCTGGGCCTTAAGCTTATTATATTTAGCTTTGTAGCTATCATCAGGCCGATTGAAATTAGGGACAGGGGGGCCAGTTTGGTAGTTCATCTGACTAGATCTGCATTCCTTCATAAAATGACCTTTCTTACCGCATTTATAGCAGGTAAGATTGGTTTTATCCAGAGAGCTGGTGCTGGAAGCATTGTTTGGGCCATTAAATCTTTTAGATTTATGCTTAAACCTGTTAAAGGTTTTAGCAATCATGGCTACCAGATCGTCATCGTCAGTTTCATCACAACCATCACTGATTTCAGTGGTCAGGCCAGAGTTCAAGAAACTGTTTAACATCTCCTTCATTGAGTGTGCCTGGACACTCTCTGCAGACATTAAAGCAGTACAAGGTCGCTCAGTTACACTAGCAACCTTGGGACTCTGGGCATGGTTCATGGCATCCTGCTCAGCCACCAGTCTTGCAGCATTATTGTCTTCAGTGAATCTGAAGGCTCCATAGAGCGATGCAAGAGTATGGCTGTGCAGGGTTTTACCTTGTCTTAAGACAAGAACCATATTTTCCCATTTGGAAGGAAGAATATCACAAAACTTCTCAAGAAGAATATCCTTATCCTTCTCTACACCCAAGCTTCTCAACTGATTAATGAGGCTAGAAAACCTGGTGTAAGTACCAGTTAGACTTTCATTGGGCAAAGCAAAGAAGGATTCATACTTCTTGTTCAAGGCAACCTTTCTGGTGACAATAGTGTCATCACCTCCTTCAAACTGAATAACTAATTCATCCCACATTGACTTGGCACTGGGGAACAACACAAGTGTTGGAGTTAGATCTTCAGGGACAGCTCCAAGGATCATGTTCTTGAGTCTGGTGTCCAGATCTACAAGTCTACGATCCTCATCAGACCAATGGTCTTCGAGCTTTCCTCTTGAACCTCTTCTTCCAGTTGGATCTAGAAGAGGACTTACCCCAAGAGACATGGGTATATATAGTCCATCCTTAAGGATTTTCAACATATACCTCTCTATCCCACCAAAATGCAAAAGCATTATGGCCTTCCATGTACCAAAGGTCTCACTGTTTCCATCAAATTTTGGAACAGGAGTGTTAGAATAATGTACATGGACGTGATTTGGGGCAGTAGGAGGAGGAGGGTTTGTATTAACATTTTGAAAAGGTGGTGTATTAGTATTCAAAGGGTTTTCACCTTAACCAGAACCATCTCCACCTTCAGTAGTAGTCATCTAAGCAGATCTAGGCAAGTTTATTAGCCTTCTGCTCTGATACCACTTGTAAGTCCCAAATCAATAGATGGTACTACCTGAAGACACCTCTATGTCGATGGTGGAGTTACTTTGCAATATAAGCACTGAACTGGAGACGACCAGTTACAGGAGTATATACCAAGTTCTAGATAGATTACTTATTTAAGTGACAATAAGTAAAGAACAATGCAATAAGATAAAATACTTGTAAAGTAAATTGGTGAGACAATATGTAATTTTCAAGTGTAATTTATTTATTAACTTTAAATAAATTACAAGGTTGTTGCGGAACCAAGATAATACAAAGTATGTAAATATCCTAACAACCTATGAACTACAATTGATCTACACTTGGAATTTCCCTAAACAATCGAAACACTTAAAGTTGTGAAATGTTCCTTTTAACGATTGAGAGAATATTGCACAAGTTCACCAAGAATATTGCAGGTTTGCAAAGTGTGTGTTCTTTGTGACTTTTTAAGTAGTATTCTTGGTTGTGCAATGACTTGTATTTATAGGCAAAGTTAACATTGGGATGTTAACTTTGGCCGTACAAATATGGTTGAGATCATTTAAGGAATAGCATTTAATTCCTTAAAATGTTGTGTAAAGTTGCAGTATAAAGCAACTTTACTCAACCACCTTTATGTACCTTTTTGTACTTAAATAATAAGATAAATTTTATTATCCGGGTAAAAGCACATATAGCATAAAAGTCAATTCCTCGTAATCAGTGTAAAGCTTTGTAAGAGCTTTCCACTGACGGTCTCCAGTTTGTAACTGACTAGGATGTCAACTGGGCTTCGCTGCCATTGTCATTCTCTATCTTCCACTTGTTGTCTTCGACTTCAACTGGAAGGATTCTTCAACTGGTCAGTTCTCAAGTGGAGGAAGTCTTCAGTTGCGTTGACTGTACGATGCAACTGGACTTCAATATATTTCTGGACAAATCTTCTTGGTCTCCAGGTGCAACTGGAGACTGGCCAGTTTCACTGAAACTGGTCCTAATATAATATCCGAGTATCGGATAGCCATGACACGACATATATATCCCTTAAGAGGGCCCACACGTATTCTACAAGGTTGCCCAACAGAAAAACGATCTTTATCGTCCCGATCGACTACATGCACAACACATTATTAGGGATAAAATAATTAGATGTTTTATCGGCATCAAATGGGAATGAAAACTTTTAAACTTACAGTTGCGGCTATCTTCCTTCTCTTCAAAAGGTTTCTGAGGTGATAAAGGAGACTTGGGTGATGATGGGAAGTCATCAAAACCAGAGGCATCTGATTTACCACCCTGCAAGAGAGGTAATGTTTTTAATTATATTAATACATTAAAGAGGTAATTGAGATGCAATGTCAGTTAAGAAAACCATGACAAACGAACCTTTCCTTTGCCTAGATCTGCAGATGACTCCATCTTTTCACAAATTTGTGCTTTAGCACAAAAGTAACCACAATTTTCTGATTCATTTTCATCGTGCAAAAAGACGACCCCTTTGTAGATTTTCTTAACGATTCCTTTTTTATCCTGCAAAGCGCAACCACATAATTTTACATACAAATCCAATCTAACATTGACAGTAAAACTCACAGGTTTTTAAAACGAAGATACAAACCTCTAGTGGACCTTCCAAGATCCTCACATAATCATTCATTGATATAATTTTCTTATGCTGATCGAAGGCTGTAAATTTCTTATCAAACTCTGCCTTCTTCAGCAAGCGTGCTTCAACAGCCACTACCATATGTCGATCTGAACCTTCTTCCAAAACCTAGAAATAGCAAGCTGATGTTAAAACAGAAATAGCGGAATAAACTAAAGCAAAGAAACAACAAAAAGAAGAGAAACTATAACCTTAATGCGCTCATCTTTCTCTCTGCCAATTACAACGCCAAAACCCTTGCGCCTGCAGACAATTAGAAAAACAGAACACGTTAAAAGAAAACGTAAAAAAATCAAGAGGTAATATACTTTGAAAGAAAGTGTGCATCAGCATACCCATTAAACACAAGATCATGGACTTCAAAACTACTCTCCAGATCAGTGCTCGACGAGCCTTCTCTTTTTCCACCCTTATTACTACTTATTGATGGTTTTTTCTTCTTACGTTCACCAAAAAGTTCAGTAAGCCACTCAACATAGTTGATTTCGAAAGCGGAGTCTTCGAAAAACTGAAGAACACCTGGGTTTTTTTTTCCGGAACCCGGATTTATCATCGCCGTTACGTTTCCGTTTCGCCGATGAAGAATCGTCGGCGATTCCTTTGCCTTTATGATGCAATGTCAGAGATTTGACACCAGCAAGTATAAGATTTTTTGCTGCAAAAAATATTTAAGAAGGAAGCTATTCAAACCAGGCATGTGATTATACATACTCGTCAGCTGAAATCTAGTTCGACATTTAATCTAAATCCAATACAGAAACATTAAGAGCAAGATAACAACCACAAATCAAACGGAAGAATAGGCAGCATCTTCAAACAACTTATTTGATACACTTTAAAGCAATTATTGAAACTAGGAGTTGCATCAACACCTACTATATTAGTCAAACGATATCCCTATGTTACCAAAATTTCCTATATTTTGCCTTTTTGCACATTTTATGAGTTGTTATGTTGTTTAAACGGATTGATGTGACTTAAAGTCAAAATGTACAATTGTGAGCATTTAGGACTAGAATTTAGATATTGACAACAACGAAAAGCATGCATTAAGGGATGTAAGAGAACTAACATATCTACCTATCCATAGATATCGATTTGTTAAGTCACAAAAAACAATTCTAACAAACACAAAAACGTAAAGGAATCCTATCTATAAATATAGAAGCTATAATAACAAATTTCATAAGATCACTTACACCTAACTACAACCTATTCATCATATATACAGATGCAATAAACTCTGATTCATAATTCTATAAATATAACGAAAAGTAACCATACATATGGCTATGAGCCCTTGCAATCCCGATATCAAAACATTAGACGCAGATAAGGGCCGCATCGTCTCGCGGCCATAAACCGCAAGCTGCCTACTATGTAGATCCTCATCGATATCCTGCATGTTCACGTCTTCAAATCCAATATTCGACCTTTCCACGACACTGTCGTTACTACTACTCGCATTATTATCCAATTCACCGCTGGAAAAAATCGAAGAACACGAATTGATCAAACAACCTATCCGTGCCTAAGTGCCTTTTTAGGCAAATTACGATAAGTATCAGTACTATCATGATCACTAGTATTATTACTGTTATCAGGTCTTTTTTAAAGTAACATATCAAGTAAAAAACCCATGGAAATTTGATATCGACTATTTTATAGATATTTATTTTATGCGATATCATCTCTTTTATGTTTAGATTACACTTATTTTATGAACTTTTGATGCTTAACATATGATATATATGAATTGTAGGTTCAGATGGTGTCATCTAATAAAAGATACTAAAAAGACTTGTTTTAAAGTTGTACCAGAAAAGAAGCCATATTCTATGCAGTAGCCTACATAAATTATTATTATGTTGTCATGACTTTGACTTCAAATAATTGGTGTGGATAATTTGTACAAGAAAGATCATAGAGCTCGATGGAATTGGATAGCCCAAAGTATAATATAGATAAAGAGACTATGACTTATTTTGGATATGGGCTTGACACATTACAACAAGAAGAAACGGGCTTTTGAGATGAACAAAATAAATAAGCTGGGCTTTGATGTGATACGTGACATTAAGCCCAAAATAATGAAAGTTGAATAGAGGTGGTGCGAGTGGGCTGGAGCAGGTGAAAGTCGGCATAAATTCAATTCACAAAAACCGACCTCATGCTATCTATATAATAATATCACAATGAAGGAGTGGAACAGAATTAGTGAGAGGAGAGGTACGAGAGGAGTTCGGTGGGGTTTTGTAGCCTCAAGAGACAAAAAGAAAAAGGCTTTTGCCTTTGAATTTTTCGTAAAGCAGCAGCTATTCGATCTTAGCCGTCGACATTCATCCGCTCGTTCGACTCTTTTTCTCTTATTATTATTAGTTACTTTATATTGTTATGGATTCTATTATGTTAATTTGTTTATTATGTCTAGCTAAATACTTCATCATCTACTGAGATGAAGTGACACAATGAATAATGGTTGCATAATTTTATGAATTCAAGTTGATAGTTAAACGTTTTGTCGTGATCTTAATGTATTGAGTTCTTGTCCACTTATCTATTGTTTTGTTGATGATGTATGAATGATTTAGAGGTATCTAAGTTTAGGAGTGCATTGTTCTAGTTGATTGGGTACAGTCAATAGGTGTTAACTTGTGGTAACGAGTTGATAAACAACAATAGATAATAGAATTCAACGTGTTAACGATTTGGTAAAGTCGATAGATGAAATTGTTTAACAATAACAAAACAAATTAGTCAATTAGATAGATCTTGATAGAGAAGGTGGTAACCGGATCTTTAGGATTGAATCAATTGGGTAATGGGTTCGGATAGGGTAATAAACTAGGAGCGCTACTAGTGAGTTCTTTGTCTAGACCTAGTTATTAAATCAACATATTTGAATTGGTTTTAACTTAAATGCAACCTAAATAATTTGTGTCATGGAGTCAAAGTAGATGATCTTTTAATTAATCTTGATATAAAACAATTCTTTTAATCAATCTTGATATAAAACAATTCTCTTTTCAATTAATTCTACGGAATTACTAACTTTTACAAAATAACTAACTGCTTTCAATTCCAAGGTGACGGGAGTCCTTAAATCTAAATCTTTTTAAACTGCATTAAACTCGCTAGCTTTGAATAACAGTCTCTGTGGAATCGACCTGGACTTACCTTTAAACTATATTGCATACGAACGGGTCCACTGCCCGAGAGTGTGTAGTAGTCAGTTCTAGGGTATTTCTTGTTTTTAAATTTAACTCGATTTTTACACATCAAAATTCAAATTATAATTATTATTATAATTAAAAATTAATATTATAATATGAAAAAAATGAATAAATTAAGATCGGTGAATTGATAAATTAATAAAGCATATTAAAATATGATAGTAATAAACCCTAGGCCTAAGGCATATTAAGTTGATTGGCGAATAAAAAAATAGAAACGATATTAAAGTATATGATTCGATCTGATAATTGAAAGCAATACTTACAGATTTTGAATACATATCTTTTGGAGATGAGAGCGGTGGAGGATAAAGGCGGCATGCGGTGGTTGATCTTCAGCCACTAACGATTCGACATCTTTCAGGGAAGCAGTGTAAAACGATGTCTTGGTATTTTCATTATTAGGACATGCGAACATTGTGAGAAATAGGAACATTGCGAATTAGGGTTTTTATTAATCTGAAGATGAATGAATGAAATCTGAAGATGAATGATGAAGATTAGGGTTTTGATATCCATCGATTTATAAAGGTTTACAACAGATTAGAAAAGGAAACTTATTGTGATTTGATGATGAAAAAGGAAACAACGATGGTAAATTAGGGGCTTGATTTTGAGACTATCAATTTTTCTGTTTAGAATGACGCGCATCAACTATAATCTGTTGTAAACCTTTATAAATCGATGGATATCAAAACCCTAATCTTCATCATTCATCTTCAGATTTCATTCATTCATCTTCAGATTAATAAAAACCCTAATTCACAATGTTCCTATTTCTCAGAAGAGAGAGATGTGCTCAAGGGTATCATTATCATTGGGTGTTGGAGTATTTGGAAGATGAGGAATTAAATCAAATTCGACAAGGGATCTCTTAACATTAATTACCTTATTCAAAGTATTAAGTCGTGTGGGTATCTTTGGTTTAAGAATAGATCGAAACATAAGGCTATTTCATGGGAGGATTAGTGTAAATTTAAGGTGTTATAGTTTTGATGTAAATATTGTATATATATACACCGCCGGTTATTTGTCGGGGTGAGTGTGAATGAAATCTTTACTTTTCAAAAAAAAAAAAAACTATCCTCCCGATTGTCTACTAAATAAATAAATATTTTTTTGGTGTACTGAATTATGATTACATAAAAACATGAATTAAAAAATAAATATCAAAGTTTTAACTAACAAAAAGTAACATAATGTGATAAATTCATTTAACATGGAACTATTTGTTCGTATGACAACATGTAAGGCATAAACATTTTATCAAAATCTTATTTAGTTAAATACCCATTTTAGTTGTTTTGCTATTAAAAAATTTAGCCAGCTTATTTTTTGAAAGATAATAATAAATGTCACGAAACGATGTCTTTATAAGTTAAAAGGCGTTTGAATTGTAGCTAGAGTTTACTACAGATAAATGAAAGAAGGAGGATTAGAATTATATCTATTTTTACCCCTTCGATGTGTTTGAAAATGGTCCATTTTGATGGCTTTTATATAAAATTTTATTTTATTAGTTGAGAGTAAATATTGTGTTATAACTCTAATGACGTTGATGTTAGAGGTATGTGGAATTGTTTACTCGTGAGCTAAGTGACCGAATCTTCATGAATGACTTCAAGCATATCAACGTTCTTTTGCCTGATATAAGTTCTTATATATAATGTACAGGTACATAAGATAACCTTGCTGTGGAAACTATGGAGCAATAGCAATAAGTCCAGTTTGAAAAGGATCACACACACAATGTTGAGATATAATCCTCAAAGCCGATAACTGTTTACAACTTAGTGATGGATACAACCCTTTTGGTATAGATAATTTCAGTCTGGGAATGTTTTATAAGTTGGTCTGCATCTTAAATCTAAAGCACGATGAATTTGGTGAATCCTCCAGCACTGAATGAGGTCGTTATTTCCTTTAGCTTCTACCTTCGAATTAACAAAATGCTTTAGCAGAAGGCTCGCACGAATAACATTTAAAAAAAAAAAAAGAAAAAAAAAAAAAAAAAAAAAAAAAAAAAAAAAAAAAAAAAAAAAAAAAAAAAAAAAAAAAAAAAAAAAAAAAAAAAAAAAAAAAAAAAAAAAAAAAAAAAAAAAAAAAAAAAAAAAAAAAAAAAAAAAAAAAAAAAAAAAAAAAAAAAAAAAAAAAAAAAAAAAAAAAAAAAAAAAAAAAAAAAAAAAAAAAAAAAAAAAAAAAAAAAAAAAAAAAAAAAAAAAAAAAAAAAAAAAAAAAAAAAAAAAAAAAAAAAAAAAAAAAAAAAAAAAAAAAAAAAAAAAAAAAAAAAAAAAAAAAAAAAAAAAAAAAAAAAAAAAAAAAAAAAAAAAAAAAAAAAAAAAAAAAAAAAAAAAAAAAAAAAAAAAAAAAAAAAAAAAAAAAAAAAAAAAAAAAAAAAAAAAAAAAAAAAAAAAAAAAAAAAAAAAAAAAAAAAAAAAAAAAAAAAAAAAAAAAAAAAAAAAAAAAAAAAAAAAAAAAAAAAAAAAAAAAAAAAAAAAAAAAAAAAAAAAAAAAAAAAAAAAAAAAAAAAAAAAAAAAAAAAAAAAAAAAAAAAAAAAAAAAAAAAAAAAAAAAAAAAAAAAAAAAAAAAAAAAAAAAAAAAAAAAAAAAAAAAAAAAAAAAAAAAAAAAAAAAAAAAAAAAAAAAAAAAAAAAAAAAAAAAAAAAAAAAAAAAAAAAAAAAAAAAAAAAAAAAAAAAAAAAAAAAAAAAAAAAAAAAAAAAAAAAAAAAAAAAAAAAAAAAAAAAAAAAAAAAAAAAAAAAAAAAAAAAAAAAAAAAAAAAAAAAAAAAAAAAAAAAAAAAAAAAAAAAAAAAAAAAAAAAAAAAAAAAAAAAAAAAAAAAAAAAAAAAAAAAAAAAAAAAAAAAAAAAAAAAAAAAAAAAAAAAAAAAAAAAAAAAAAAAAAAAAAAAAAAAAAAAAAAAAAAAAAAAAAAAAAAAAAAAAAAAAAAAAAAAAAAAAAAAAAAAAAAAAAAAAAAAAAAAAAAAAAAAAAAAAAAAAAAAAAAAAAAAAAAAAAAAAAAAAAAAAAAAAAAAAAAAAAAAAAAAAAAAAAAAAAAAAAAAAAAAAAAAAAAAAAAAAAAAAAAAAAAAAAAAAAAAAAAAAAAAAAAAAAAAAAAAAAAAAAAAAAAAAAAAAAAAAAAAAAAAAAAAAAAAAAAAAAAAAAAAAAAAAAAAAAAAAAAAAAAAAAAAAAAAAAAAAAAAAAAAAAAAAAAAAAAAAAAAAAAAAAAAAAAAAAAAAAAAAAAAAAAAAAAAAAAAAAAAAAAAAAAAAAAAAAAAAAAAAAAAAAAAAAAAAAAAAAAAAAAAAAAAAAAAAAAAAAAAAAAAAAAAAAAAAAAAAAAAAAAAAAAAAAAAAAAAAAAAAAAAAAAAAAAAAAAAAAAAAAAAAAAAAAAAAAAAAAAAAAAAAAAAAAAAAAAAAAAAAAAAAAAAAAAAAAAAAAAAAAAAAAAAAAAAAAAAAAAAAAAAAAAAAAAAAAAAAAAAAAAAAAAATCATACTAATCATAATTTCATTGACAATTTCAATTTAAGTTTGCAATTAAACGTGTTTGTGGAGATAAAAGGTTCTAGCTTTTTTAGCTTTTACTAAGCAGCGAGTTACAGAGCATTATGTAGATGTCTCGAAGACTCCAAATCTCCAACCATGAATCTAATGTATACAGCTAGCTTAAAAACGGGATGAGTGATGTACAAGTTCCTTTGCAGGAAGCACAAGTTACAACTATTGCAGGATGTACAAGTTAAGTAATATCAGTAACATTAAGTTTGATATCTGAATGTAAAAATTTATTAGAAGAAGTCTTCTATCAATCTATTAACTAATTAAAATTTTTAAAAAAATTAAATGGATCGATCCGGATGATGATCCATTCGTTTGAAAAAATCTGGATATGGATCAGATCATGATCCATTTAAGTTGGATGACTAATAGATCGGATCATGATCCAATCCATATCCATCCATTGACAGGCCTAATTTAATACTTGAGATTCATAATGTACTTAGAATTTGTCTAATCTTCACGAAGAGCTTGATATTTTCTGTTGCGATTAGTTATCCAAAGAAAAGAAGAGGATACAATAAAGTTGAAAATATTCGCGATACTTTCCTTGGAATCGTTATGAACGACATTATTTCTCTCCTTCCAAACATGCCACCACCAAATGTATATGATGGCCTCCAAAATATGACGGTGATGAGATGACAATTGAAGATCGCCAACCCATGTAATTATATCCATTGGTTCAGCATCTGGAATGTTAAGGTGTAACCCCCCGCTTATCTTACCTCTAATTTCAGAAGTCAAAATGCATTCTTGAAACAAGTGTTTGTTGTCCTCAATGCCCGTATTACAAATGTAACATCTAATAGAGTTCACGTCAATACCCCTCCCGCATTGTGTATATGGGATTGTACTATTTACTATAATTTTTTTAAATGTGATAAGTATTTTAAAAGAATTGGTTGGACCACCAATTGTTTCATTAATCAATCAGCACCGTGGTCTTCTATGCTAAAAGCCTCCATGTCAAAGCCTATCAAATACAAATGCCAGATTCAATCTCTAGTATATGGGGATTTGCAAGTGTTCAGGGGATATCCTTGACCAAAGTGATATGTGGTGTTCAAAAACAATTCTTGAGTTTTATCTCACGTAGTATGTGAAATGACCGATCAACTTATAGATTATGGGCTTAAGTCTCAAACACTTTTTAGATATTTGCGATATTTATGGTGATTTATTCAGTTGTTTTTGAATTAATATATATATATATAATAAAACATAAATATCACAAATATATATATATATATATATATATATATATATATATATATATATATATATATATATATATATATATATATATATATATATATATATATATATATATATATATATATATATATATATATATATATATATATATATATATATATATATATATATATATATATATATATATATATATATATATATATATATATATATATATATATATATATATATATATATATATATATATATATATATATATATATATATATATATATATATATATATATATATATATATATATATATATATATATATATATATATATATATATATATATATATATATATATATATATATATATATATATATATATATATATATATATATATATATATATATATATATATATATATATATATATATATATATATATATATATATATATATATATATATATATATATATATATATATATATATATATATATATATATATATATATATATATATATATATATATATATATATATATATATATATATATATATATATATATATATATATATATATATATATATATATATATATATATATATATATATATATATATATATATATATATATATATATATATATATATATATATATATATATATATATATATATATATATATATATATATATATATATATATATATATATATATATATATATATATATATATATATATATATATATATATATATATATATATATATATATATATATATATATATATATATATATATATATATATATATATATATATATATATATATATATATATATATATATATATATATATATATATATATATATATATATATATATATATATATATATATATATATATATATATATATATATATATATATATATATATATATATATATATATATATATATATATATATATATATATATATATATATATATATATATATATATATATATATATATATATATATATATATATATATATATATATATATATATATATATATATATATATATATATATATATATATATATATATATATATATATATATATATATATATATATATATATATATATATATATATATATATATATATATATATATATATATATATATATATATATATATATATATATATATATATATATATATATATATATATATATATATATATATATATATATATATATATATATATATATATATATATATATATATATATATATATATATATATATATATATATATATATATATATATATATATATATATATATATATATATATATATATATATATATATATATATATATATATATATATATATATATATATATATATATATATATATATATATATATATATATATATATATATATATATATATATATATATATATATATATATATATATATATATATATATATATATATATATATATATATATATATATATATATATATATATATATATATATATATATATATATATATATATATATATATATATATATATATATATATATATATATATATATATATATATATATATATATATATATATATATATATATATATATATATATATATATATATATATATATATATATATATATATATATATATATATATATATATATATATATATATATATATATATATATATATATATATATATATATATATATATATATATATATATATATATATATATATATATATATATATATATATATATATATATATATATATATATATATATATATATATATATATATATATATATATATATATATATATATATATATATATATATATATATATATATATATATATATATATATATATATATATATATATATATATATATATATATATATATATATATATATATATATATATATATATATATATATATATATATATATGTGTAATGTATCAATTACATATAAAATATATGTTATTTTGTGTATATACATACAAATTATGTGTGTTTTTTGTGACAAAAATAATCATGTCCTTGATCTTTCTTTCAACCAATTTTCCGGCAAGCTTCCCTGGAAAATATCCCATTTCCGGCAACTTCCAGGTGCTAAACTTGGGCCAAAATCAGTTTTCCGGCGAAATCTTGCCGGAAAACTGTTAGTCATCATTTGAGATGGTCATTTGTCAGTAATTGCAGCAATTTGTCAATTGTTGCATCAATTTGTCAATTTAGATGGTCATACACTCATACCCGTGGTACATTTTCATAAAAAAGTATCATTAATGTATAAAAATGTATCATCAATATTGTATATAATCAAGTGAATGTATACCTAGGGTAGACTTACATCTGTATATTTTTATAAAGAAGTATCATCATTGTATATAGTCAAGGGAATGCATATCTGGTGTAGGTTGCTTAGCCTTTATTAGTCTTTTGTGCTTCACTAGCTGGTTATTGAATATATGATTTGTGAGGTCTCAAATACGATGGTTAACCCCGAAAGTGTATAATACAACAAGTCGAATAATCACTAGAATGGACTTAAAGCAATAAACAAGTAAAGTGGAACATTATGTATTTTTCAAAGTGTATTTTATTTATGATGTTAAATAAAATACAAGGTTGTGCGGAATCAAGATAATACAAATAAGTATGTATCCTAACAACCTATGAATTACAAATGATCTATATTTGTCAAATAACTCTTTTGGATCGAGATACTTAAAGTTGTGAAGTATCCCTGTTTTAAGATCGAGAGTATTTAGACAAATTCACTCTAATGCTAAATGTATGCTTTAAAGTAATTTTCTCAAAGAAATGACTTTGTATTTATAGGCAACAAAATTCACCAGTGAATTTTGTGCCGTACAAATATGGTTGCATGCATTTAATGAACCGACAAGAACATTAAATGCATTGGTTAATGGTACAAGGATAAAGTCACATCAATATGACTTTATTCTTTTAACCAACCACCTTTACACACGTATAAACTTTGGTAAAGAACAAGTGGAATGTCCTTTGGAAAGTGTGTAAAGGCAAAAGTCAATTACTTGATATCAGTGTTCAGACTTGTAAGGTCTAGAACACTGACAATCCTCCAGTGTACAGATCTGGTAAGACTTCCAGTGGACTCCGCCATTTGTCAGTCTTCTTTATTCTGACTTCAGTCTTTGACTTCAGTGAGAACGTCTTCAGTATAGTAGATCTGGACTGGGGTGAAGTCCAGTGAGCTAAACTGGAGAATACTCCAGATTTCCTATACAAGTATTTGCAAACTGGTCTTCCATTATTTCTGGACAAATCTTCAGAGGGACTCCAGATTCCAAGTCTGGAGTAGGTCCAGTAGAACACGTTTCTGGACAGATCTTCAGTAAGGCTCCAGTAGTCGAGGCTGAAGCGAGTCCAGTAAATCTGGACCTAACAAATTCCCCCTATTTGTTTAGAAATAATGCAAGGTGTTTTCAAGCTTAAATCTATACAACTTTATATGCTTGAAAAACACAAGTTTTGATTTTAGTCCAAAAAATCTAAGTTACTGGAAAACACTTTATAGATCATGAGTGTTTTCAGTTTCATCTTTTAAGTTCTAACTTAGACTAAATCTTATCATTTACTTTTATGAATCAAAAATTGCAACTAATATTACATACATCAACTGATAAATAGTTACAATTTTCATCAAACAATAAATTACAATAAGTAAATGATAAGAGTCAGGCACTTCTCTTCGATGTCTGTCCTGGAGCATCTTCAGAAGCCTTTCTCTTTGGAGATGGAGAAGATGGTACTGATTCTGGCGATTTCATGCATATTGCAACTTCCATCTGTTGCTTTCTTCTCCATACCTTCTCAACCCTCTTCAGAAATGCTTTAACTTCAGTCGAGAAATCTGTCTTCCCCCTAAACGTTAAGGCAATCTCCTTCAGTTCGTCCATCCAAACGCCTGGACTGAAGTACTCTTTCTTTCATCAGTAAAGTTACCTTCCCTGGTCAACTTTATCTCAAACTTTGACATACCTTCATGATTATCAGCAAGCTTAATCTCTGCACCAGTGATCCTTCTAGCATCAGCCCTGAAATTCAACATTTCAATATACTTGTCTTTTAATTTGGCTGTCTGGATCATTACTTCAGTTTCCTTTGACACTCTCCGTTGTTCTACAGCAGACTGGAGTTGTTGACGATTGATTTTCAGAGAAGTGTCCAGGGGAATGAATGTGCTCACATTTGCATCTTTAATTGCTTTGAGCTGTTTGGCAGTAAGCTTAGGTAAGCCAGTAAATTTCTTTCTGTACTCTAACTCCAGAGCACTAGCATTTTTCCTTATCTTCTTCTGGAGCATCACCAGTTCCTCCTTCCTCTGCCTGATGAGTTCTGGTACACTAACACCATAAATTATTGAATCATAGATTTGCTCTTCTTCAGGGTAAAAGGAGCGTACATGAACATCATTCAATGCATTCAGACATTGATGAACTCTAGGGTCTTCCTTCATCTTTTTGTACACATCAATGTTTATGCCTAACCTGCCAGCATTATAAGAGTCCAGAGTCCCCATAGTTGCCATCTCCCTTTGATGGGCCAGCAGTTCATCTTTCTGATTTCTCTTAAAGATCTCTATCATTATGCATTCTTGTTCCAGCTTCTTAGAGGTTTCATCATCAGCAGTGGGAAACTCTGATGATCCTTCAGTAGTTTGTTCTTCTTCTCCAGATACCATTTGTTCTTTTCCTTTAACAGACTTCAGAGTAGTTGGAATATCTGGGAAAGATTCAAACTGGGGCTCACTGGCTTCAGTACCAGCAGCTTCTTCAGTCAGCATAGTGGCTTCAGTGCCAAATGCTCTTTGTGCTAATCGTGCACTGGCATCAGTACCAGTCACTTGTTTTTGTTGCAGAATGCTTTCAGTAGCAAAGGCCTTTTCAACAGCACTGGCAACAACTTCCTTCTTCTTCCTAATCAACCCTTCTTGGACACCAGATGACTTTTCCCCCTTGGAATGATCACCAGTTCTAGACTTGAGATCATTCCATAATTGTTCTAGCATATGTCTGTCCAGTGCACCAAAGGTTCTTCCAGCCACTGGAGTTGTATCAGTCATAATTTTCTTAAGTGCCTGCACTTCCTTTTTAACCGTTTCAACTTCTTTAGGCAAGTGCTTTGGCAATTCTTCTTTCATCAACTTCTCCACTTGGGGTAACAGCCCATCTTGAAGAGTTCGAAGAACAGATTCAGAAATTTCTTCAGATATTTCTTTCAGCATACTGTTTCTGAACTTCTTTGTACATTCATCACTAATTGTGCTAACAACAGCAGCCTGATCAAGTGTGGGCCTACTCTCCAGAGAACTTATCCTGGTAACCAACTTCTGAACCTCTTCTTTCAGACCTGCCAGTGGTTGAACAAGTTCACCTTTCACTACAGTCTGAACAGAGTTCACCAGCCTTGTCTCCAATCCCTGGACTGCCACTTTGATGTTTTCAGTGTTGTTATTAGTGGCCAGTACCAGTTCATCAAGCTTCTCAAAAACAAGCTTCTCATTTCCAGCAAATATATTCATCTCAGATGCAAGGTTATTTGATAATAAAGATTTAAAGTCTGAAATAACCTGCGATGAAGTCTGGAGTGATCTCTCCAGGTCCGCCACCTTACTTAGAAGGCCTTGGACCTCGGCTGAAGACGAAGTGGAGAGACCACTGGTAGGTTCAAGATGAGAAAGCAATCTGGTCATTAATGGTACTTGTGCCCAGTCCTCTTCAGTTGCAGCTTCAGATGTTACAACTGTTGAGTCCAGCGCACGAGGTTCAGATACGTTGACTGGAGTTTCAAGTGGTGGAGGTTGAGATTGTGAAGTTTGAATGGTTGCAGGAGTGAAGTATTGAGTATTTCTTGGTATTGAAGGTGGAGGTGGTGGCATTTCTGGTAGACTTTCAACTTGTACAACATCCTCACCCAGAAAGTTCATATTGACATCAAAATTTTGATCTTCTGACATGGGAGAATCAGCC
>CM067169.1:72697605-72706747 GCA_034093135.1 Erigeron breviscapus | reverse complement strand
AAGTGGATAGTGTGTGTGTGCAAAAATGTGTGACTTGTACACAAGTCAAATCTGAGCACCGAGCGCAATATGGAGAGATGCGACAATCGGTTATTTCGAAGCAGAAATGTATTCATATGACAACTATGGATTGTGTGACAAAGTTGTATATATCCCCTTGGGGGAAATGATGTGATACGAGTCGGTGTAGACTAGTGATAAAAATGCTTCTTATCTCGTCACCCATGAGTATGCGTGCGCGGTGAAGCTAGCTACTTTGTATATAGATAAAGTAAGTAGGGAGTTCCGTTAAATGTTGTATGGTAGAAGGTGTAGGACTCCAAGTTGTTTGATGGAACCCGGTGAAAAGCAGTTAACCGGTCCTGAAATTGTTGAAGTTACGGCTGAAAAGGTTAATGTAGCTAAAGAAGCCTTGCGTGTGGCAAGAGAAAGGCAGAAAACATATGCAGAAATAAAAGGAGACCGATTGAGTTTAATGTTGGTGATTTAGTGATGCTGAAAGTATCACCTTGGAAAGGAGTTATCCGATTTGGAAAGAAGGGAAAGTTGAGTCCACGTTTCATTGGACCTTTTAAAGTTGTGAAGCGCATTAAAGACGTGGCATATCAGTTGGAATTACCCCCAGAATTGGATGGAATTCACAACACCTTCCATGTATCCTACTTGAGGAAATGTTTAGCTGAGGAGTCAAGTGTGATTCCTATTAAAGACGTGAGTATTGACCCAATGAAGAGAATAGTAGACAAACCGGTAGCGATACTTGGAAGAAAGCAAAAGAAGTTACGCCGAAAAGTGATTGACCTAGTGTTGATAAAGTGGAAGCATAATCATGGAGAAAGCTTAACGTGGGAAACTGAAGCAGTAATGAAGGAAAAGTATCCCGAGTTGTTCCTTACTGATGAGATTCCGGGGACGGAATCCTCTTAAGGGGGAGGTAATTGTAACATCCCAAACTTTTCTGTACTAGTTGACTAATGTCGTTAAGTCAATATTGTGTGTGTCGTTAAGTCTATTTTAGATTTAATGCTTATATGTAGTTAATGTGTGTTATGTGTGAGGCTTGTAAGCCTAAATGTTAATGTAGTATAAATGTGTGTAATATGAAGATTAATGTCTATGTAGTGACATTTAATGAAGGATTAATGATGTATATGGTAATAAAGTAGTTTGTGACCAATAATGAAGGATTAGGAAGCTTAGGGGCTAGTTTTGACATGTGTGCAAAGTCAAAAACGGGTTTAGAGGCTTAGGGTTGTCATTAGAGAGCCATTATGCAGATTTTCTTCCTCTTAAACAAGCCCTAGCTAATCCCCTCCCTTCCCTCTCAAGTTTCTCGCTAGATCTATTCGTTTTGGAGCCAAATCGATCGTGTATTGCTTAGATCTTGGATCTTTGTCACCTAATACAGGTAATATAGGTATTCTTCTTCTGAGATCTAATTGTGTGAATCTTATATTAGTCTTAATCCAGGCCATAAGGGTTTGGGTTGGGTTATTTGATTAAACGTTCACCGATTTCATGTTATTCGGGTGATTAAATGATTGATTCATGATGTAAAGGATTAAAGGATTAATAGGATGGTTAGTTGATGAAAGTGCAATTAAAAGGATTAATTTTAAGTCCCCAGGTTGGATTTGGGGTATGGGTTCGTATGGAATTCGTTTGATCATAGAACAAAAATTAGTTTGTGGTCGGCACCCCAGGTGCGGCGCACCAAAGGAGTGGTGCGGCGCACCACTGCCCAGTTGGGTTTTGGGTTTCTTATGATGGACCCCGATATGCGACGCACCAAGGGCTGGTGCGGCGCACCTGGTCTTGATCTGAATTCCCTGGAGGATTGGTGCGACGCACCACATGGAAGGTGCGGCGCACCACATGCCCAGATTTCACAAAAGGTGTCGTTTAGCTTATATTTCGATCTTGTACTTGTTCTAGGTTATTGGAGACACCTAGTCATCGTTGTATTGTGCTTGTAGCTTGTTGTTAAGCTGTATCAAGGTAAGATACACTACTTTTGTCACGCTGAGGGTTCAACGAGCAAAGGTTTCATACTTATAACTTCCTTAACGGTAACATATGATATATGTGGGTATCTCGGGTTACACGGGAGGTATTATGGGATATGTAGTTGACCATGAGACCTGAAATGCAGACCTTAATGTAGTGAAATGAAGTATTGTTTAATGTAGTGTATTGTTATGCAGTTATGTAGAATTACGAAGTATCTTATTATGTGTGAAATGTAGAAATGATGTTGATGTGTGATATATGCATGCTTACATGGCTTGTACACCTAGCTCACTAGACTTGGTAGGTTGCCATGTCACTTGCACGTTTAAGGATCCAAACGTAATGAAGATAAAGTGTGTGAATGTCTAGGAATGTGTATTACCTAGACTATATGTGTGTGACGGTTTAGGAATGTGTGTTACCTAAACCATATGTGTGAAACCGAGCTCATAAATATAATGCAGGGAAAGTGTTAAGCTTAACCCATACAAGTCTTAGCCGGACGAGTACGTTGACGTAGTTGTTGCTTGGGTGGCTCCTTGCAACATGGTCTTTATAATGCAGGGCGAGTAATACGAGGGGTTTGACCAACCTCCACATACGAATTACTCTTGGATTGGCTTGCCATTCCTTAACGACGTACGATGATTAGCCTTTGGTTGATCATCTAGTCGGGTGTGATGCAGGGCACACTTATATGCAGATACGAAGATATGTGTGACAATGTGTGAACTAATGCAGGATAGGCACATTTAGGATGATTATCCTAATTGATACGGAGTTGATATGCAGTTATGTGTGTTGTGTGTTGTGCCTAACGAGTTTGTCTATTAACGAAGAAATGTTTTAATTGGACAAATGCTTTTAAATTAAGTGTGATCTTACTTAGCTATTCTTATAGCTAACACTTGTTTCTTTAATGTGGTTGTTCCTCAGGTTTAGCTTGAAGGACTTGTAGGTGCAGGACGTGAGAGCATGGGTAGAAAGCATGCAGATTCCTTAGCTACCCCTAGTTGCTTATTATGGAGACTTTTGATTACATTTCATTTTGATGTCGAATATATGTAATAATGTGTGAACGGTTGTTTAATGTTGGGCAACCGTTGGGTTTTCATTTGAACTATTGTTTGATATGGCGTGTAACACCAACTAAATGCAGAAACCGAAATGTTTTTATCGGTTTTGACTTTTACAGTCTTTACTTCCGCAATTTAACACCGTTAGGTGAAAGATTTTTGAAAACCCATATTTTTAAACGTCGGGTGTTACAGATAATGTGAAACCTTATAGGTTATCCTTGGATGTGATTAGTTCTCCTAATCCTCACTTACTGTTAACGGTTGTTATCCGACACGGTTATCCCATATTACTTGTCCCTACGAACTCACCAACTTTATGTTGACGTATTTTAGTACACTTTTCAGGTAATCAGGTTAATCAGAGACAAAATGGATGATTATGTGCTTGCATTGCTAGGATTGGACTAGCTTTGGACTTCTGGATCCGTGATCCTTATTTCCCTTTAACGGGTTATGCTTAGGATCAACTACTATCATTTAAACATTTTCATTTAATATTGATTGAGTGTGTATCTTTGATAGATATTGATTATTGTATACATTTGAGTGAGTTTATGGATTGTTTCAATCCTATGAATGCATATAGTTTGACTCTACATAATTCTCATGTCGTGTTGTGCTTTTCTAAGTGATACCCCATGATTCCGCCATGTTGGGGTGTTACATATACCTACGCATTCCTCATGATAGGATTTACACAATCCTTATGCTCTTAAGTAATCATATCACCACCATCATTTCAAGGTAAACACTTCGATGTCCTTATTTGTATGAACTCCTCCTTTAAAATAATCCTTCGTAGGTCCTCCTGACCTCTACAAAACTCTCAATTACTTTGCTCTCCTGAGCCTCATATCCATTTTCAGCTTTCTAAGCTAAGCTTCTTTTCAAATACAATAACCTAATGTCCTTAGAAATTGTGATATAATATAATTTAGGGGAAACATCGGTTACTTTATCCCTTTTTTTTTCAACCATTCGGTTTTCTCCATTTTCCTTTCGTTTTCTTATGGGTCACCATACTCCTTACCATTTCGTCACTCAAATCCATCTCTAACTAGAGTAATCGTTGTCTTGAACAGCACACAAGCAGTCGCTAGTCCTTGCAGTTATCTCAAGGGTACTTGTCAGATCATGGTGATACGGATCCTTTGATCCTAACTCATCACAGATGCAAATTATCCTTATCACCCTTCCGTTCAAACATTCCATAACTAGCTCTTCACGGAGTTTGTTAGTTGTTTGAAACTTAGTTCAGCGACCAACTTCCTTGATCGTTGTGGTAGCATGTACCTTGACTTCTAGCGTCGTATTTCTTATTTGCTTTTACTACTAACTTAGCGATTCCATATTGTTTTCCTTGTTCTCTTTTCTTAGGCGCACTACTCCTTGGGTCGATGGTCCTTGACGGTTCACCATGTGTTGCAAAATTGTTCTCTCCCAAGTTCATCTATTTTAGCTTACCTCCATACGACCGTCGACCTTGAGGGGATAACCATCACAGGTCATCGTGCTTCCTCTACTTATCGACCATACTCCTCCTCTTTAGTAAAGCTAGCCTCCATCGGGTGTTAGGCGTATACCGCTTTCTCTTAGCTTAGTTGATATTCTCTACTAATAGCTTGTCTTTCGATAGAGGTTTTCCAATTGGTATTTAAAGAACAACACGTGGAGCGCCATAAAGATGAACACCTTCAGAACTACATCTTGTAGATGACGTCAATACCTTCACTTTACCGTTCGGGTTAAATCACCTTCCTTTACTTTACTTTATACTTCATATCTCTTTTAGTGACGCTAGTGAATAACTCTTCTTGAAAGATAAAGTAAAATCTTGCGTTTCATATTCCATGTTCGAGTATCTTCCTTGTTGCGATTACCCCCTTAACATTTTTCCTCAAGGAAAAGGTAAGGGATTTCCTACTTTTCACTTCGTCTAGCCTTCCTTGATGGTCTTCCATTCACCAAATTCCTTTTTCCTTCATGTAACAAATATCCATCTACTTGGGTATTTTGAAAAAGAAAAGGATAGCTCGGAATCCTTTTTGTTATTCTCTAATCTTGAGGGTTACTCCACACATCCTAATATCTTATTGCCCTTAATTAGTTTTCTTCTTCCAATTACCTTCATTTTCCAGCATTGCTAGTGATCTCCTACAAGTTTTAGGGACATCCTTGTACTTAACCAAAAGTGACCTTCATCTCACACAACCTCCCTTTCGTTGGCCGCTCAATTTTCCTTTTGGGTCGATTGACATAGATAAGGAAGACCTTCAATTCTTTCTCCAAGTTAAAGCTTAGTATACTCTTCGCTTGTGCTTCCATGTACTATACTTACACACCACATATCTTCTCCGCCCTACTTTATGTACATGATCCAATAACATCTTCTATGCTATATAGTTATCCCAAGTATTTCACTTATGGACGGTCAATGTCTCACGTCTTTCGTATCCCTTGATGTCGCAGCAAGGGCAGGGTTCTAGTTACTCGATTTTGCCATTGCGGAGTGTTACGTAAGTGAGTGGTGTGTTGTTAGGGTACTAACCTTTGAAGAGAAACGGTGATGATCATTACTTTGAATAATCAAGAATATAGAGTTTGGTTTCGAATGAATGAAATAGGAAATATAAAAACAAAAGATTCATTAAGGCTCGAATTAAACTCCTTGCGCGAGTTAAAGAAATCACTTCTTTGTCTTTCGTTGCCCAATGGGCTCCAACTTTCAATGACGTCAATATATGTCGCACCGACTTAGATAATATAGATAGATGTTCGCGTATACGTGTTAGAATAGAAATATCGCACCAAATTTCAGGGCTCAATCCTCAGACGTGTCGTCTAGAATATATGGGAATGCGTCCTACTATTGTCGTTGTATCGTCATATGGCTTTAATACCGCTCGTCTTTCATAAGTCTCTCAACTTCATTCGACGTTTCCATATGTTTCGCACCATCTCAGATCGAATACAAAGGTTATGCGTAGTATCCGAGGGGATAGAGTCGCGTCATATCTTGGGACTACAATTCTTAGAGTATATCGTCCAACGTTCGTGAGAAGATGCTCCACCGATGATATCACGTTGTCGTAGGTCCATAATGAATAGTGGTGTCATAAGAAATAGGATGTGGGATAATTTCAAAAGAGCACGAGTGAACGAATATTGGATTGGAGGGGTACTTAATAACAACTTTCATACTTAGAAAATATCTAACTTCATAATGAATTTCTCAGGGACAATCACTAGTTCTCAAGCGGTCAAATCTCAACGCGCAATATCTACATCAGTAGTAAGGACTACCCACATTATCATCATATCTAGCAGGTACTAGTTCTCAATAGTCAAATCTTAGAGCACAATAACTATCTTAATAGTAAGGCATGACTACATAATCGTCGCAATATTCACGCGCTAGTTTCAAATAGCTCAAACTTAGAGAGTAAAGGCTCTTATATCCATATCGTCCATGAAATTTCATATCAACTCGTCATGCCTATATTTTCTTTCCAAATCAATCATAAATAATCAACATCATTACTCAATAATTTGAACAAGTCATATCCCAAAATGATTTCGTGTCTCATAGTAATCTCATTATTTTAAAGTGCATATGCAACTTAAAGTTCAACATCATGAATCATAAGGCTTTTACGCATGCATTTCTCCCATAATTTCCACATTGCACATTCCAAACTTTCACATTGATATTTCAAACTTTCACATTGCACATTATAAACTTTCACATTGCACATTACAACTGTCACATTGCAATCAAATCATGCTCAAATTCACATGTTATAGCATATAACAGTATTCATCAACGAATATCTTTCAATCTTAGGTTCATTTCAACTCTAAGGTGCATAAGACTAGCATAATCCTTACATAAAGCAAATCTCGAATCATTATATATGCTTAGGTGAATGTCTAAATGCAACAAGTATTCTCATAAAAAAAAGGATTTATTAAAGATCTTTTTTTTTTTTTTTTTTTTGAAAAGGAATCCTTTTGAACATAAGTCTAAGTGGCCGTTTGAGTTTTACATGGTGCTCTCATAATTAAACGTAGTTCATGACCTACGTTTAATTAGGGTCCTACCATGTAAAGCTCAAACTAGTCCGCTTAACCTTATGCTCGACTCGACTATAAAAATTCGTTTTGAAAAGTGGCTATAGTTTTGAAATTCCCGGAGGAACCCCAATGTTCTCTATAACCTTTGTCTCTGATACCATTTTCTGTAACACCCCAACTAAGGCGGAACGATGAGATGTACAGAAAGTCGAGTATTCAAAACAAAGGATAATAGATAACATTCACCATAGCTTTATTTGATAAAAATAATTTTACAATGTACAAGCATGTGAACCAATTCCCAAGTACAATACGTCTACCATACTTGGATATTGAGTCCACGAAACAAATAACAAATACATGAGATGATATACTACAATGATCAAGGCGGATTCCATTGCCCATCACAAGGTTTGATCTTTGACTCCCAAGTGCAATGCAAATAATCATGATGCATATAATTCCTCAAAGCTTACGCTAATTCCTGAAAAGCATGAATAAAAAGTGTCAACTACGAAAACGTAGTTGGTGAGTGCATAGGTTTTTAAGTAAATCTCGTTACCTAACCATTTTAAACACTTAGAAAACATGTTATTAGATATCAACATACCCAAACCGTATGATCGGCGAAAATTTCCATATCAAACCATCAAGTTTTCAAAATACCATAACGTCATTTCAAAGAGTTGAGAATCCATGGTAAATTATAAAGTTCTCATTTGTCACATTTATCGTGAGAGAAAAATATATCGATTGATTAATCATTCATCATACCAAAACCATTCGGTCATCAATACTTCAATATCGCCAATTTCAACAACTTTCGAGATTCCATATAAGTCCAATACCCAAACCGTATGTTCAATCCATAATATCCAACCATAAGTAATAATCAATAATATTTAGCCAAAGGCATAATTTGATGAATCTGTGCTTGAGCCACTACTAAGACCGGTTATGTCCAAGATAATAAGAAGCACATGCCGTCAATCATGTGCAATAATAATGAATAGGTCGTGCCATGGAGACGACCAAATAATATAAGGGGGCGTGGCATGACCACTGATATAGTAGTTAGAGCACCGCGTGGTCGGACTGGCAATGAAGGTCGTCACAAAGGCAACCAAACATCCCACCGTTACTCGTTGGGTGAGGGACAAGTCCTAGTTGCGCAACTCTCAAACTACAGGCCTCTCGAAGAGTTAATAGTAGTGTACCGAGGTGAAATAGTTTGACAGTACTCAAGCTCATCATATAATATATAACACGTTGAACATACAATATAATTCCCATATCATAATCATCGTTCATTCAATGTAGCATTTTCATAAAAGAAAGTCAATTTAATTAATCATGTTTTTCACCCCGTAAGTAAAACACATAAAATAGTTTGAAAGGGGGCTATGACTCACCTTGATATGCCGCATAATATATTCACTTATCCAAAATGGGTACTTCCCATCTATCGCTTCCTTGATCATATATCCGTCATATTCCTCAATCACATTTCAAGCCAAGACTATCCCTACGAGAGGACTAATATACATAAGTTCCTATCTTAAGCCATCACTTAGAAATGCCACTATCATTAAGTTGTCATTAATTAAGGAATCCAAGTGTATTGCTAATATTCGTATCTTTTTGGTTGTAGAGAGTGATGGTGTAAAAGGTTACTTTCATTATACATGTAGTTATAAGTTGTTAGAATTTCGGTAACTTGCCTTCATTTGTGGTTTCGTTTGGCATCTTAGGTTATCATATGAGAATGCCATATTAAGTTATATTATCCTTATTCATCATTTGATGTGTAACCGATTTTAGCACGAATTAGCATTTGTGATATCAATTTATAGTTTGGTTAACGTAATTACTTATGTCCATTCCACTTAATTATCTTTTGTGTTACTTTGATTTCGCTTATCTTTCAAACTCACATACTTCTCGATATGTCTTATGATTATCCGGGTTTATGAAATTCG
>CM067169.1:72650105-72692605 GCA_034093135.1 Erigeron breviscapus | reverse complement strand
ACAAGGGTGAAAGCAAGCCATCTTGGAATTCAGTTGCTGCACCAGCAACACAAACTGGTGGCTGGGGTGCAGCGAAAAAGGATTGTCCTGTTGGGATTTTTGGGTTTTTATCAAAGTAATATTATCCTTATAATATTAAAACGCAGCGGAAAATTGAACCATTTCAATATGTTGGTATAGTTAAATTCAAAGTTTAACTTATAAAATAAAACCCAAACAATAAGGATCCATGTATATGAATAGCATACATACAAAACAACAACCATAGGGTGTTTTAGAAGACTACCTTCTTCCAAGCTTATGAGAAGGTGGAATGAAGGAGATGATGATCTTGAAGTGGCAAGTCTTCAACCTAGAAGAACCTCAAGCTTGTATACCCCAAGCTTCCAACAAACACCCAAACTATGCTAGGATTTGACCTTGAAATTTCCTTCCCTTTTGCTCCCTTTGGCCGAATTCAATAGAAGAAAAGGAAGAGGAAAAGCTTTTGAGTCTTGAGAGAAAATTGTCTTACAAAAACATGTGATGGTGATACACTCTATGTGTGTATTGTTGAGTGTGTTATCTCAAGTTCAACATGCAAGACTCCAAGTGTCTTATGTTGAACAACACATCATGTGCACATGGGGAGGAGGGGGCCGGCCCCTAGGTCCATCACATGGACAAATTCCACCAATTTTATAAACTTGTATTTTATATAAAACATTTTATATAAAAGTCTTGTAACTTGTTACATACCTTATGTAACATGTTATATATTATACACAACACATATAAATGTTTATTTTACCAAATAAACATATTCACATTTCTCTCAAAATAAATCATCCATATAATTTATTTACATAGCTCAAGTGCAAATATTTAGAAAACCACTTTCTAAATGTTTCAAGTATTGATATTTATTTAAAGATCATATCCATATAATTTATTTACATAGCTCAAGTGCAAATATTTAGAAAACCACTTTCTAAATGTTTCAAGTATTGATATTTATTTAAAGATCATATCATATAAATAAATATCATAAGTGTTTGTCTAGCTTGTTATTGGGTATGACCCGACTTGGATCATCACGTACTAGCCACGTCAATTTAATATGTGTCTTGGGCAGACGAATTCCAACAATCTCCCACTTGCACAAGATTCATAGAAGATTGACGCAAGCAGCAAATACCGCCTAACAACGGTTTGCTACCCCTAATACGTATGACGAAGTGCCATTCAATAACATCATCCTCTTCAAGTCCCTTACTTGAAATGATTTAGGTGAATCGATCATTTATCCTTTTGTCACAGATGTCATGTTAAATCCTAGAGACACAGAGTGATCATTCTCTATTGATTTAACTTTGTAGCAGGCCTTAGACATCTTACTCTCAACGAATAAGAGGGACAAATTCCATCTCGACTACATACGTCTCTCACAATCACCTTATATCATACCTGAGCTTAGTCTTATGTACTGCCATGTTTCAGAACAGCGAAGAGCTAAGTCAAAGTATAATATTCAGTGAATATCAAGACCCAATATGTATCTCAGGTCTGAGGACACAATGATATTCGCCTTTTAACTCAAGATTACTTATGATCAATCACAGAGATTCCATGTAGTAATGCTTGATTGCAGGTCAGTCCAATATTTGTATCCCACAAATATCTATGAACCTTGGTAGCAACACTTTGCTCTATATTCAAAACCTTTTGAATATCTACCAATCCAAGTTCATAATAATCTTACATTCATATTTGTTCCCACAAATATGATCGACTACGGACATTTAGAATAATTAACTTATTCATGGATTTAAACATGCAAAAATGGAACATAACACAATTTAAATGCAAAATACCAATATTCATATAAATGTGTTAATAACTACAAGTGTTCCGATATCCAAATACATAAAATAGATCAAATCCAATCACTAGAATATCGAAGTCCCATGGCACAAGTATGACTCTCATGCTTAGGCCTTTCAAGGAGCTTCGTGAGTGGGTCCGCAACATTTTGATCGGTGTGAACTTTGTGAATACATATCTTTCCCTTTTCAACTTCATCCCTTATGTAGTTGAATCTCCGCTCAATGTGCCTAGTCTTTTGATGTGCACGAGGTTCCTTGATTTGAGCAATCGCACCCTCGTTATCACAAAGAATTTCTAGGGGTTCTTGAATGGAAGGAACAACCCCTAGATCGGCAATGAATTTCTTCAACCATGCAGCTTCTTGTGCTGCTAAAGAAGCGGCGATGTATTCCGATTCTGTAGTGGACAATGCAACCACATCTTGCTTTGAGCTTTTCCAAGAAACAGCTCCTCCATTTAGAATGAAGATATACCCCGATTGTGATCGAGAATCATCTCGATCAGTTTGGAAACTCGCATCCGTGTAACCCTTTACAACGAGTTCCTCCTCACCAGATCCATATATTAAGAACATATCTTTAGTGTTTCTAAGATATTTCAATATATATTTGACAGCCATCCAATGACTATCTCCTGAATTTTGCTGGTATCTACTTGTCATGCTTAAAGCGCATGACACGTCCGGTCTCGTGCATATCATAGCATACATGATGGATCCTATAGCAGATGCATATGGGATTCCACTCATTCTCTCTTGCTCAACTTTTGAGCTGGGAGATTGAGAAGTACTCAATATAGTTCCTCTTTGAATAGGCACCAAACCCTTTTTGGAGTTTTCCATCTTGAACCTTTTCAAGATCTTGTCTATGTATGCACTTTGATTCAAACCTATTAAGCGCCTTGATCTATCCCTATAGATCCTTATTCCCAAAATATAGGCGGCTTCACCAAGATCCTTAATGGAAAAGCAACTTCCAAGCCAGGCTTTTACACCTTCCAAGGTTGGAATGTCATTTCCAAATAGTAGAATGTCATCGACATATAATACTAGAAAAGTAATGATGCTCCCACTAGCCTTCTTATACACACAAGCTTCATCAGCGTTTTTGATGAAGCCAAATTTCTTGACTTCTCATCAAAACGACGATTCCAGCTTCTTGATGCTTGTTTCAATCCATAGATTGATTTCTTTAACTTGCATACTTTATTAGGATGCTTAGGATCGACAAAACCTTCAGGCTGATCCATATAGACATCTTCCTCAAGATATCCATTTAGAAAAGCGGTTTTGACATCCATTTGCCATATCTCATAGTCATAATATGCGGCTATGGCAAATAATATCCTAATAGACTTTAGCATTGCCACAGGCGAAAAAGTTTCATCATAATCGACCCCTCGAGTTTGAGTGAAACCTTTTGCTACAAGTCTAGCTTTATAAGTACTCAAGTTTCCATGCATATCGTGTTTCAATTTGAACACCCACTTACTTCCAACTACTTTGGAATTAGGAGGTTCAACAACCAATTCCCAAACTTGGTTGTCATACATGGATTGCATCTCAGCGTTCATGGCCTCTAGCCATTTGTCCGAATCTGATTTGGACATAGCATCGTGGTAGGTGGTAGGTTCATCAGAAACTACCATGTAGCATTCATCCACGAGAAATCCATATCTCTCAGGTGGATAAGTAGCTCTACAGATCTACGAACGTTTTGTGTGTCTTGATCAACCCTTTGATCATCTTCAACATCCTTTTGTTGAATGCTAGTGTCACCCAAGTGTGTATCTGTCAGTGGTTCTTGATCTTCTTCAAGTTCCACTGTTCTGGAACTAGTTCCTTCCATAAGGAATTTAGTTTCCAAGAACTCAGCCTTTCGAGCAACAAATACATTTTGCTCATTAGGATTGTAGAAATAATATCCCAAATCATCTTTGGGATATCCTACAAAGATACACTTAGTGGATCGGGGCTCTAATTTGTTTGAGGCATCATGTCTTACATAAGCCTCACAACCCCATACCTTTAAATATGATAAAGATGGAACTCTTCCATGCCATATTTCAAAAGGTGTTTTCTCCACTTTCTTGGTGGGAGCCATATTTAAAATTCGGGCAGCAGAGATTATGGCATATCCCCAAAATGATAGAGGTAGTGAGCTTTTGCTCATCATGGAACGAACCATATCTAATAGAGTTCGATTCCTCCTTTCAGACACACCATTATGTTGTGGTGTTCCAGGTGGAGTTAGTTGTGAGACAATCCCACAACTTCTAAGATGATCTTGAAAAGCATCACTTAGGTATTCACCTCCTCTATCAGAACGAAGAATTTTTATTGTCTTACTGAGTTGGTTTTCTACTTCATTCTTGAAAATTTTGAACATTTCAAAAGCTTCACTCTTATGTTTTAATAAGTATACATAACCGTAACGACTATAGTCATCGGTGAATGTAATGAAGTATCTTTCACCATTCCTAGTCATTGGCTTAAAAGGACCACATACATCCGAATGTATGATACCTAATAAATCTTTTGCCCTTTCATTAGTGCCTTTGAAAGGTGCTTTAGTCATCTTGCCTTGTAAACAAGATTCACATACATTAAATGAATCATTTGATTTTGTTTTCAAAAGACCATTCTTTTGAAGTGTTAGTATGCGATTCTTATTTATATGGCCAAGACGACAATGCCAAATATGAGTTCCACATCCGGTATCCAATACCCATATGTAAGAAAAAACAGTATTAAGCTCAATATATATCATAAATATTGTACCTGAGGTTTGCCCTGCATCCCTCTTAGCTTTTAACTCTTTGAGATAGGTTGGACAATTACGTTTCCAATGTCCTACCTCCCCACACTCAAAGCATGGGTCATTGACAGCAACCTTTTGCTTCTTCGCTTTTGGGGTATCCATTTTTCCCTTTCCTTTGCCTTTAAAATTCCCTTTGTGGTTACCCTTTCCCTTAGCAACATTTGCCTTGGGTCCGGAGTAAGCCCTTTTCTTTCCGCCTTCATTGATCATGAGAACGGGTTGAACTTTTCCTCCCATACTAGCCTCGGCCGTTTTGAGCATCCCATGAAGCTCGGAAACGGTCTTGTCCCATCCATTCATGTTATAATTTAACACGAAAGTTTCAAATCTCTTAGATAATGAGTTAAGGATCATATCCGTAGCTAACTCATTTGAGACGGGACAATTAAGCCTTTCGAGCAACAAATACATTTTGCTCATTAGGATTGTAGAAATAATATCCCAAATCATCTTTGGGATATCCTACAAAGATACACTTAGTGGATCGGGGCTCTAATTTGTTTGAGGCATCATGTCTTACATAAGCCTCACAACCCCATACCTTTAAATATGATAAAGATGGAACTCTTCCATGCCATATTTCAAAAGGTGTTTTCTCCACTTTCTTGGTGGGAGCCATATTTAAAATTCGGGCAGCAGAGATTATGGCATATCCCCAAAATGATAGAGGTAGTGAGCTTTTGCTCATCATGGAACGAACCATATCTAATAGAGTTCGATTCCTCCTTTCAGACACACCATTATGTTGTGGTGTTCCAGGTGGAGTTAGTTGTGAGACAATCCCACAACTTCTAAGATGATCTTGAAAAGCATCACTTAGGTATTCACCTCCTCTATCAGAACGAAGAATTTTTATTGTCTTACTGAGTTGGTTTTCTACTTCATTCTTGAAAATTTTGAACATTTCAAAAGCTTCACTCTTATGTTTTAATAAGTATACATAACCGTAACGACTATAGTCATCGGTGAATGTAATGAAGTATCTTTCACCATTCCTAGTCATTGGCTTAAAAGGACCACATACATCCGAATGTATGATACCTAATAAATCTTTTGCCCTTTCATTAGTGCCTTTGAAAGGTGCTTTAGTCATCTTGCCTTGTAAACAAGATTCACATACATTAAATGAATCATTTGATTTTGTTTTCATGAACTAATTCATAAATACCATTTAAAGGCATAGCTTTAAAATAAAATACATCATTCATAGAAACATGGATATCATTGTTAACAAAATTAAAATCATATCCAACATGTCTTAAACGGGAAACAGAAATAATACTCCTAGTCAAACTAGGTGCATACAAAACATTGTTCAATACAATTTCCAAACCATTTGGAAGTTTCAAAAGATAGTCTCCTTGGGCTTCAACATGCACCAATGCACCATTGCCCATAAAGAGACTAATGTCTCCCTTCTTGATGTGCTTCTTTCTTATGAACCCCTGTAACATATTACAAATATGAGTTCCACATCCGGTATCCAATACCCATATGTAAGAAAAAACAGTATTAAGCTCAATATATATCATAAATATTGTACCTGAGGTTTGCCCTGCATCCCTCTTAGCTTTTAACTCTTTGAGATAGGTTGGACAATTACGTTTCCAATGTCCTACCTCCCCACACTCAAAGCATGGGTCATTGACAGCAACCTTTTGCTTCTTCGCTTTTGGAGTTCGGGAGTCATACTCGCTAGCATTATGCAACTAACTTGCACGGAGTCCTCGACATATTTAGCCCAATCATTATAGGCTTCAACATCAGTTTCTTCGGGCTCATCAGGAATAGGATCATCTAACACATAGGATTTCTTTTCGTGCCTAAGAACAATTCTTAAGTTACGAAACCAATCCACAAAGTTGTTTTGGTTTTCATGAACTAATTCATAAATACCATTTAAAGGCATAGCTTTAAAATAAAATACATCATTCATAGAAACATGGATATCATTGTTAACAAAATTAAAATCATATCCAACATGTCTTAAACGGGAAACAGAAATAATACTCCTAGTCAAACTAGGTGCATACAAAACATTGTTCAATACAATTTCCAAACCATTTGGAAGTTTCAAAAGATAGTCTCCTTGGGCTTCAACATGCACCAATGCACCATTGCCCATAAAGAGACTAATGTCTCCCTTCTTGATGTGCTTCTTTCTTATGAACCCCTGTAACATATTACAAATATGAGTTCCACATCCGGTATCCAATACCCATATGTAAGAAAAAACAGTATTAAGCTCAATATATATCATAAATATTGTACCTGAGGTTTGCCCTGCATCCCTCTTAGCTTTTAACTCTTTGAGATAGGTTGGACAATTACGTTTCCAATGTCCTACCTCCCCACACTCAAAGCATGGGTCATTGACAGCAACCTTTTGCTTCTTCGCTTTTGGGGTATCCATTTTTCCCTTTCCTTTGCCTTTAAAATTCCCTTTGTGGTTACCCTTTCCCTTAGCAACATTTGCCTTGGGTCCGGAGTAAGCCCTTTTCTTTCCGCCTTCATTGATCATGAGAACGGGTTGAACTTTTCCTCCCATACTAGCCTCGGCCGTTTTGAGCATCCCATGAAGCTCGGAAACGGTCTTGTCCCATCCATTCATGTTATAATTTAACACGAAAGTTTCAAATCTCTTAGATAATGAGTTAAGGATCATATCCGTAGCTAACTCATTTGAGACGGGACAATTAAGCCTTTCGAGGCGATCAATGTAGCTTTTCATTTTAAGAACATATGTTGAGACGGGTTGTGAATCATCCATGCGACATGCATGAAGCGCTCGAACCGTTTCGAAGCGTTCAACCCTTGCCTTTTGTTGGAACATTTCCTTGAGTTGGGTAATCATGTCGTATGCCCCATGGTGCTCGAACTCCTTTTGGAGTTCGGGAGTCATACTCGCTAGCATTATGCAACTAACTTGCACGGAGTCCTCGACATATTTAGCCCAATCATTATAGGCTTCAACATCAGTTTCTTCGGGCTCATCAGGAATAGGATCATCTAACACATAGGATTTCTTTTCGTGCCTAAGAACAATTCTTAAGTTACGAAACCAATCCACAAAGTTGTTTTGGTTTAGACGATCCTTTTCAAGGATGGATCTTAGTGAAAAATTATGGACGTTTTGGTTGGGGTTTATTGCATTGTTAGCGGCCATCTACAAGATTAACAAAGTTCTTTATTAGTATTTTCGATATCAAATATAAATTTTAATTGTTAATACCCTTTTATGTCCCATGGACAATTAATAATTAAAACCTAGAATCCAACGTTACATTTAAATGATGGTTAGGTGACCTTTATCCTACAAAGAGTTCCCAAATAATTAAGTGTTGTATAAAAGGATGGCGTTTAACTTGTTTTTAAAGGGTCGTTTGAGTTTTTATATTCTAGTTAAAAACTATGTACCATAATGAATTTTGAAATCCAAATTTCAAGGTTCTTTTATAAAATCCATTTTTATAATTTAACACGAAAGTTTCAAATCTCTTAGATAATGAGTTAAGGATCATATCCGTAGCTAACTCATTTGAGACGGGACAATTAAGCCTTTCGAGGCGATCAATGTAGCTTTTCATTTTAAGAACATATGTTGAGACGGGTTGTGAATCATCCATGCGACATGCATGAAGCGCTCGAACCGTTTCGAAGCGTTCAACCCTTGCCTTTTGTTGGAACATTTCCTTGAGTTGGGTAATCATGTCGTATGCCCCATGGTGCTCGAACTCCTTTTGGAGTTCGGGAGTCATACTCGCTAGCATTATGCAACTAACTTGCACGGAGTCCTCGACATATTTAGCCCAATCATTATAGGCTTCAACATCAGTTTCTTCGGGCTCATCAGGAATAGGATCATCTAACACATAGGATTTCTTTTCGTGCCTAAGAACAATTCTTAAGTTACGAAACCAATCCACAAAGTTGTTTTGGTTTAGACGATCCTTTTCAAGGATGGATCTTAGTGAAAAATTATGGACGTTTTGGTTGGGGTTTATTGCATTGTTAGCGGCCATCTACAAGATTAACAAAGTTCTTTATTAGTATTTTCGATATCAAATATAAATTTTAATTGTTAATACCCTTTTATGTCCCATGGACAATTAATAATTAAATAGAATACAAACACATCCACACATCACAAACATTCACAAGGTCTCTTGGCTAAGTTGTGACACTAAAATACACAAGAAAAAAGGAACCTCCTTTTTGTGTATTAGTTTCGGCCATTGCCAAAATGGCCAAAACATTGGATTTTGTCCAAACAAAATATCAACTTTTGATGTATGTATCCATATAACCGGCTCTAGATGCCATTGTTGGGATTTTTGGGTTTTATCAAAGTAATATTATCCTTATAATATTAAAACGCAGCGGAAAATTGAACCATTTCAATGTGTTATATGTAGTTAAAACCAAAGTTTAACTTATAAAATAAAACCCAAACAATAAGGATCCATGTATATGAATAGCATACATACAAAACAACAACCATAGGGTGTTTTAGAAGACTACCTTCTTCCAAGCTTATGAGAAGGTGGAATGAAGGAGATGATGATCTTGAAGTGGCAAGTCTTCAACCTAGAAGAACCTCAAGCTAGTATACCCCAAGCTTCCAACAAACACCCAAACTATGCTAGGATTTGACCTTGAAATTTCCTTCCCTTTTGCTCCCTTTTGGCCGAATTCAATAGAAGAAAAGGAAGAGGAAAAGCTTTTGAGTCTTGAGAGAAAATTGTCTTACAAAAACATGTGATGGTGATACACTCTATGTGTGTATTGTTGAGTGTGTTATCTCAAGTTCAACATGCAAGACTCCAAGTGTCTTATGTTGAACAACACATCATGTGCACATGGGGAGGAGGGGGCCGGCCCCTAGGTCCATCACATGGACAAATTCCACCAATTTTATAAACTTGTATTTTAAAGGGTCGTTTGAGTTTTTATATTCTAGTTAAAAACTATGTACCATAATGAATTTTGAAATCCAAATTTCAAGGTTCTTTTATAAAATCCATTTTTATAATTGTGACCATTAACTTTTAATAAAACCCATTTTATTTTACCAAATAAACATATTCACATTTCTCTCAAAATAAATCATCCATATAATTTATTTACATAGCTCAAGTGCAAATATTTAGAAAACCACTTTCTAAATGTTTCAAGTATTGATATTTATTTAAAGATCATATCATATAAATAAATATCATAAGTGTTTGTCTAGCTTGTTATTGGGTATGACCCGACTTGGATCATCACGTACTAGCCACGTCAATTTAATATGTGTCTTGGGCAGACGAATTCCAACACACCCGACATTTAAAAACATGGGTTTTCAAAAATTTCCACCTAACGTGTTAAAAGATGCGGAAGAAAACTTTAAAAGTTCCAAAACCGATAAAAACAGTTCGGTTCCTGCATTTATTGGTGTTACATGCCATACCATCAAAATGTCTAAATGAAAACCCAACGGTTGCCCAACACAAAATAACCGTCTACATAGTACTTCATAAAATCTGCATAATATCAAAATGTAAATAAAGTCTAATGAGGTATAGGATCTATGGGTAGCTAAAGTCTTCATCAAGCATTCTACCCAATTCCTCACTTTTCATTCTACGTCTTCCTCGGCTTTGCTAACCTGAGGGAGCAACACACATTCAAAAGACAAGTGTTAGCTAACGAATTAGCTAAGTAAGATAACACTAAAGTTATAAAGCGTTGTCTAATTAAAACATTTCTACTTTGTTGACAAAACATTAAGGCACACCCACATAACACACACATACAACCTGCATATCAACTTAGGATGAATCACCCTAATTGTGCCTATCCTTTTTTTATTACACACATAATCACACGTATCTTCGTTATCTGCATATAAGTGTGCCCTGCATCACCCCCGACTAGATGATCAACCAAAAGGCTACTCATCATACGTCGTTAAGGAATGGCAAGCCAATCCCAGAGTAATCCATATATGGAGGTGGGTCAGACCCCTCGTATTACTCGCCCTGCGTTAAATGACCATGTTGCAAGGAGCCACCAAAGCAACCACACGTTCACGCACTCGCCGGGCTAGGGCAAGTACGGGTTAAGCTTAACACTTCCCTGCATATAATTTACGAGCTCGGTTTCACACATTATTAGTTTAGGCATCACACAACCTAAACAATTCACACATTATCTTCATTACGTTTGGGCCCTTAAACGTGCACGTGACATGGAAACTTAGCAAGTCTAGTGTTCTAGATGAGCAAGCCATTCATACATGCACACAACAACATAAACTACGTCACACTGCATTTCAAGATTCTACATACTACTTCATATAAAAACACTACATTATCCTTCATACATAACACTACATCATATATCATATCATAACATGCACTACATTACATATCATGAGGGACTGCATTTCAGGTCTCATGGTCAACTTCATAACCACAATACCTCCCGTGTAACCCGAAATACCCACATACATCACAACAATATCATTCAACAACAACAAATACTGCATATCAATCACTAAATCACACGTCATATCTTATCACACACTTCATTATACTTTATATCATAACATGTACTACATTATATATCATGAGGGACTGCATTTCAGGTTTCATAGGTCAACTACATAACCCATATCACCTCCCGTGTAACCCCATATACCCATAAACAAGATAAGTTACCAATCGGGAAGTTATAATTATGAAACCATTCTTTTCGTTGAACCCTCAGCGTGTCAAAAGCAGTGTATCTTACCTCAAAGAAGCGCACGACAATGGATAACTACGTTACCGTGCAAAGCAACCAGCCTCGTCTACCTAAAATTAGTAAACAATCATAAAGCAACCTATTACTCACGTTAATAAAGTCATATCTCAGGCCTACACACCTACAACATGACTCAAGACACGACATACGCATTGGAGGTTCAAACGTTACTTCATTTTATACTTAAACTCTGTTGCGCCGCAACTTAACACTCTGCTTTACAATTGCGCCGCAACCCACTCGTTGCGCCGCAGCACAAACCTCCCCAGTTGCGACGCAACCAATACGTTGCGCCGCAACTTATTCTTCTGGAAACTAGTTGCGCCGCAACTAGACGTTGCGCCGCAACTAGACGTTGCGCCGCAACCCGACACGATTCTGCACAACTTCGACCAAAAGGACCCCAAACCAGATCCAAACGACTCCAAGTCAATTACCAGACTTTGATACATCAAAATCCTTCATTTTTAGATCATTAAAATGCAATTATCTTCTTTATTAAACCACACATGATTTGCATTATTAAAACAAACGTTAATTCGACATCAATTGATCCTCAAAGACCTAGATCTGACTTCGAGCGACTCATAAGATTGAAAAGATATAAAATTAACGATAATATACCTTTCCTACCTGTAGATCTCAAAGAGGATGCAATAAACTTGATCATACACACATGAATCACCCGTTTTGAAGGATTTTCGGCTTAGAATTTGATAGGGAATCATGGGGGGCGGCTAGGGCTTGAGAAGGAGGTTATTTTTCTGCATATTAACATCTAATGACTCCTTCCTAAACCTTAATCCCATTTTTGACTTTCACCACATGTCAAATTTGGTCATATTATTAGCTCAAAACACCTCTATGGACTATATACAACTTGATACACACTTTGAACACCTCTAAAAGGCATAAAACTACATCTTTAACACCTTACTACATCCATCAATTAGACATCCAAGTCTCCCACATAAACTACGTTAACCACACATAAGCATTAAATCTTCCATAGATTTAACAGACACATTAGGTTGACTTAACGACTCTAGTCAACCGTTAATTAAAAAGTTTGGGATGTTACAATTACCTCCCCCTTAAGAGGATTCCGTCCTCGAAATCACTTTAGCTTCCTATGAAGCTTCTTTGACTTTTGGTCAAAGATCTCAACCAGACCAACTACAAACACACCTTATCATCAATACTCATATCTCTCCACGGATGCACATTGGTTTCACCTCAACCAATACATCATGTCATCGTATACTCGCATCTTAATCCATGTCTTATATCACATCAACATGGACTCACCACTTAACATAACTTCATAGCACACCTTGGCATATCACACATAAGTTTGTCTTCCATAATCATATTAGCACTAGTTTCACAACAAGCACGATTACCCACGTCTTACGCACTAGCATTACATCTAGCACGATTTCCTACATCTTACATATTACTTTAACATTAGGTACATTCATTACCTAATTAATCCCACATCTACTTCAACGTTTGGTCTCACTAACATGTATATCTCATTGTGATTCATACGTGTATCTAGTAAACTAGTCACACCATATTTAAGTGCCACGCATAAGTCATCTCAACATACATATATTCCCGTACTATATTCCGCGAATACTATTCATTCGGCGATTAAGCCTTTTGAACACGTACCCTTGCTAACTTGCTATTACAACTCACATAGTTCATTTGAACAAAGGGTCGTCTCTCCATAACTTTCGATGCATAACATATCCCTCCATAGAGGCTTATGGTTAAACCATGATACCCACTTTGCTCATAATAAGCTTCCTTTGTTCACCACAAAACCTTTAGACAATTTTGAGCTAATCAAAACACTTCTTTAACAATTTCAACTTTAAGAACTATTGTCTTTATGATCTTTGGCTCAGCGCTTTTCCTTTCAATAACTTGTCATATCATGAAATGACATCCAACACCTATGGCATAATCATTGATGCATATGAACACAATGATGAACCTCAAGGTACCATCACACAATCGTATAGTTTTACCAAGTTTTATAACCCATTTATTCTTCTTCCCATCAATTCAAGAGTGATAGGCATCACTTGAGTTCTCCATTTTCCTCATACTTGTCAAACATCTTTAAAAATTTTCATATAACGGCCGTCTCGATTCAAAACATTCCACCATTTACTTTCACACTTTAAAGGCACTTCTTAATCACACATCTTTTCTTTCATGTCCAAAGGAACGGTGCGATAGTTCTCCATGAAATACGCATTTTCGGACAACTTGCCTACTAAATACTCATGTCACAACACTACTTTTAACTTCTCACACCACTTTGTCTCTTATTCCAAGGTGACATGACCACTCACTTTCGTCAGGGAACCATTAAACTCCTTGTATTGCCACCAAACTTTCGGTGTCTAATCTTGGCTTTTAACTCAATCACACGCCAACATATAAAATTTACTACATCTTGTATCATAATAGGTCGTATCACACTTCAGGCGGCATCCAAATAAGCACATCACTACGGTTCATAAACTTCCTCAAGTACAACTTTTGGTCATTTCGTCCTCGGATACTGAAATCTTACTTTTAGACTTATAGTTCCACGCCGGTTACTTATGAATTTTCAGAACTCACTCACATTTTACCAACATCTTCATCTCTAGAAACGTCGAAACGAAAGGTGTCTTTGAATAAAGATAGCACTCGTCACACATCAATAGAAGGTTCGACCTCACGATCGCAACGAAACCGAGAACATCTATAGAACAACTCGAACTGCGGGTGGCCTCGACTTTAAAAGTATAATCTTTTCCTTACATAAGTAGATCACATAGGCGAGAAACATGATCAATTCGGAACCGAATGCTCCTGAAAGACTTCTACTTCTTGTGATTTATGAGACTGCAAATAAATCCATCATTTTTCTTCTTAACTTTTCTTAAGGGAAGACTCGTTATCTTGAGAAGCAGCCATACGTAAGATTTTGTACCAACATAGGATCTCCACATCACCTTCATGTCACACCGGCGAAGACAGTAAGCGATAGAACTGCTGGAAAGGTTCACGTGTTAGTTCGCCATACATTCATGCAATATGAGAAAGAATCTCCACCTCGTCGTTTGTTCTTATCAACTTCCACCGTCATTTGAAGAGCCTGAACTCTCGTCTTTGGAGCGGCTGCTCACCTTCCTTCGTTCTTCATCTGAGGGCAACCGGCAATAAGATGTCCTGTTTCATGACACTTGTAGCAATGATACTTATCCTTATAATTAGCTGCACTGTGCCCCGATGAACCACACATATGGCACCTTTGGTCTTGTCTGAACATTGACTTTCATGTGTAGTCTTGCAAGCTGGGCACCACGTGCCACTCTTCTTCTTGTCCTTACTTCTATTCGAAATAGAACTACCTTTAAACTTCTTATTAGAACCCGAAGAACAATTAGATCTTCTCTTGAATTTCGACTTCTTATCATCGGCTTTCTCAACAACTTTTCAGATTTGAGGTCATCATTCAACCTCTTAAACTCCTTTATAGTTATAGACAAGGTAGTGTGCTGCCTACATATTCCACGTTAATTAGCCGGGAGGCCATCACAATAAGCCTCAATTCTCAGTTCCCACATACTCTTCCAAGAACTTCTCCTTAAATGTACCCCAAGGCATCACCGCTAGTACCTCAGGAGCTTTTGACACCGTAGTAGCCCTCTACCAATTACGGGCATTCTTCTTCAGCATTCGAGTTGCACACACAACCTTCATGTCATCAGGACAATAACATGAAGCAAGGACCACCTCAACGTCCGCTATCCATTCCATTGCACCAACTGCATTTTGTGTATCATCAAAATCCTTAGCTCCGCAATTCGAAAAACTCTCGTATTTGAAGTTAGTGGTACGAGGAGCAACCACTACACAAGGCTCCACCATGTTACCTCTACCATTCACTCCTGCAACAACATTTTCAGGAGCAACTTGCGACCTCACATTAGATGGATCAGCTTTATTAAAGGGATTTAGAGTTATTCTCATCGGTTTGCTCATCCCGACGCAAGTTAGCTTCTCATTTCAGCATCACTTTCGACCCTTTCTCGAGCCAATTCTTCTTCATTCGGATCAACACAGACTCAGTCACACAAACACACACATGTCGTGATACATTTACAATTACGTTCGCGACCGGAATTGTAACTGTATCCTTCCATACGTGTACCCGGTAACCCTTCCGTGCATCACCTACTTATCACCCTTCAAATATCCAGTAATAACTCTACTTGTCAACTTCAAGTCCATATCCTTTGAACTAGTAGACTCAACAACAATGTCTACCAAACACTTCATTCCTCACATACCTTTAGTCTTCATTTAACTTCATGTGCATTAAAATCATCATACACATTTAACCGGCTATAACTTTTCATTGATCTTCACACATTTCCACACACACGAGACATCAACGTCATTAAAGTTGTTACACGATGTTTACTCTCGACACATAAAGGTTCACTACATAGAAACCTCTCCAACTTCATTACTTTGCACACCGGTCAACACAAGTATGGCTATACAAACACACTCGCGTCGTGATACGCTTGCAATTATGTTCCGGACCATAATTGTAATTGTATCCTTTCACATGCGTGTTCGTTACCACTATTGTGTATCATGTCCTTTTTGCATCTATTCCAATCCACATAATTTTCAGCGCACATACTACATCTCATACCCTTTGCGGTCCTTGTCACTAACCCCATGGGCTAGACAACGTTGATGGGATACCATTTCACCTAACTCTCCACTTCACACGTTTATTAAATTCAGTTGGGGAAATGGTATATTACCTCGGGGACCGTCTATGGTAGCAATAGGATAACTAGCGACGGAGGAGCGAGAAACGGAAGAATAAAGGCTAAAACACATATCCACATATCAATAAACAATCATCAAATAGCCTTAATCCTACACTCTCACTCAATCCCAACCCGTCCTAAAGTACTTCATCTCAAAGCTAGGCACACCTACACAAGCCTAACTTGTCCTTCATCGGTTTAAGTCCAATTCCTATGGCACACTTATAGTCATTGGTTCACTTAAACCATTTCTCTGATACCAACTTGTAACACCCGACATTTAAAAACATGGGTTTTCAAAAATTTCCACCTAACGGTGTTAAAAGATGCGGAAGAAAACTTTAAAAGTTCAAAACCGATAAAAACAGTTCGGTTCCTGCATTTATTGTGTTACATGCCATACCATCAAAATGTCTAAATGAAAACCCAACGGTTGCCCAACACAAAACAACCGTCTACATAGTACTTCATATAATCTGCATAATATCAAAATGTAAATAAAGTCTAATGAGGTGTAGGATCTATGGGTAGCTAAAGTCTTCATCAAGCATTCTACCCAATTCCTCACTTTTCATTCTACGTCTTCCTCGGCTTTGCTAAACCTGGGGGAGCAACACACATTCAAAAGACAAGTGTTAGCTAACGAATTAGCTAAGTAAGATAACACTAAAGTTATAAAGGCACAACCCACATAACACACACACATACAACCTGCATATCAACTTAGGATGAATCACCCTAATTGTGCCTATCCTTCTTTTATTACACACATAATCACACGTATCTTCGTTATCTGCATATAAGTGTGCCCTGCATCACCCCCGACTAGATGATCAACCAAAAGGCTACTCATCATACGTCGTTAAGGAATGGCAAGCCAATCCCAGAGTAATCCATATATGGAGGTGGGTCAGACCCCTCGTATTACTCGCCCTGCGTTAAATGACCATGTTGCAAGGAGCCACCAAAGCAACCACACGTTCACGCACTCGTCGGGCTAGGGCAAGTACGGGTTAAGCTTAACACTTCCCTGCATTAATTTACGAGCTTGGTTTCACACATTATTAGTTTAGGCATCACACAACCTAAACAATTCCACACATTATCTTCATTACGTTTGGGCCCTTAAACGTGCACGTGACATGGCAACTTAGCAAGTCTAGTGTTCTAGATGAGCAAGCCATTCATACATGCACACAACAACATAAACTACGTCACACTGCATTTCAAGATTCTACATACTACTTCATATAAAAACACTACATTATCCTTCATACATAACACTACATCATATATCATATCATAACATGCACTACATTACATATCATGAGGGACTGCATTTCAGGTCTCATGGTCAACTTCATAACCCACAATACCTCTCGTGTAACCCGAAATACCCACATACATCACAACAATATCACTCAACAACAACAAATACTGCATACCAATCACTAAATCACACGTCATATCTTATCACACACTTCATTATACTTCATATCATAACATGTACTACATTACATATCATGAGGGACTGCATTTCAGGTTTCATAGGTCAACTACATAACCCATATCACCTCCCGTGTAACCCCATATACCCATAAACAAGATAAGTTACCAATCGGGAAGTTGTAATTATGAAACCATTCTTTTCGTTGAACCCTCAGCGTGTCAAAAGCAGTGTATCTTACCTCAAAGAAGCGCACGACAATGGATAACTACGTTACCGTGCAAAGCAACCAGCCTCGTCTACCTAAAATTAGTAAACAATCATAAAGCAACCTATTACTCACGTTAATAAAGTCATATCTCAGGCCTACACACCTACAACATGACTCAAGACACGACATACGCATTGGAGGTTCAAACGTTACTTCATTTTATACTTAAACTCTGTTGCGCCGCAATCACACACATTGCGCCGCAACTTAACACTCTGCTTTACAATTGCGCCGCAACCCACTCGTTGCGCCGCAGCACAAACCTCCCCAGTTGCGCCGCAACCAATACGTTGCGCCGCAACTTATTCTTCTGGAAACTAGTTGCGCCGCAACTAGACGTTGCGCCGCAACCCGACACGATTCTGCACAACTTCGACCAAAAGGACCCCAAACCAGATCCAAACGACTCCAAGTCAATTACCAGACTTTGATACATCAAAATCCTTCATTTTTAGATCATTAAAATGCAATTATCTTCTTTATTAAACCCGTGTTGAAGGATTTTCGGCTTAAAATTTGATAGGGAATCATGGGGGGCGGCTAGGGCTTGAGAAGGAGGTTATTTTTCTGCATATTAACATCTAATGACTCCTTCCTAAACCTTAATCCCGTTTTTGACTTTCACACATGTCAAATTTGGTCCCTAGGCTTCATAAGGTCATATTATTAGCCCAAAACACCTCTATGGACTATATACAACTTGATACACACTTTGAACACCTCTAAAAGGCATAAAACTACATCTTTAACACATTACTACATCCATCAATTAGACATCCAAGTATCCCACATAAACTACGTTAACCACACATAAGCATTAAATGTTCCATAGATTTAACAGACACGTTAGGTTGACTTAACGACTCTAGTCAACCGTTAATTAAAAAGTTTGGGATGTTACAGATAAGGATTCTGCTGGGGGCTGGGGTGCATCTGCAAGTCAATCTGGAGGATCTTCATGGGGTAAACAAACTGACCAAGGTCAGTCAGATGGATGGGGAACTAAGCAGGCTGCAGATGGAGTGAGTAAAGATGACGAGGCTAGTGGTTGGGGCAAAAAACCATCTGTGAATGCGGGAGATTCTGGAAAGTGGGGAAGTGCTGACAATGAAACTGATGGTGGAAGTGGTTGGGGCAGTAATAACAAGGGTGGGGGATCCTCTTGGAGTAAGCCAGCGGATGGTGGGGGGTCATCATGGGGTAATCAAGATGGTGGATCTTCTTGGAGCAAACAAGAGGGAAGCCGTGGGGTGGGGGTGGAAATGCTTGTTTCAAGTGTGGTGAGACTGGCCATATGTCGCGGGAATGCCCCCAGGGGTGGTGGTGGTGGCAAAGGAAATTGCTTTAAGTGTGGTGAGAGCGGCCATATGTATAGAGAGTGCCCCAAGGGTGGTAGTGGCAGTTGCGGATGCTTGTTTTAAGTGTGGTGAAATGGGGCATATGTCCAGGGAATGCCCCCAAGGTGGTGGCGGTGGTGGTAGCAGAAGTTGCTACAAGTGTGGTGAGAGTGGCCATATGTCCAGGGAGTGCCCTCAAGGTGGTGGTGGGGGTAATGCTTGTTTTAAGTGTGGTGAGACAGGGCATATGTCTCGTGAATGCCCCCAGGGTGGTGGTAGTGGGGGTGGAGGTGGCAGAAATTGCTACAAATGCGGTGAGAGTGGTCATATGTCTCGTGAATGTCCCCAAGGTGGTGATGGTGGAGGCGGTGGTAGAAATTGCTATAAATGTGGTGAGAGTGGCCACATGTCACGAGAATGTCCCCAGGGTGGCGGTGGCGGCGGTGGCAGAAGTTGCTACAAGTGCGGTGAGAGTGGACATATGTCTCGGGAATGTCCTCAGGGTGGCGGTGGTGGTGGCGGTGGCAGAAGTTGCTATAAGTGCGGTGAGAGTGGGCACATGTCTAGAGAATGCACCCAAGGAGGTGGCGGTGGTGGTGGAAATTGCTACAAGTGCGGTGAGAGTGGGCATATGTCTCGAGAATGCCCTCAGGGTGGCGGGGGTGGTGGTGGCAGAAGTTGTTACAAGTGTGGAGAGAGTGGGCATATGTCTCGAGAATGTCCACAGGGTGGTGGTGGCGGCGGTGGCAGAGGTGGAAGCTATGGTGGCGGTGGCAGAGGTGGAAGTAATGGCGGTGGTGGTTGGGGTGCAGGGGGTTGGGGAAGTGAGAAGGCATCTGATGCAGGTAAAAAGGATGATGGTCAATCAAGTGGTTGGAGTAGTGGTTGGAGCAGTGGTCTTCAAACAGGGGGAGGATGGGGTAATACAAATGCTTCTGATGTAGCAGGAAAAAAGGATGACACACAAGGAAGCCAGTGGGGTGGTGGTGCTAATCAAACTGCAGGTGGTTGGGGATCTGATGGAGGTACGAAGGCTGATGCAAAGGGAGGTAGTTGGGGCAGCGGTGGTGATCAATCAGGTGACTTTTTTACATTTTTCTTATCATATAACATGAAGACTCTTTACTTATTCTCTCTTTAATCTATTGGCCAAAGTCTGAAGCACTAATATGTTTGTTGTTGTGCAGCTGATAAAAAGGAAGGTTGGGGCGGTAGTGGTGGTCATCAAACAGGAGGCGGAGGATGGGGATTGCAGGTGATAAAAAGGACGTTGCTGAAGGAAGCGGCTGGAAGAAGTCAGGATGGTAATAAAAAGGTGCGTGTCTTTTACATCACGGCTCTTTCATAGCTGTATTATATAGTGACATGTTGACACAGATAATTATATGGCTCTGTTCCAACTTTAGTGTTGGGACGACTTGTAATACTAATAGCTGAGAATGTGGATGACATCCTCTTTGGTGTTTCAATGTCTTTGATTGCAAAAACTGATGTTGGATTTCACAATCAAACATTATGTTTGTGTGTATAGAGGAACCTCTTTAAACAATATTTTCTTGATGTAGAAAGGGTTAAATTTTCACGAATTAACAGATTGAGAATGCCTTGGAGAACCGGATATAATGGAAAGGATTGTGGTGTGTCCGTGATGCGTCACATGGAAACGTATAAGGGGGGTGGACTTCCGGGATTCAACTCTGGACTCAAAGTGGAAGGTGGCGAACAAGATGACCAACTAGTTAAGCTGAGACACAAATACCTATCCAAAACTTTGCTTTCAGATATTAACGAGGCTAAACTGAAGGTTACCTTAGAATTAAAGGCTTACATGAAATTACCAAATGAGGAGATTGTCCTTCTAGGAGATGATGCAGAAGCGAGGATTGAGGAAAGACTTCAAAGATGTGGATGATCAGAATGAAATAGAAGCAAATGTAATAGCATTTGGGGTCATGAAATCTTATTTCCTGTTTTGAAAGATCAGAACTCGGTGTTATGGTTTATTAGGAACTTATGTTTATTTCTGTGTAACTCCTTGATAGGAACATGTTTAGCTGATTAGATATAAGTGATGTATATTTATGATAATTGATTTTAGATTCTACCTGCTGACAAATTCTAAGTACATTATGAATCTCAAGTATTAAATTAGGCCTGTCAATGGATGGATATGGATTGGATCATGATCCGATCCATTAGTCATCCAACTTAAATGGATCATGATCCGATCCATGATCCAACATAATGGATCATGATCCGATCCATATCCAGATTTTTTCAAACGGATGGATCATCATCCGGATCGATCCATTTAATTTTTTTAAAAATTTTAATTAGTTAATAGATTGATAGAAGACTTCTTCTAATAAATTTTTACATTCAGATATCAAACTTAATGTTACTGATATTACTTAACTTGTACATCCTGCAACAGTTGTACATCCTGCAACATAACTTGTGCTTCCTGCAAAGGAACTTGTACATCACTCATCCCGTTTTTAAGCTAGCTGTATACATTAGATTCATGGTTGGAGATTTGGAGTCTTCGAGACATCTACATAATGCTCTGTAACTCGCTGCTTAGTAAAAGCTAAAAAAGCTAGAACCTTTTATCTCCACAAACACGTTTAATTGCAAACTTAAATTGAAATTGTCAATGAAATTATGATTAGTATGATTAATTAGTAAAATATATATGCAGTAAAGTGGTAACGCTATAAAAATCAAACTTGAGAATGTCGACCATGAATCTAATTCCGGCAATATTAATGGCGGCTGAGCCGCTGAGATCTCGTTTTCATAGGCGTACTTTTATTTCATTCAATTAATGTATGATAAATAATAATATTGTAATATATTTATATCAATATAATGATGTAATGAAATTATTATTATTATTATTATTATTATTATTATTATTATTATCATAAAAATAGGGGATAACAGATTGGGTAGCATCTTCGTATCGAAGGATATAGATGTTGATAATGTGTTAACATTCTGAAAATGCTTAAAATTTAAGAATTGTAAATGGATCGATCCGGATGGATCATGGATCGATCCATATAATTAATTGGATAATTGGAGCGATTTGTTGGATGCCTTAATGGATTAATGGATATATTTTTTGCTCCAATAAGTCATTTAGTTGGATTGGATTGGATTGGATATGGATCAAGATCCAATCCATTGCCACCCCTACCAGAATATATGGAGCTTAATAAGCTTTTAGTGGGCTCTCCCTGACCCGCCCTCTTTAGATGATCTTGGGCCTCATGTAATGGGTTGGTCACTCTAGTTTTAACACAAACAGGCCCAATTTGATGTGATGTGTTTTTTTTTTAATCTGCAAATGTTAGTTGTACTTGTGCCGGACTTGAACCACTAGTGAAGAGTCAAAGCCTCTTACCTTCTCCTTGAAGTCTTGAACCATGGCGATATATGATTATTCAAACTGGAAATTGGAAAATGATGGTAACTTTTGATTTATAATATAATCATTGATATGTTCATTGGTGTTCATATGTGAATAGTATATGTGAACAAATTCGTCTACATATGAACAAATCAAGTTATGAATCATATTACATATGTTCACATGTGAATTGTTCTCACATGAACCTTATCCATTCAAATCGGGGAATCTCGAAGCATAGAAAATGTGTTTGCTTTGAAGACAAAACTACGAAATCGTGTTTGCCATTCACTAATCGCTTTAAGGGCTGCAAATTTATATGGGTTGATTGGACCATAACTCCGATTGGTTGTTAACTTGATTATTGTAACGTGTAACGTTTCCTAGCAACGTGCTAGATTTTATTAATACAATTGCTGCTAAAAGAAAATAGCAATACAACTGCTGACATTCACCACATGGCCGGGTCCAGTGCCAAAACAATCATATGAAGTTTATTACTTATAATAATATCAAGATAAACAGATTGAATGGAAGCCAACAAACACTTCTAGTCCATAACTTGTTTACAAAGTGAAAAACCAACCCCACAACTATGCAATCACATGACATTATCTGAGCCAAAATTAGCCACAATGCTAACAAAGCTATCATCAGACACTAGTGCACGCGAGACCCGGCCAGAGCTATCTCGTGGATTATTATCAGATTGGTCATCAACTTTTTTAGTTGCTGTGTTATGCTTTCCAACACAGCTTTTATATCTGAAATCTGTAGAGATAGCTTTTGCTTATCATCAAACCAAGCATCCCAATTCATCATATAAAACAAAACATTATTTTATATCGACTAGGTGGACATATATCTTCAAAGAATTCTAAACATCTGTGTAATCTGATAACCATGATTGTAACAAATAGTTATTAACAATTACATAAAGGGAGATATGTAAAGTTATCTAAAAATACAAATGCTTCATAGAGAAACCTCCATTTGATATAAATAACTAAATAAACATGAAATTAAGACAAAACCAAATCTTTAAAACGGAGGTTCAAGTAAGTAGCAACTATAATAAGAGAACCAACAAGTCTCAACGGGCTGCGTGATTATAGTCATGGTAATGGAACTTCTTATAGATATAATGAGACAACCATTTTGATCCGACAAAACAGAAAATTGCAGCAACGACGAGCATAGTTCTTGCAACAACTGAAATCATTCCTTTCTTAGTTGCAGCGCAATAGCCACTACTGCAAAGGAAAACACCTGCAGAGATACCTCGAGCGCCTTAAGTCCTTTGTATGCAGCACTACAGCTGCTGCAGTTCACTACATGGGTCCAATACCTGAAACAATCACATGAAGTTCAAGAATCATAGAAGTTTTATAGATTAAGAACTTAAATATGGTTGAAATTTATGCAAATAACCTGTCCATAAGCTTTTCTCTAGGACGGGTGGGCGAAGATCAGATCCATCAAATTTTTGCCCCCAATCAACTTGGCCGCCTGCAAATTTGTTTAGACACTTTCTATATGCAACCACACAAGCATCTGATTTGGTTGGCACGAAACAGACATTTTTCCAGTTAGAAAGACCCGCCTGCATCACTTTCTTTTCCTACAAGTTGCATACTTTTTCAAGATCGGGTCCAAATCAAAAGACAAAACTTTAATTATCAACTGAAATTTTATCTCGGGGAAGGGCTTTGCAGTTTTACCCCAACGTGAAGAATATACAAATCCGAATCCATAACCAAATTCTGCGTAATATGGTACATCCATCTAAAAGAAATTCGATCTATCCAAGCATCCCAATGTCTAGGGGAAACAATTATCAATCTGCTATTACCCGGGCTAACTGGAACAGCAATAAAGACCAATAGTGGCTGGCTAGGCGGGTTTTGTGCTACATGGTCTTGAATTAATCACATTAAATGAGTTAAGCACCGTGTTAAGATCTGGATTTATATATATTAAATCCATTTTAACCTTTTTGTTGGCTGATTTTGGCACGTTAACTGGATTTACCCCAAATGTGGTCACACTACCATAAAGCAGACAAGGAGGCACAAAATGCTATTTTCCGATTCGATGGTATGATGTAAAACCGTTTGTGTGTATTTTGTCTACATTTATATCAATAGGTCTACCTCCTTCCTGATCAAGCTTAACAGTGAAGGAAATATGTGTTAGGCGGGTGATTGTCAAGAATTTCAGAAAATGTGATTAAAAAAATACATGTGATGGCATAAGCACTTATCTGGGCTGTGGTGCCCCCAATATCCCATAATGCGCATATGGAATGTGAGCAGGATCCAAGAGATTTTCAAACAAGATTTCGTGCCTTAAGGTGTTATACTCTTGATCAAGATATATATATATATATATAGAGGTAGGATAAATTGAGACCAGCCAATAAAAAACGATAAGGGACCAGATCTGAGCGGTCCATTTTCTAGATCAGATCAAAAACGCGGAAGGGCATTACGGTCATTTTACATCCACTGTTATAAATACCCAAAATTTGTTCCTTTCCACCCTAAAAACCCGTCATCTCCATCTAACAGCCTCACCACCGTCTGACAACCTCACCACCGTCGTCCTCTGAATCAACGCCACCTTCTTCTTCCTCGTTATCTGCACATTCCGACGAATAATCCTATCGGAGCAATTTTCAGAATCCGGCAAGCGACGTTTTCTTCTTCTGAAATTGCAAATTGTAGATTCGTCCAACAGCGTTTTTTCCTCTGAAATTGCAAATTGCAGATTCCGGCCACCGGTGTTTTCTTCCTCCATCAATCCGCCACCGTCTTCTTCTTCCACGTTCCGACGAATTTTCCAATACAAATGGAAAATTACAATGAAGAAGTTAATTCAACTGCAAACAATGCTCAATCTCAATCAAGTAAATAATTCCTTTTTGTAATTATTGTATAATTTACTGTCAATTTAATTTTGAATAAACTGCTTTATTTTTTATTTTTTTATAATAATATATGTATGTTAACTGATACATTTATATTAACATTGAATAAATAGTCTGTTGAATCTACATTATTATATGATATTATGTGTTGTATTTAATACATTTTTATTTAATTGGAAAATTTGGTTTGTATGAGCTTCAAATATCTAGCACTAGGGGCTATTACACATTCTGTTTTTTTTTTACACAAAAATTAGATATGATACTCTTTTTATATACATTGTTTGTAAAAAGAAGGAAAAGAGTGTTGAGTTTCTGTGTATAGAGACAATTTATAATCAAAATAAGTCTTCTGTAACTTGTAACTTCATCAGATTACACATAGATAATATAACTTACACATGTGTAAGTTATATACCTTACACATGGGTAAGTTAATATAACTATAACTTAAACACGGATAAGTTAATATAACTATAACTTACACATGGGTAAGTTAATATAACTTATACATGGATAAGTTAATATAACTATAAGAAAGTGTTCTGCAACTTGTAGCTTACACATGTGTAAGTTATATAGCTTACCCATGGGTAAGTTAATATAACTATAACTTACATATGGGTAAGTTAATACAAGTATAAGAAAGTGTTCTGCAACTTGTAACTTACACATGTGTAAGTTATATACCTTACACATGTGTAATTACTAAAAATAGATCAACTTTTATTTTTAAACATGTGACTCATTTTATTGGTCAAGTATTTAAATTCTACACATTTTACCATGTCGAAACCAGACATCTTGTTAAAAAGTAAAAAGATCCAACTTGCCAACTCTTAGGTTGCACCCTCAAGTTATTCCATTGTATGTGAAATTTCAGTATGTTTAAAAATTGATTGCATAGTCATGTGACTGTTCTAATATTTCAGATGGATGAAGGTGTTCCCTGAGTTAGATTTACTTTACTGGAGGGACAATTTGGGATGTTGGAAGTGATGGGTGATTTGACTGATTTCTCAATGAGATGGGTGATTTCTTAGTTCCTACTGAAGTATTTGCAGATAGCCTTCGTCCTTTGCCTTCAAACGTTATCAAACCAAACAAGAGATTGTTATCATCCATGACTCTGATTATCGTCCTTAAGGTAAAAACCCGGTTTTTCATGATTTGACCTTTCAAATTCAGATGAGCTATATTTGTGTAGAGATTACAAGATGGGTGGGTCATGGATTGGGTAAAGGGTCAAAATGTGTAAATTTGACAAAAGGGTAGAAATTTCTAGCTTTAGTTGTTAGCACTAGGAATATACTTGTAGTTTATTTTTGACCTGTTTACTACTTTTTTCTTTAAAAAATAAATTAAATTGACCCATTTATAAATAACGAGTTGAAACCTATAAAAGATGTATTAGCTTCTGCTGCAAAGAATAGTGCAAACCCACAGATGTGTCGTCTTCAAAAGCCACAACTTTATCCGAAGCCTATCTTTTAATGTGTAAAACATCCTAGTTCATTTTTGAAAAAAATTAGACTAACTATATGGTCTTTTCCTCATATTTGACACACTAATTTGTGAAGTTTGTGTATTATTTTATACTTTTTTTTTGGCAAAAAGATTAAGAAGTGTTTCAGGTTAACCCCAGCTAACCCATTTCAATCCGCACAAACATTACACGTTTTGAGTCTTTACCCAACCTGCCCAGTTTACCCAATTTGATATCTGTATTTTATCTATATCTGATTAGTGATCTTTTCTAAAAATGGTTGTGACATATAAATCTGATTTTCTGCTGCAACTACTTAAAGAACTCAAGTCATATGTTACACTTACTGAAAAACTTGGAAGGTTGGTTGTCCAACTAGTAGCAGGGGGGAAGTGGTGTGAAATCTGTAGAAGTCGCATACTCATCTACTAGAGCTCCTGATGATCTGGACACTAGATTACTTCGTGCCATGATCACAAAAGGTCTCCTCGAGCCCATCTCCAGTATCTTCGTCAACATAGTGAATGCAGACTTTTTACAGCTGAACAAAGAGGTCTCACTTTAAGCATGATGATCAAGTTCTTCTATTAACTGACCAAGAAAAGTCAGGTGAGATATCATGACTCTGTATAATTTTTACGCAGAAATGTCGGTAAACCTGGTTGATTGGGTGGGCAATCAGTTGAGACAACTATATTTCCGTTACTGTTTATACCCGAGTTATGCTGGTCTTAATCTTTTTTAATCCAAGAAACTTTTATGCGAGATATGATTACTAGTTTGTTTACTGCATAATATGTGTGATGTGTTGGTTACACTGGTATATTACTATATTTGCTGCTATTGTAATATGTCTAATTTATATTCTTGTTTGTAGACATTCTCAACGGAAGCTGGCAACCAAACACAAGTGGGGATCAAGGTTCTGCAAGGTGAGCGTGAAATGGCTTCAGACAACAAAATGTTGGGCGAATTTGATCTTATGGGTATTCCTCCTGCTCCAATAGGCATGCCTCAAATTGAGGTAACATTCGACATCGATGCAAATGGTATCGTTACAGTCTCCGCCAAAGACAAAGCCACTGGCAAAGAGCAGCAAATCACTATCAGGTCATCAAGAGGTTTATCGGATGATGTGATTGAGAAGATGGTTAGAGATGCCGAGCTTCACTCCCAGAAGGATGCTGAAAGGAAGACACTCATTGATGCCAAAAACAACGCTGATACCACCATTTACAGTGTGGAGAAGAATTTGAACGAGTACAGAGACAAGCTTCCTAGTGAAGTTGTGTCTGCAATTGAGGCTGCTATAGCTGATTTAAGGAAAGGTTCTGGTAGTGAGGATGTTGCAGAGATTCAGGCCAAGATTGATGCTGCAAACAAGGCACAATCGAAGATTGGAGAGCACGTGCATGGGGGTTCAAAGGGCGGTTCTGACTCGGGGTCAGGAGGATCAGAAGGTGGTGAACAAGCCCCCGAGGCAGAATACGAGGAGGTAAAGAAGTAGAATTGCTGACTAGATTCTTCACTTTCATTTGATATTTTCCATGATTGCAAACATTATTAACAGTTTTTGTATCTAAAGCTATCATCGGAAAGATGGGATTTGTAGTAGAAATAATCACCAAATTTTTTTGTTATATGGCATTGCTATTTGTCCATTGGGGAGTTTTGAACTGAAATTTCAATGAGATGTTACTGATTTGGTCGGCTTGTTATCTTTGCCTGCTTGTAATATTTTATGATTTGTATGATTTTCTAGATATATGAAATCTGTCTGTGTAGTACTAACCCAACAAAGGAAGCATAACTTTTCATTATTTGGCTAGCATTCACTGAACACCTTCGTATCCCTCAAATATTTATGAAATATGATCCAGATATTAGGAGTTATGATCCGGATATCATAAGTTCATGATTATAGAACTGCATAGGACACTTATTTCTGATTAAAGAATGTTTTGGTTTGTGAATTAACATCTGCCTTTTGAGAAATCTTTTTATATAATGTTATTTATTTGATGACTTAGTTTACCTTAAAAATGTTTTTGATATATAACTTACACATGTGTAAAGTATACAACTTACACATGTGTAAGGTATACAACTTACTAGTTTTGGATAATCTGTTGCTTTTTGATATCTAACTTACACATGTGTAAGTTATTACATATGGGTAAGTAATACAACTTACACATGTGTAAGGTATACAACAAGTTAGTGTTTGATTTTCATAAAAAAAATGTACAATTTTTATGTTTATAGTTTAAGCTTAAACAAGAGCATTATAAATTTATAACCATCTAGTATTTAAGGAAATGATTTAGGAGGCTTAAGCATTAATAATTCACTTATGGCATTTTTCAACCCATTTGGCCAGTTTCTCTTTTAGGAAATTTTGTTCATGTTGATGTTACACGTTATATAAAAAAATATGTATCGACCCATTTTTTGGGTAATGGTTACCCAACTGAACTATATTTCAACAATACATCAAAAGGTTTTTACAAATATTGTGGCTTTGTGCCACAATTATTCCCATACATGACATGCCATATATGAGTGAACCATAAAAACAAGCTCAGAAGCTTACACCTGATCTTGTAAAGGAGAATACATGTGAAACATAAAACTGAACAACTAAGTATAATCTTCAATACGTATAGACAGCAACCTGATATTCTTCGACAGCCGTTAAGTCGACCTCAAAAATCTTTACCAGTATCTTGTTCTTTTTTCTAAATTCCAAAATTCAACTAAGCGAACCGTCTTATGTGGTTGTTTAAACTTCATGCTCGCTAGCTTAAGATGAACAGTGCTTTTCACGACCTCTTTCAATTAGGCTGGAGTTCGTTCCACGTTGGTAAACACACGATTGCTGTGTTCCTGCCAAATGTGTTAAGCAAGAGCAGCCACCAATAGTCTACCCATTACATTGTTACCCAACTTTCTCTTAAATATCAGTACCACTGAGCAGTAATATTAGCCCAACGCTCTCAGATTTACTGCATAATAGTTAATGGCCATGTGCCTTATCGAGTATCAAACCTGCAAGGAATATGAACATTCAAAGAAAAGGTGATCGTGTGAATCAAGCCCATTTTTACACAACGAGCAGCAAAGGAGATACAAGTTAGTTGCACTCCCAGCATCCCACAACTTTATTTAGCATGTAAAAGAATTTAGCCAGCATGTCGTAGAAAGTAAAGTAAGTGAAAGTTAAAAACATGAAAACAAGGTAGAGAAAAAATTTCCCTGAACCACAAGAGTAAATGAAACTCTTTCATTGTTATTCATCGAGTAAATATGCATAGACTTCGTTATAGAAGTGGAAGCAATAATATTAAGCATCATACCAGCAACCCTCTCAAAGTTGATCATGTACGGAATCTCCACAAGACCCTGTAAAAAAGAAAAGATCAAACTCGATACTGTTTCTTCAAAACTTAAGTGTCTATTAGCATGAGCTGAAGGTTATACAAAGAAATTAAATAAACCACTCACATTCATGGAAAACTTACTTGTGCCATAACATAAGGGATTGCAGAATACATTCCAGCTGCTCTTTCTCGGTAAAAAACTGTTCTTTCTACTGCGATCAAAGGTTGTACTGTGGAAGAGTTATTTACACCAAGAAACATGACAGCTGTATAATGTCAACAGCAACTGAAGTCAAGACGACGATGATATGTTTAATGTCAACAGGAGTCTAAGAACAGATACTTCGCATTTTTCTAGTTTGCTTCTTTGTATATCTATTTTTTCTTTCCTAGCAACACTAAAAAGACTAATAAAATGTAAGAAACGTACCAAATATGCTTTTACTTGAATGTAAACAATAGTGATATTTTTTTTATACAATATTGATACTAATGTACCACGGATATCCATTCCATTGACTTGATAAAATGATCAAACTTCTATATGACCCCATCAGCAAGTAACTGAGATGATAGCAGAACATTTAGGAAACAATATTAGTCGTATCCTAGGATTTGAAACTGAACTTTTCTAACAAGATAAATATAGATAAATATCATTCCAACACATAACTAGGACCAAAGGGCCACTAATTGGTTTCCACTCTTACATAAAACCCACATGGTCACTAATGAGTTGGTGATATTGTTTGGCAAGATCATAGGGACAGTCAAAGGAGACGGTAAGACTGTTCTACAAATATAAGTAATCAAATCATTTGGAGGTCTCTGGGCATGATCATAATTTGAGACGTCCCTACAAAATAAAACATAAGCCAAAGAAAAAAACATGTTTCCCAATACCGAAAAATCTAGCAAATGATTGGTTCAAAGACCCCATTAGTAGCATGGGTTTTGCAAGAAGAGCCTGAAGCAGGGCGTTACTTTTGCACACTACGCTAACAAGAGTTTGATTGAGCAAGTTGAATTTTCGCTCCATTAGCTTCTACATCGGTACTAATGTGTCCACTTGTTGGTCTGCAAAAATTAAAATTTAAAATCTGCTTAGTTTTTTTTTAAAGATACATACTGTACCAGAAGTTTCATAGTTTGTATATGAACTTGATTAACTGGACTTTCATTGGGCTTTTTTTTCTCAAAAAACCACTGCATTCCATACTCTCCAAAGTAACTCTTGTCTTAGGTGGTGTGACATGACTAAGACGGTGTGACGTGACTGATTGAACTCATGCCATCAGGGCCTATCTCTGCATGTTAAAGGGTATCTATATATTCAAAACAAGAGTTGTAAGGTGTTGCGGTGATGGTTGTATACTCCTTGCTGATGTGGAAACTTGTGCAACAGGGTCTAATGTATGATACATTGGGATTCTTTATATGCACAGGCATGAAGTTGAATGAGATACCATATTTTCTTGCAAAGAACGCAACCACCTAAATACCTAATGCACGTACTTTGCATCGTAACCCATGTCAGAAAAAGGCCTTTCATCTTTCGACAATTGGGTTACTGGCAAAGTGGGGACCGACACTGAGATGCATGTATCAGAAGATCAAGCATCTTCCTTAGTTCGACTCTAGTAAATATCTAAGTCCTTGCATGCAACACTAAAAACTGAGACCAGTAGATAAAGAAAGTCCTGGTCTTAGATCAACTACTCCTAATATGCATTCGACTTGAAATCATGTTAGGTCCAGATTTACTGGACTCGCTCCAGCCTCGACTACTGGAGCCTTACTGAAGATCTGTCCAGAAACGTGTTCTACTGGACCTACTCCAGACTTGGAATCTGGAGTCCTCTGAAGATTTGTCCAGAAATAATGGAAGACCAGTGAGCAAATACTTGTATAGGAAATCTGGAGTATTCTCCAGTTTAGCTCACTGGACTTCACCCCAGTCCAGATCTACTCTACTGAAGACGTTCTCACTGAAGTCAAGACTGAAGTCAGAATAAAGAAGACTGACAAATGGCGGAGTCCACTGGAAGTCTTACTAGATCTGTACACTGGAGGATTGTCAGTGTTCTAGACTTTACAAGTCTGAACACTGATATCAAGTAATTGACTTTTGCCTTTACACACTTTCCAAAGGACATTCCACTTGTTCTTTACCAAAGTTTATACGTGTGTAAAGGTGGTTGGTTAAAAGAATAAAGTCATATTGATGTGACTTTATCCTTGTACCTTAACCAATGCATTTAATTTTCTTGTCGGTTCATTAAATGCATGCAACCATATTTGTACGGCACAAAATTCACTGGTGAATTTTGTTGCCTATAAATACAAAGTTATTTCTTTGAGAAAATTACTTTAAAGCATACATTTAGCATTAGAGTGAATTTGTCTAAATACTCTCGATCTTAAACAGGGATACTTCACAACTTTAAGTATCTCGATCCAAAAGAGTTATTTAACAAATATAGATCATTTGTAATTCATAGGTTGTTAGGATACATACTTATTTGTATTATCTTGATTCCGCACAACCTTGTATTTTATTTAACATCATAAATAAAATACACCTTGAAAAATACATAAAGTTCCACTTTACTTGTTTATTGCTTTAAGTCGTGTATTACTTTATTTATATACTTGCATTTATATTTAAGTAATACTAGTCCATTCTAGTGATTATTAGACTTGTTGTATTATACACTTTCCGGGTTAACCATCGTATTTGGGACCTCACATTTGGTATCAGAGCAGAAGGCTAAACATTGCCTAGATCTGCTTCTTTGATGGCCATCCCTGAAAATACACAAGGAAGTTTTAATTTTGGTCCCGATCCTAATGTTAATATTAATGATCAAAATAATGAACCACCTATTGTTAATAACACTAATCCACCTCCTCTCCTACTCCTGCTTCTCCACACGTGCATGTGCACTATTCAAATAATCCTGTTCCTAAATTCAGTGGGAACAGTGATGAGTTTGGTACGTGGAAGGCTAGGATGATATTACATATCACTGGTATTGAGAGGAACATGATGAAAATCTTAAATGAAGGTCCTTATGTCCCTACATCACCTCTCAATCCCCTTCTTGATCCTTATGGATCTAGAAGAGGAAGGGAAAAGAGGGAGGAACATTGGTCTGAAGAGGAGAGGAGATTGGTGAATCTAGACACCCTTCTCAAAAACATGATCCTCGGGGCCATTCCAGAAACCCTAATTCCCACACTAGTTCTTTTTCCTAGTGCTAAAACCATGTGGGATGAACTTCTAAACCAGCATGAAGGAGGAGATGACACCATTGTCACCAAAAAGGTCTCCTTAAACAAGAGGTATGAGTCATTTTTTGCTCAGCCTAATGAGTCTCTCACTAGTACTTACACCAGATTTATGAGTATCATAAACCAGTTGAGAGGTCTTGGGGTTGAAAAGGACAAGGATATACTTCTGGAGAAATTTTGTGATATTCTGCCCACCAAATGGTCTCACATGATCCTGGTCTTACGACAAGGTAAACTCTGCACACACACACACTCTCAACTTTATATGGAGCTTTCAGGTACACTGAAGAAAATCAAGCTCAGAGAGTGGTGGCAGAACAAGATGCTTATAACCATGCCTCCAGTAGTCCTAATGTGGTTAGTCATACTGAACCACAAAGTACAGCACTGATATCTTCTGAGAATGTATTTTCTATGAAGAAGATGGTGTCTGAACTCATGGATTCTGGAGAGTCCAGTCAAATCTCTCCAGACTGTTGTGATGAAACTGATGATGATGACCTTATTGCAATGATTTCTAAAACGTTTAACCGTTTCAAAGCAAGAGCAAATAGGCCATCTGGACAATTTGCATCCAGTTCTTCAACTGATAAGACCAATTTGACATGCTTTAAGTGTGGTAAAAAGGGTCATTTCATGAAAGATTGCAGGTCCAGCCAGTTTGTATCCAATCCTGGTCCATTTTCTTCAAATAATAAGCCTGATGATAGCTATAAATTGAAATATAAAAAGCTTAAGGCCCAGATTGCTCTCATGGCACGACAAATGGAAAACAATAATAAGTGCATGATCGCAACAACTGAAGAGAAGTGGGTTCCTTCTGATGAATCATCTGCTGATGAAGAAGAAGAAAGAGATTGCTGTTACATGGCTCTGCAGACGAAGAGCACCTGGTGAAGGAAGATGTCACATCTGGACGATGGGTGGACATTGTTATTAAAAGGTTAGTGATTATGATACTGCAACTGACCAAGAATTAAAACTGGACATCGCTGAAGCTCTTAATTCTGATTTAATATTGTTGAAACTGTTAGATCTGACTGTGTAAATGGTCTAGAAACAGATTTTTCTGAAATAACTGTTTTAAAATCAAAATTGAAAGAACTTCAAGACATTGAACTGGCATTTCAAGCCCAGGTTCTGGTAACTGAACAATTGATTCAAGAAAAACAAGATCTTGAAGTCATTTTAGAGAAAGAAAAACTGGTGATTAAATCATGGCTAGAAACCAGAAAGCCATATGATGCTGGAGTAAATCAATTTCTTGCTCAAAAACGTGCATATTTAGATGGAAATACTCATGTAGCATCATTAATACCAGTAATCGATCGATTACCAGAGGGGTTCAGGCCCACCACTGTTTATGATGAGCCTGTAACTCCCAAGGCCAATATTTTCCCAGTTCAATCCCCAGAGGTTAAGACTGGAGCATTCCAGATGACTGCTCCAGTTAAAGAGGTTTATCGGAATAAACCTTTGCCTCAGACCAATCCCCTACCTAAGCCTAGAACTGGAAAGGCTAAGGTATCATCTGATGAAAACGTTTTGTCCAGGTTAGAGAGCCAGATTCAAATACTGACTCGTCAATTTCAAAGTTTTAATGCAACATTAAACTTTATTGAGGGTACTTCATCTGGCCCTAGACAAAATACAAAACCTTTTGCAAAGAAAGATAAATCTATTTCTCCAGTTGAGAAAAAGAAAAAGGTTTCAAAACTATCAACCCCAATGGTCTTTTCAACTAAGACCACTGTTGAAGAAAGTGAACTAAACCAGATTGCCCCAGGGACCTATAAGGGAGGGTCCAGTGAACCCATCAGTCGATGGGTTCCCAAATCTAACTGATAATATCTGGTGGATGTGCAGGGCGATCGAAAGAAATATATCTGGTATCTTGACAGTGCTGCTGGCAGGACGATGACCGGATGTAAGACCCTGCTGGAGGAGTTCACCATTTCTGATGGACCCTCCATTACTTTTGGGAATGATGGTTGTGGAAAGACTGAGGGATACGGTGTTCTGAACAATGGACAAGTCAAGTTCAGACGTGTTGCATTTGTGAATGGTTTGAAATATAACCTGATCAGTGTAAGCCAACTGTGTGATGATGGCTATCAAGTTCTATTCAATATTGCTCAGGGTATCGTATTCAACAAGGACTGGAAGGTAGTGTGATTGCTCCCAGAAAAGGGAATGTGTACGTGATGGATATGGAAAGCTCTCCTTCAGAGCAGGGTTTCTATACTCAAGCTGATGAAGACACAAACTGGTTATGGCATAAAAGGTTATCCCATTTAAATTTCAAGAATATTAATAAGTTGTCCAGAAAACAACTTGCAGATGGGATACCTTCAGTTTCCTTCAAAAAGGAAAGGCCATGTCCAGGATGTGAGATGGGTAAGCAGAAGCGTACCAGTTTCAAGACCAGACAGAATTTCAGCATATCTGAACCTCTTCATATGCTTCATATTGACCTCTTTGGTCCAGTGAATGTTCAGACTCGTGCTGGTAAAAGATACACCCTGGTAATAGTAGATGAATTTTCCAGATATTGTTGGGTTATCTTTCTCAGGTCTAAAAGTGAAGCTGCTGCTAAAATCATCAGTCTTATCAAGCAAATTGAGCTCAAGTACAGTCGAAAGGTGTGTCAGTTAAGAAGTGACAATGGAACAGAATTCCAGAATGCAACTCTGGAGTCATTCTGTACTGACACTGGCATCTCCCAGAATTTCTCATCAGCCCGTTCTCCAGAACAGAATGGAGTGGTGGAAAGGAAGAATCGAACGCTGATAGAAGCTGCCAGGAGTATGCTTGCTGAATCTGGTATGTCTACCAGTTTCTGGGCTGAAGCAATTGCTACTGCTTGCCACACCCAGAACCGGTCAGTGTATGTGAAGCGACACAAAAAGACAGCCTATGAAGTCTTAGGAAATAGAAAACCAAATATTGGTTATTTTCACGTTTTTGGATGTCCAGTTTACATCCTGAACGACTCCAGTCAGTTAGGCAAATTTGATGCCAAAGCTGATGAAGGTTATTTCTTAGGCTATTCAGCCATTCGCAAGGCCTTCAGAGTCTACAACAAGAGACTGGAGAAGGTCCATGAGTCAATTCATGTCACATTTGATGAATCAAATGCTGCAATCAACAAGAAGCCAGCACTTGACACTCCCCCAGTAACTCCAATTGTCTTCTGTGAATCTGGTCCTATCAACTACAATAAAGAAGATTCAGAAGACACAGTTTCCAGTCATCCTGATCTGGAACCTGTTTAGAAAAAGAAACGCTCCAGTGGTACTCCATTCTATCCTTCTATTATTTTCAAACTACCCTCTGAAATTAATATTGGATCAGATGTTCGTACTACTCCCCCAGTATCAGTGTCAGTTGAGAATATACCAGAAATGCCTTCAAATGAAGAATTTCATGATGCAAATCGTGATTTAAATGACTCAGATGAAGATGCTGAAGTAGTCTGGCAAGATCCTCCTCCTGAAGCAACTCCAGAGGAGACTCAACTGAATTCTTGCACTGATATTATTGTCAGTAACAATCCTATTCAGTACTCCAGATGGACAAAAGCTCATCCTATTGATCAGATCATAGGTGACTCCAGTAGAGGAGTTCAGACCAGAAGAGCCTCTAGTAATCAATGCTTATATGTTAGTTTTCTATCATTGATGGAACCAAAGAAGACTGACGAGGCTTTGGAAGATCCAAGTTGGGTGACTGCTATGCAAGAAGAGCTTCACCAGTTTGAAAGGAACAAGGTCTGGTATCTGGTTCCTTTCCCAGTTGGAAAGAAAGAACCAATTGGAACAAGATGGGTCTCAGGAACAAGGTAGATGAAGATGGCCACGTAATCAGAAACAAGGCCAGACTGGTAGCACAAGGCTACTGCCAGTCAGATGTCGATTTTGATGAATCATTTGCTCCAGTGGCTAGACTTGAAGCGATCAGAATATTCTTAGCATTCGCTGCTTATCATCAGTTCAAGGTCTACAGATGGATGTAAAGAGTGCTTTCTTGAATGGAAAGCTTGAAGAAGAAGTTATGTCAGACAACCACCAGGTTTCGTTGATGAAAAGCATCCACATTGGGTATATCGTCTGGACAAAGCGCTTTATGGCCTCAGACAAGCCCCACGTGCCTGGTATGACACTCTGACTAAACATTTATTGAAAAATGGTTTCAAAAGAGGTGCAATTGACAATACCTTATTTATTCTTCATGAAAACGGTAATCTGTTAATGGTACAAATTTATGTTGATGATATTATTTTTGGGTCTACTGATGAAAACATGTGCAAGAAATTTTCGAAAATAATGTCAACTGAATATGAAATGAGTTTGATGGGTGAATTAACGTATTTTCTTGGACTCCAGATTAAACAAAACAAAGATGGCATTTTTATTAATCAGGAAAAATATGTTAGAGATCTTTTAAAGAAATTTGATATGAACTCTTCACCATCTAAACCAACTCCGATTTCTGCACCACTGACACTGGACTCCGATCCAGATGGTAAACCAGTGAACACCACTGTCTACAGAGGCATGGTTGGTTCACTGATGTATTTAACTGCCAGTAGAGCCAGATATTATGTTTTCAACATGTTTATGTGCCAGATATCAGTCTAATCCAAAGGAATCTCATATGCTTGTTGTAAAGCGCATACTGAAGTACCTTAAGGGTGTCCCCAGTTTGGGTCTTAGGTATCCCAAAGGCTCAGGCATGGATCTAATGGGTTATTCAGATTCAGATCATGCAGGTTGTAAGATAGACAGGAAATCCACTACTGGTGGATGTCATTTCCTTGGTGGCAAACTGGTCAGCTGGACCAGTAAGAACCAAACTTCAGTTTCATTGTCCACTGCTGAAGCTGAATACGTGTCTGCAGCCAGTTGTTGTGCTCAGATACTCTGGATGAAGAACCAGTAGCTTGATTATGGTATTAAGTATTCAAAGACCCCAATCTTTTGTGATAATACCAGTGCCATTGCTATCTCAAACAATCCAGTCATGCACTCCAAACGAAGCACATTGATCTCAGGTATCACTTCATTCGTGATCATATTATGAAAAACAACATTAAACTCCATTTTATTCCCACTGACAAACAACTCGCTGACACTTTTACTAAACCTCTGGATGTCAAAACTTTTGAATATCTTGTTGGTGAGTTGGGAATGTTAAACCCTTAAATCTGGAACCTTGGTATTGAACGCCATTGTGTACTACTGAGGATCTTTGATTTAAAGATTTATAAATTTATAACTGCTCAGATATTGAACGCCGTTGTGTACTATCTTTGCATTAATAGATTTCTGGATCAACATTCCAAGGGGAAAGACTTGAAAGATATTTTTGTTCTTAAAAATGTTTTAAGTTCAGGGGGAATTTATTAATTTATTTTCTCACTGGACAAATTCTTCAGAAAATATTACTGGTACTTTGTAAATGTGTCCCTCTCATTTGTCTGTATTAGTTGACGTGCATGTTTAAGGTCACCAGTCTCTTTCAAATGGTTTTCACTGGTACTTTACTGGAGTGTCCCTCCAGTGTACCATCAGTTAATGTTCACTGGACTAATCCACCAGTGATACTGGAGTGCCAGTCAACCTCCAGATGCACTGAAATATGTCATAATATTTTCTAAATACTTGGTCATTGTGCGTGCCACGTAAGCAAACTTTTTCGAAGATATTTATCTTAAATCCTACGTGGCATGTAAATTTTTCAAACACAATGATGGTCTTTTTACATTGGGAAAACAAAAAGTGCAACTTGATACTGTTTGTGGGCTGTAAACCGTCACACATTTATGTGTGATGTGATGTAATTAATGCGGATCTCAGAACCCGACCAAAATTTTATTTGATAATTTCAAATTAAACCGTTTGAGTTCCACATTCTCTCTCCTATATATACCCACTTTCACTTTCAATTGCATTACTTCGAACATATTTACTCCCAAATCTTTCAAATTCCTTCATTTATTTCTTCATTCAATTTCCAATCATAATCATCTCTCATATTTACTCCATTTCCATTCAATTCTTCATCAAATCTTCATCAAAACCCTAAATTTTCAATTTCATCTTCATCTATTCATATTCAAATGGCACAAGACAATCTAAATCTCCTAAAAATCTGCTCGCCGCTGAATATGATCCGACTGAAAATGTTGAAAGGGCACCTCATATCACATTAGAGGCAAAAGCTATAAGAATAAACATGAATAACTGGATGGCCAGACTTTCACTTTCCAGTGTTCATGATGCCAAATCTGTTATTGGGAGATAAAACACATTTTTTCTCTCATGTCCATTATATGGTGCGTTGACATTAAATCCAGGGAGGATGTACCATGACTATCTTTGTGAATTCTGGTACACTGCACAATATGATGATGCAACTTCATCAATTACTTATTCTCTGAAGCAAGGTACCAGATCCTTGGGTTTCACTGTTAGTTTACTCAGGTCTGTTCTACAGTTGAATTATTTTGAATAGAATGAGTTGCCCATTGAACTTCCCTCTGGTATCAATACAAGGGAAGTGTGCAGACTGATGGGGCACACAGATATTATGGATGAGCATGGCCAGCTATCCAGGAAGGGAACAGTTTACATGAGCAAACTGACAGACTCATGGAGATTATTCTTCACACATATCGTTGAATGTTTGGGAGGCAGTTCTGGAGGGTTAGACCAGATAAATCAAACTCATCTCCAGATTGCCTACTGCCTCTGGTTTGGACAGAGTGGATTCGCTCAGATCCTATTTGATGATCTGTTAGAGCGTCTTAGAGGTAAAGGTAAGAAAAGCCTTTGTTCCATATATACGTTTTCTTTCACTAATGTTTAAAAGAGCTCTTGGAGACCAGTACGATTTTTAAACTACTCACTTTTCTGTGAGTGAGTATATGAGGGATCTGACCAACCTAAGATCTCCACTGAATGAGGTAGATATTCCTCAGTCCATGCTCTCTTTTCAAAGGGAAGAAGTAGAAGTGGCTCCAGGTAGAGGTCAAGTTGGTGAAGGACCCTCTGGTGACCAAGATGTACAGATTATAGAAGCTGTACAACCCATTAGACAAGTGGCTCCTGAAGGTCAAGGACCAGAAAATGTTGAACCTTCCAGACGACCAAGATCAAGGCGTCTGATGAGAGCTGGAGTTCAAGTGAATCCAGAAAGACATCCTGGTGATGTAATGAATTTGGATGGGTCTCCGATTTTTGAACCTGAGAGAATGTTGAACAAGTTATTGAGCAAGAGAATGTACAAGTTATTGGGCAGGTGATTGTTGAACAAGAAGAAAATGTGGCTCAAATTATTGAGCAGGTTGTTGAGCAGGTAGAACAAGTTGTTCAGGCTGATGAACAAGTATCTGGTGAGCAAGAGGCTCGAATCGATTTGAATGTTGAAGCAGTGAACAGGCTGGTGAACTGGTTGGTGCTCAGGCTGGTGATACAACTGTTGGTGAAATGTTTTGGGATGAGGCTGATTCTCCCATGTCAGAAGATCAAAATTTTGATGTCAATATGAACTTTCTGGGTGAGGATGTTGTACAAGTTGAAAGTCTACCAGAATGCCACCACCTCCACCAGAAACAAATATGCCGCCACCTCCACCAGAATCAAACATGCCACCACCACCTTCAATTCCAGAAATACTCAATACTTCACTCCTGCAACCATTCAAACTTCACAATCTCAACCTCCACCACTTGAAACTCCAGTCAACGTATCTGAACCTCGTGCGCTGGACTCAACAGTTGTAACATCTGAAGCTGCAACTGAAGAGGACTGGGCACAAGTACCATTAATGACCAGATTGCTTTCTCATCTTGAACCTACCAGTGGTCTCTCCACTTCGTCTTCAGCTGAGGTCCAAGGCCTTTTAAGTAAGGTGGCGGACCTGGAGAGATCACTCCAGACTCATCGCAGGTTATTTCAGACTTTAAATCTTTATTATCAAATAACCTTGCATCTGAGATGAATATTTGCTGGAAATGAGAAGCTTGTTTTTGAGAAGCTTGATGAACTGGTACTGGCCACTAATAACAACACTGAAAACATCAAAGTGGCAGTCCAGGGATTGGAGACAGGGCTGGTGAACTGCTGTTCAGACTGCAGTGAAAGGTGAACTTGTTCAACCACTGGCAGGTCTGAAAGAAGAGGTTCAGAAGTTGGTTACCAGGATAAGTTCTCTGGAGAGTAGGCCCACACTTGATCAGGCTGCTGTTGTTAGCACGATTAGTGATGAATGTACAAAGAAGTTCAGAATCAGTATGCTGAAAGAATTATCTGAAGAAATTTCTGAGACTGTTCTTCGTACCATTCAAGATGGGGTGTTACCCCAAGTGGAGAAGTTGATGGAAGAAAAATTGCCAAAGCACTTGCCTAAAGAAGTTGAAACTGTTAAAAAGGAAGTGCAGGCACTCAAGAAAATTGTGACTGATACAACTCCAGTGGCTGGAAGAACCTTTGGTGCACTGGACAGACATATGCTAGAACAATTATGGAATGATCTCAAGTCCAGAACTGGTGATCATTCCAAGGGGGAAAAGTCGTCTGGTGTCCAAGAAGGGTTGATTAGAAAG
>CM067169.1:72612614-72649105 GCA_034093135.1 Erigeron breviscapus | reverse complement strand
GAGTGCCGATTTCCGTGATATCCGATCGGGATGCCCGATTTACTTCAAAATTTTGGAAGGCGTTCCAGAAATCTATGGGTACTCGTCTCGGCATGAGTACGGCGTTCCACCCACAAACTAATGGTCAAAGTGAAAGAACGATCCAAACATTGGAAGATATGTTAAGAGCTTGTGCTATTGATTTTGGTGGTAATTGGGATGTGCATCTTTCTTTGGTTGAATTCTCCTACAATAATAGCTATCATGCTAGCATTGGAATGGCCCCATTTAGAGCATTATATGGGAGATTGTAGGTCACCGCTAGCTTGGGCAGAAGTTGGTGAAAGCCAACTCGTTGGGCCCGAAATTGTTATTGAAACGACGAAAGTGATCTCACAAATCAAAGAAAAGTTAAGAGTGGCCCGAGAACGACAATTGAAATATGCTAATGTTAGACGACGACCCCTCGAATTTGAAGTTGGTGATTATGTTTTATTGAAAGTATCCCCGTGGAAAGGTGTCTACCTAAAATTAGTAAACAATCATAAAGCAACCTATTACTCACGTTAATAAAGTCATATCTCAGGCCTACACACCTACAACATGACTCAAGACACGACATACGCATTGGAGGTTCAAACGTTACTTCATTTTATACTTAAACTCTGTTGCGCCGCAATCACACACATTGCGCCGCAACTTAACACTCTGCTTTACAATTGCGCCGCAACCCACTCGTTGCGCCGCAGCACAAACCTCCCCAGTTGTGCCGCAACCAATACGTTGCGCCGCAACTTATTCTTCTGGAAACTAGTTGCGCCGCAACTAGACGTTGCGCCGCAACCCGACACGATTCTGCACAACTTCGACCAAAAGGACCCCAAACCAGATCCAAACGACTCCAAGTCAATTACCAGACTTTGATACATCAAAATCCTTCATTTTTAGATCATTAAAATGCAATTATCTTCTTTATTAAACCCGTGTTGAAGGATTTTCGGCTTAAAATTTGATAGGGAATCATGGGGGGCGGCTAGGGCTTGAGAAGGAGGTTATTTTTCTGCATATTAACATCTAATGACTCCTTCCTAAACCTTAATCCCGTTTTTGACTTTCACCACATGTCAAATTTGGTCCCTAGGCTTCATAAGGTCATATTATTAGCCCAAAACACCTCTATGGACTATATACAACTTGATACACACTTTGAACACCTCTAAAAGGCATAAAACTACATCTTTAACACCTTACTACATCCATCAATTAGACATCCAAGTCTCCCACATAAACTACGTTAACCACACATAAGCATTAAATCTTCCATAGATTTAACAGACACGTTAGGTTGACTTAACGACTCTAGTCAACCGTTAATTAAAAAGTTTGGGATGTTACAGATGGATTCTGCTGGGGGCTGGGGTGCATCTGCAAGTCAATCTGGAGGATCTTCATGGGGTAAACAAACTGACCAAGGTCAGTCAGATGGATGGGGAACTAAGCAGGCTGCAGATGGAGTGAGTAAAGATGACGAGGCTAGTGGTTGGGGCAAAAAACCATCTGTGAATGCGGGAGATTCTGGAAAGTGGGGAAGTGCTGACAATGAAACTGATGGTGGAAGTGGTTGGGGCAGTAATAACAAGGGTGGGGGATCCTCTTGGAGTAAGCCAGCGGATGGTGGGGGGTCATCATGGGGTAATCAAGATGGTGGATCTACTTGGAGCAAACAAGAGGGAAGCCGTGGGGCTGGGGGTGGAAATGCTTGTTTCAAGTGTGGTGAGACTGGCCATATGTCGCGAGAATGCCCCCAGGGGGGTGGTGGTGGTGGCAAAGGAAATTGCTTTAAGTGTGGTGAGAGCGGCCATATGTATAGAGAGTGCCCCAAGGGTGGTAGTGGCAGTTGCGGAATGCTTGTTTTAAGTGTGGTGAAATGGGGCATATGTCCAGGGAATGCCCCCAAGGTGGTGGTGGTGGTGGTAGCAGAAGTTGCTACAAGTGTGGTGAGAGTGGCCATATGTCCAGGGAGTGCCCTCAAGGTGGTGGTGGGGGTAATGCTTGTTTTAAGTGTGGTGAGACAGGGCATATGTCTCGTGAATGCCCCCAGGGTGGTGGTAGTGGGGGTGGAGGTGGCAGAGGAAATTGCTTTAAGTGTGGTGAGACTGGCCATATGTCGCGGGAATGCCCCCAGGGGGGTGGTGGTGGTGGCAAAGGAAATTGCTTTAAGTGTGGTGAGAGCGGCCATATGTCTAGAGAGTGCCCCAAGGGTGGTAGTGGCGGTGGCAGAAGTTGCTACAAGTGCGGTGAGAGTGGACATATGTCTCGGGAATGTCCTCAGGGTGGCGGCGGTGGTGGCGGTGGCAGAAGTTGCTATAAGTGTGGTGAGACTGGCCATATGTCGCGGGAATGCCCCCAGGGGGGTGGTGGTGGTGGCAAAGGAAATTGCTTTAAGTGTGGTGAGACTGGCCATATGTCGCGGGAATGCCCCCAGGGTGGTGGTGGTGGTGGCAAAGGAAATTGCTTTAAGTGTGGTGAGAGCGGCCATATGTCTAGAGAGTGCCCCAAGGGGTGGTGGCGGCGGTGGCAGAGGTGGAAGCTATGGTGGCGGTGGCAGAGGTGGAAGTAATGGCGGTGGTGGTTGGGGTGCAGGGGGTTGGGGAAGTGAGAAGGCATCTGATGCAGGTAAAAAGGATGATGGTCAATCAAGTGGTTGGAGTAGTGGTTGGAGCAGTGGTCTTCAAACAGGGGGAGGATGGGGTAATACAAATGCTTCTGATGTAGCAGGAAAAAAGGATGACACACAAGGAAGCCAGTGGGGTGGTGGTGCTAATCAAACTGCAGGTGGTTGGGGATCTGATGGAGGTACGAAGGCTGATGCAAAGGGAGGTAGTTGGGGCAGCGGTGGTGATCAATCAGGTGACTTTTTTACATTTTTCTTATCATATAACATGAAGACTCTTTACTTATTCTCTCTTTAATCTATTGGCCAAAGTCTGAAGCACTAATATGTTTGTTGTTGTGCAGCTGATAAAAAGGAAGGTTGGGGCGGTAGTGGTGGTCATCAAACAGGAGGCGGAGGATGGGGATTGCAGGTGATAAAAAGGACGTTGCTGAAGGAAGCGGCTGGAAGAAGTCAGGATGGTAATAAAAAGGTGCGTGTCTTTTACATCACGGCTCTTTCATAGCTGTATTATATAGTGACATGTTGACACAGATATTTATATGGCTCTGTTCCAACTTTAGTGTTGGGACGACTTGTAATACTAATTGCTGAGAATGTGGATGACATCCTCTTTGGTGTTTCAATGTCTTTGATTGCAAAAACTGATGTTGGATTTCACAATCAAACATTATGTTTGTGTGTATAGAGGAACCTCTTTAAACAATATTTTCTTGATGTAGAAAGGGTTAAATTTTCACGAATTAACAGATTGAGAATGCCTTGGAGAACCAGATATAATGGAAAGGATTGTGGTGTGTCCGTGATGCGTCACATGGAAACGTATAAGGGGGGTGGACTTCCGGGATTCAACTCTGGACTCAAAGTGGAAGGTGGCGAACAAGATGACCAACTAGTTAAGCTGAGACACAAATACCTATCCAAAACTTTGCTTTCAGATATTAACGAGGCTAAACTGAAGGTTACCTTAGAATTAAAGGCTTACATGAAATTACCAAATGAGGAGATTGTCCTTCTAGGAGATGATGCAGAAGCGAGGATTGAGGAAAGACTTCAAAGATGTGGATGATCAGAATGAAATAGAAGAAAATGTAATAGCATTTGGGGTCATGAAATCTTATTTCCTGTTTTGAAAGATCAGAACTCGGTGTTATGGTTTATTAGGAACTTATGTTTATTTCTGTGTAACTCCTTGATAGGAACATGTTTAGCTGATTAGATATAAGTGATGTATATTTATGATAATTGATTTTAGATTCTACCTGCTGACAAATTCTAAGTACATTATGAATCTCAAGTATTAAATTAGGCCTGTCAATGGATGGATATGGATTGGATCATGATCCGATCCATTAGTCATCCAACTTAAATGGATCATGATCCGATCCATGATCCAACATAATGGATCATGATCCGATCCATTAGTCATCCAACTTAAATGGATCATGATCCGATCCATGATCCAACATAATGGATCATGATCCGATCCATGATCCAACTTAAATGGATCATGATCCGATCCATGATCCAACTTAAATGGATCATGATCCGATCCATGATCCAACTTAAATGGATCATGATCCGATCCATGATCCAACTTAAATGGATCATGATCCGATCCATGATCCAACTTAAATGGATCATGATCCGATCCATGATCCAACTTAAATGGATCATGATCCGATCCATGATCCAACTTAAATGGATCATGATCCGATCCATGATCCAACTTAAATGGATCATGATCCGATCCATATCCAATGGATTGGATCATGATCCGATCCATTAGTAATCCAACTTAAATGGATCATGATCCGATCCATGATCCAACATAATGGATCATGATCCGATCCATATCATCCAACTTAAATGGATCATGATCCGATCCATTAGTCATCCAACTTAAATGGATCATGATCCGATCCATGATCCAACATAATGGATCATGATCCGATCCATGATCCAACTTAAATGGATCATGATCCGATCCATGATCCAACTTAAATGGATCATGATCCGATCCATGATCCAACTTAAATGGATCATGATCCGATCCATGATCCAACTTAAATGGATCATGATCCGATCCATGATCCAACTTAAATGGATCATGATCCGATCCATGATCCAACTTAAATGGATCATGATCCGATCCATGATCCAACTTAAATGGATCATGATCCGATCCATGATCCAACTTAAATGGATCATGATCCGATCCATGATCCAACTTAAATGGATCATGATCCGATCCATGATCCAACTTAAATGGATCATGATCCGATCCATGATCCAACTTAAATGGATCATGATCCGATCCATGATCCAACTTAAATGGATCATGATCCGATCCATGATCCAACTTAAATGGATCATGATCCGATCCATGATCCAACTTAAATGGATCATGATCCGATCCATTATCCAACTTAAATGGATCATGATCCGATCCATGATCCAACATAATGGATCATGATCCGATCCATATCCAGATTTTTTCAAACGGATGGATCATCATCGGATCGATCCATATAATTAATTGGATAATTGGAGCGATTTGTTGGATGCCTTAATGGATTAATGGATATATTTTTTGCTCCAATAAGTCATTTAGTTGGATTGGATTGGATTGGATATGGATCAAGATCCAATCCATTGCCACCCCTACCAGAATATATGGAGCTTAATAAGCTTTTAGTGGGCTCTCCCTGACCCGCCCTCTTTAGATGATCTTGGGCCTCATGTAATGGGTTGGTCACTCTAGTTTTAACACAAACAGGCCCAATTTGATGTGATGTGTTTTTTTTTTAAATCTGCAAATGTTAGTTGTACTTGTGCCGGACTTGAACCACTAGTGAAGAGTCAAAGCCTCTTACCTTCTCCTTGAAGTCTTGAACCATGGCGATATATGATTATTCAAACTGGAAATTGGAAAATGATGGTAACTTTTGATTTATAATATAATCATTGATATGTTCATTGGTGTTCATATGTGAATAGTATATGTGAACAAATTCGTCTACATATGAACAAATCAAGTTATGAATCATATTACATATGTTCACATGTGAATTGTTCTCACATGAACCTTATCCATTCAAATCGGGGAATCTCGAAGCATAGAAAATGTGTTTGCTTTGAAGACAAAACTACGAAATCGTGTTTGCCATTCACTAATCGCTTTAAGGGCTGCAAATTTATATGGGTTGATTGGACCATAACTCCGATTGGTTGTTAACTTGATTATTGTAACGTGTAACGTTTCCTAGCAACGTGCTAGATTTTATTAATACAATTGCTGCTAAAAGAAAATAGCAATACAACTGCTGACATTCACCACATGGCCGGGTCCAGTGCCAAAACAATCATATGAAGTTTATTACTTATAATAATATCAAGATAAACAGATTGAATGGAAGCCAACAAACACTTCTAGTCCATAACTTGTTTACAAAGTGAAAAACCAACCCCACAACTATGCAATCACATGACATTATCTGAGCCAAAATTAGCCACAATGCTAACAAAGCTATCATCAGACACTAGTGCACGCGAGACCCGGCCAGAGCTATCTCGTGGATTATTATCAGATTGGTCATCAACTTTTTTAGTTGCTGTGTTATGCTTTCCAACACAGCTTTTATATCTGAAATCTGTAGAGATAGCTTTTGCTTATCATCAAACCAAGCATCCCAATTCATCATACTCTTTAAAACAAAACATTATTTTATATCGACTAGGTGGACATATATCTTCAAAGAATTCTAAACATCTGTGTAATCTGATAACCATGATTGTAACAAATAGTTATTAACAATTACATAAAGGGAGATATGTAAAGTTATCTAAAAATACAAATGCTTCATAGAGCAAACCTCCATTTGATATAAATAACTAAATAAACATGAAATTAAGACAAAACCAAATCTTTAAAACGGAGGTTCAAGTAAGTAGCAACTATAATAAGAGAACCAACAAGTCTCAACGGGCTGCGTGATTATAGTCATGGTAATGGAACTTCTTATAGATATAATGAGACAACCATTTTGATCCGACAAAACAGAAAATTGCAGCAACGCCAAGTGTAGTTCTTGCAACAACTGAAATCATTCCTTTCTTGGTTGCAGCCGCAATAGCCACTGACGCAAAGGAAAACACCCGAAGAGACACCTCGAGCGCCTTAAGTCCTTTGTATGCTGCACTACAGCTGCTGCAGTTCACTACATGGGTCCAATACCTGAAACAATCACATGAAGTTCAAGAATCATAGAAGTTTTATAGATTAAGAACTTAAATATGGTTGAAATTTATGCAAATAACCTGTCCATAAGCTTTTCTCTAGGACGGGTGGGCGGAAGATCAGATCCATCAAATTTTTGCCCCCAATCAACTTGGCCGCCTGCAAATTTGTTTAGCCACTTTCTATATGCAACCACACAAGCATCTGATTTGGTTGGCACGAAACAGACATTTTTCCAGTTAGAAAGACCCGCCTGCATCACTTTCTTTTCCTACAAGTTGCATACTTTTTCAAGATCGGGTCCAAATCAAAAGACAAAACTTTAATTATCAACTGAAATTTTATCTCGGGGAAGGGCTTTGCAGTTTTACCCCAACGTGAAGAATATACAAATCCGAATCCATAACCAAATTCTGCGTAATATGGTACATCCATCTAAAAGAAATTCGATCTATCCAAGCATCCCAATGTCTAGGGGAAACAATTATCAATCTGCTATTACCCGGGCTAACTGGAACAGCAATAAAGACCAATAGTGGCTGGCTAGGCGGGTTTTGTGCTACATGGTCTTGAATTAATCACATTAAATGAGTTAAGCACCGTGTTAAGATCTGGATTTATATATATTAAATCCATTTTAACCTTTTTGTTGGCTGATTTTGGCACGTTAACTGGATTTACCCCAAATGTGGTCACACTACCATAAAGCAGACAAGGAGGCACAAAATGCTATTTTCCGATTCGATGGTATGATGTAAAACCGTTTGTGTGTATTTTGTCTACATTTATATCAATAGGTCTACCTCCTTCCTGATCAAGCTTAACAGTGAAGGAAATATGTGTTAGGCGGGTGATTGTCAAGAATTTCAGAAAATGTGATTAAAAAAATACATGTGATGGCATAAGCACTTATCTGGGCTGTGGTGCCCCCAATATCCCATAATGCGCATATGGAATGTGAGCAGGATCCAAGAGATTTTCAAACAAGATTTCGTGCCTTAAGGTGTTATACTCTTGATCAAGATATATATATATATATATAGAGGTAGGATAAATTGAGACCAGCCAATAAAAAACGATAAGGGACCAGATCTGAGCGGTCCATTTTCTAGATCAGATCAAAAACGCGGAAGGGCATTACGGTCATTTTACATCCACTGTTATAAATACCCAAAATTTGTTCCTTTCCACCCTAAAAACCCGTCATCTCCATCTAACAGCCTCACCACCGTCTGACAACCTCACCACCGTCGTCCTCTGAATCAACGCCACCTTCTTCTTCCTCGTTATCTGCACATTCCGACGAATAATCCTATCGGAGCAATTTTCAGAATCCGGCAAGCGACGTTTTCTTCTTCTGAAATTGCAAATTGTAGATTCGTCCAACAGCGTTTTTTCCTCTGAAATTGCAAATTGCAGATTCCGGCCACCGGTGTTTTCTTCCTCCATCAATCCGCCACCGTCTTCTTCTTCCACGTTCCGACGAATTTTCCAATACAAATGGAAAATTACAATGAAGAAGTTAATTCAACTGCAAACAATGCTCAATCTCAATCAAGTAAATAATTCCTTTTTGTAATTATTGTATAATTTACTGTCAATTTAATTTTGAATAAACTGCTTTATTTTTTATTTTTAATTAAATAATATATGTATGTTAACTGATACATTTATATTAACATTGAATAAATAGTCTGTTGAATCTACATTATTATATGATATTATGTGTTGTATTTAATACATTTTTATTTAATTGGAAAATTTGGTTTGTATGAGCTTCAAATATCTAGCACTAGGGGCTATTACACATTCTGTTTTTTTTTTACACAAAAATTAGATATGATACTCTTTTTATATACATTGTTTGTAAAAAGAAGGAAAAGAGTGTTGAGTTTCTGTGTATAGAGACAATTTATAATCAAAATAAGTCTTCTGTAACTTGTAACTTCATCAGATTACACATAGGTAATATAACTTACACATGTGTAAGTTATATACCTTACACATGGGTAAGTTAATATAACTATAACTTAAACACGGATAAGTTAATATAACTATAACTTACACATGGGTAAGTTAATATAACTATAAACTATAAGTAACTTGAAAGTGTTCTGCAACTTGTAGCTTACACATGTGTAAGTTATATAGCTTACCCATGGGTAAGTTAATATAACTATAACTTACATATGGGTAAGTTAATACAAGTATAAGAAAGTGTTCTGCAACTTGTAACTTACACATGTGTAAGTTATATACCTTACACATGTGTAATTACTAAAAATAGATCAACTTTTATTTTTAAACATGTGACTCATTTTATTGGTCAAGTATTTAAATTCTACACATTTTACCATGTCGAAACCAGACATCTTGTTAAAAAGTAAAAAGATCCAACTTGCCAACTCTTAGGTTGCACCCTCAAGTTATTCCATTGTATGTGAAATTTCAGTATGTTTAAAAATTGATTGCATAGTCATGTGACTGTTCTAATATTTCAGATGGATGAAGGTGTTCCCTGAGTTAGATTTACTTTACTGGAGGGACAATTTGGGATGTTGGAAGTGATGGGTGATTTGACTGATTTCTCAATGAGATGGGTGATTTCTTAGTTCCTACTGAAGTATTTGCAGATAGCCTTCGTCCTTTGCCTTCAAACGTTATCAAACCAAACAAGAGATTGTTATCATCCATGACTCTGATTATCGTCCTTAAGGTAAAAACCCGGTTTTTCATGATTTGACCTTTCAAATTCAGATGAGCTATATTTGTGTAGAGATTACAAGATGGGTGGGTCATGGATTGGGTAAAGGGTCAAAATGTGTAAATTTGACAAAAGGGTAGAAATTTCTAGCTTTAGTTGTTAGCACTAGGAATATACTTGTAGTTTATTTTTGACCTGTTTACTACTTTTTTCTTTAAAAAATAAATTAAATTGACCCATTTATAAATAACGAGTTGAAACCTATAAAAGATGTATTAGCTTCTGCTGCAAAGAATAGTGCAAACCCACAGATGTGTCGTCTTCAAAAGCCACAACTTTATCCGAAGCCTATCTTTTAATGTGTAAAACATCCTAGTTCATTTTTGAAAAAAATTAGACTAACTATATGGTCTTTTCCTCATATTTGACACACTAATTTGTGAAGTTTGTGTATTATTTTATACTTTTTTTTTGGCAAAAAGATTAAGAAGTGTTTCAGGTTAACCCCAGCTAACCCATTTCAATCCGCACAAACATTACACGTTTTGAGTCTTTACCCAACCTGCCCAGTTTACCCAATTTGATATCTGTATTTTATCTATATCTGATTAGTGATCTTTTCTAAAAATGGTTGTGACATATAAATCTGATTTTCTGCTGCAACTACTTAAAGAACTCAAGTCATATGTTACACTTACTGAAAAACTTGGAAGGTTGGTTGTCCAACTAGTAGCAGGGGGGAAGTGGTGTGAAATCTGTAGAAGTCGCATACTCATCTACTAGAGCTCCTGATGATCTGGACACTAGATTACTTCGTGCCATGATCACAAAAGGTCTCCTCGAGCCCATCTCCAGTATCTTCGTCAACATAGTGAATGCAGACTTTTTACAGCTGAACAAAGAGGTCTCACTTTAAGCATGATGATCAAGTTCTTCTATTAACTGACCAAGAAAAGTCAGGTGAGATATCATGACTCTGTATAATTTTTACGCAGAAATGTCGGTAAACCTGGTTGATTGGGTGGGCAATCAGTTGAGACAACTATATTTCCGTTACTGTTTATACCCGAGTTATGCTGGTCTTAATCTTTTTTAATCCAAGAAACTTTTATGCGAGATATGATTACTAGTTTGTTTACTGCATAATATGTGTGATGTGTTGGTTACACTGGTATATTACTATATTTGCTGCTATTGTAATATGTCTAATTTATATTCTTGTTTGTAGACATTCTCAACGGAAGCTGGCAACCAAACACAAGTGGGGATCAAGGTTCTGCAAGGTGAGCGTGAAATGGCTTCAGACAACAAAATGTTGGGCGAATTTGATCTTATGGGTATTCCTCCTGCTCCAATAGGCATGCCTCAAATTGAGGTAACATTCGACATCGATGCAAATGGTATCGTTACAGTCTCCGCCAAAGACAAAGCCACTGGCAAAGAGCAGCAAATCACTATCAGGTCATCAAGAGGTTTATCGGATGATGTGATTGAGAAGATGGTTAGAGATGCCGAGCTTCACTCCCAGAAGGATGCTGAAAGGAAGACACTCATTGATGCCAAAAACAACGTTGATACCACCATTTACACTGTGGAGAAGAATTTGAACGAGTAGAGACAAGCTTCCTAGTGAAGTTGTGTCTGCAATTGAGGCTGCTATAGCTGATTTAAGGAAAGGTTCTGGTAGTGAGGATGTTGCAGAGATTCAGGCCAAGATTGATGCTGCAAACAAGGCACAATCGAAGATTGGAGAGCACGTGCATGGGGGTTCAAAGGGCGGTTCTGACTCGGGGTCAGGAGGATCAGAAGGTGGTGAACAAGCCCCCGAGGCAGAATACGAGGAGGTAAAGAAGTAGAATTGCTGACTAGATTCTTCACTTTCATTTGATATTTTCCATGATTGCAAACATTATTAACAGTTTTTGTATCTAAAGCTATCATCGGAAAGATGGGATTTGTAGTAGAAATAATCACCAAATTTTTTTGTTATATGGCATTGCTATTTGTCCATTGGGGAGTTTTGAACTGAAATTTCAATGAGATGTTACTGATTTGGTCGGCTTGTTATCTTTGCCTGCTTGTAATATTTTATGATTTGTATGATTTTCTAGATATATGAAATCTGTCTGTGTAGTACTAACCCAACAAAGGAAGCATAACTTTTCATTATTTGGCTAGCATTCACTGAACACCTTCGTATCCCTCAAATATTTATGAAATATGATCCAGATATTAGGAGTTATGATCCGGATATCATAAGTTCATGATTATAGAACTGCATAGGACACTTATTTCTGATTAAAGAATGTTTTGGTTTGTGAATTAACATCTGCCTTTTGAGAAATCTTTTTATATAATGTTATTTATTTGATGACTTAGTTTACCTTAAAAATGTTTTTGATATATAACTTACACATGTGTAAAGTATACAACTTACACATGTGTAAGGTATACAACTTACTAGTTTTGGATAATCTGTTGCTTTTTGATATCTAACTTACACATGTGTAAGTTATTACATATGGGTAAGTAATACAACTTACACATGTGTAAGGTATACAACAAGTTAGTGTTTGATTTTCATAAAAAAATGTACAATTTTTATGTTTATAGTTTAAGCTTAAACAAGAGCATTATAAATTTATAACCATCTAGTATTTAAGGAAATGATTTAGGAGGCTTAAGCATTAATAATACACTTATGGCATTTTTCAACCCATTTGGCCAGTTTCTCTTTTAGGAAATTTTGTTCATGTTGATGTTACACGTTATATAAAAAAATATGTATCGACCCATTTTTTGGGTAATGGTTACCCAACTGAACTATATTTCAACAATACATCAAAAGGTTTTTACAAATATTGTGGCTTTGTGCCACAATTATTCCCATACATGACATGCCATATATGAGTGAACCATAAAAACAAGCTCAGAAGCTTACACCTGATCTTGTAAAGGAGAATACATGTGAAACATAAAACTGAACAACTAAGTATAATCTTCAATACGTATAGACAGCAACCTGATATTCTTCGACAGCCGTTAAGTCGACCTCAAAAATCTTTACCAGTATCTTGTTCTTTTTTCTAAATTCCAAAATTCAACTAAGCGAACCGTCTTATGTGGTTGTTTAAACTTCATGCTCGCTAGCTTAAGATGAACAGTGCTTTTCACGACCTCTTTCAATTAGGCTGGAGTTCGTTCCACGTTGGTAAACACACGATTGCTGTGTTCCTGCCAAATGTGTTAAGCAAGAGCAGCCACCAATAGTCTACCCATTACATTGTTACCCAACTTTCTCTTAAATATCAGTACCACTGAGCAGTAATATTAGCCCAACGCTCTCAGATTTACTGCATAATAGTTAATGGCCATGTGCCTTATCGAGTATCAAACCTGCAAGGAATATGAACATTCAAAGAAAAGGTGATCGTGTGAATCAAGCCCATTTTTACACAACGAGCAGCAAAGGAGATACAAGTTAGTTGCACTCCCAGCATCCCACAACTTTATTTAGCATGTAAAAGAATTTAGCCAGCATGTCGTAGAAAGTAAAGTAAGTGAAAGTTAAAAACATGAAAACAAGGTAGAGAAAAAATTTCCCTGAACCACAAGAGTAAATGAAACTCTTTCATTGTTATTCATCGAGTAAATATGCATAGACTTCGTTATAGAAGTGGAAGCAATAATATTAAGCATCATACCAGCAACCCTCTCAAAGTTGATCATGTACGGAATCTCCACAAGACCCTGTAAAAAAGAAAAGATCAAACTCGATACTGTTTCTTCAAAACTTAAGTGTCTATTAGCATGAGCTGAAGGTTATACAAAGAAATTAAATAAACCACTCACATTCATGGAAAACTTACTTGTGCCATAACATAAGGGATTGCAGAATACATTCCAGCTGCTCTTTCTCGGTAAAAAACTGTTCTTTCTACTGCGATCAAAGGTTGTACTGTGGAAGAGTTATTTACACCAAGAAACATGACAGCTGTATAATGTCAACAGCAACTGAAGTCAAGACGACGATGATATGTTTAATGTCAACAGGAGTCTAAGAACAGATACTTCGCATTTTTCTAGTTTGCTTCTTTGTATATCTATTTTTTCTTTCCTAGCAACACTAAAAAGACTAATAAAATGTAAGAAACGTACCAAATATGCTTTTACTTGAATGTAAACAATAGTGATATTTTTTTTATACAATATTGATACTAATGTACCACGGATATCCATTCCATTGACTTGATAAAATGATCAAACTTCTATATGACCCCATCAGCAAGTAACTGAGATGATAGCAGAACATTTAGGAAACAATATTAGTCGTATCCTAGGATTTGAAACTGAACTTTTCTAACAAGATAAATATAGATAAATATCATTCCAACACATAACTAGGACCAAAGGGCCACTAATTGGTTTCCACTCTTACATAAAACCCACATGGTCACTAATGAGTTGGTGATATTGTTTGGCAAGATCATAGGGACAGTCAAAGGAGACGGTAAGACTGTTCTACAAATATAAGTAATCAAATCATTTGGAGGTCTCTGGGCATGATCATAATTTGAGACGTCCCTACAAAATAAAACATAAGCCAAAGAAAAAAACATGTTTCCCAATACCGAAAAATCTAGCAAATGATTGGTTCAAAGACCCCATTAGTAGCATGGGTTTTGCAAGAAGAGCCTGAAGCAGGGCGTTACTTTTGCACACTACGCTAACAAGAGTTTGATTGAGCAAGTTGAATTTTCGCTCCATTAGCTTCTACATCGGTACTAATGTGTCCACTTGTTGGTCTGCAAAAATTAAAATTTAAAATCTGCTTAGTTTTTTTTTAAAGATACATACTGTACCAGAAGTTTCATAGTTTGTATATGAACTTGATTAACTGGACTTTCATTGGGCTTTTTTTTCTCAAAAAACCACTGCATTCCATACTCTCCAAAGTAACTCTTGTCTTAGGTGGTGTGACATGACTAAGACGGTGTGACGTGACTGATTGAACTCATGCCATCAGGGCCTATCTCTGCATGTTAAAGGGTATCTATATATTCAAAACAAGAGTTGTAAGGTGTTGCGGTGATGGTTGTATACTCCTTGCTGATGTGGAAACTTGTGCAACAGGGTCTAATGTATGATACATTGGGATTCTTTATATGCACAGGCATGAAGTTGAATGAGATACCATATTTTCTTGCAAAGAACGCAACCACCTAAATACCTAATGCACGTACTTTGCATCGTAACCCATGTCAGAAAAAGGCCTTTCATCTTTCGACAATTGGGCCAATTGTCGAAAGATGAAAGGCCTTTTTCTGACATGGGTTACGATGCAAAGTACGTGCATTAGGTATTTAGGTGGTTGCGTTCTTTGCAAGAAAATATGGTATCTCATTCAACTTCATGCCTGTGCATATAAAGAATCCCAATGTATCATACATTAGACCCTGTTGCACAAGTTTCCACATCAGCAAGGAGTATACAACCATCACCGCAACACCTTACAACTCTTGTTTTGAATATATAGATACCCTTTAACATGCAGAGATAGGCCCTGATGGCATGAGTTCAATCAGTCACGTCACACCGTCTTAGTCATGTCACACCACCTAAGACAAGAGTTACTTTGGAGAGTATGGAATGGACAGTGGTTTTATGAGAAAAAAAAGCCCAATGAAAGTCCAGTTAATCAAGTTCATATACAAACTATGAAACTTCTGGTACAGTATGTATCTTTAAAAAAAAACTAAGCAGATTTTAAATTTTAATTTTTGCAGACCAACAAGTGGACACATTAGTACCGATGTAGAAGCTAATGGAGCGAAAATTCAACTTGCTCAATCAAACTCTTGTTAGCGTAGTGTGCAAAAGTAACGCCCTGCTTCAGGCTCTTCTTGCAAAACCCATGCTACTAATGGGGTCTTCAAAGACCCCATTAGTAGCATGGGTTTTGCAAGAAGAGCCTGAAGCAGGGCGTTACTTTTGCACACTACGCTAACAAGAGTTTGATTGAGCAAGTTGAATTTTCGCTCCATTAGCTTCTACATCGGTACTAATGTGTCCACTTGTTGGTCTGCAAAAATTAAAATTTAAAATCTGCTTAGTTTTTTTTTAAAGATACATACTGTACCAGAAGTTTCATAGTTTGTATATGAACTTGATTAACTGGACTTTCATTGGGCTTTTTTTTCTCTCAAAAAACCACTGTCATTCCATACTCTCCAAAGTAACTCTTGTCTTAGGTGGTGTGACATGACTAAGACGGTGTGACGTGACTGATTGAACTCATGCCATCAGGGCCTATCTCTGCATGTTAAAGGGTATCTATATATTCAAAACAAGAGTTGTAAGGTGTTGCGGTGATGGTTGTATACTCCTTGCTGATGTGGAAACTTGTGCAACAGGGTCTAATGTATGATACATTGGGATTCTTTATATGCACAGGCATGAAGTTGAATGAGATACCATATTTTCTTGCAAAGAACGCAACCACCTAAATACCTAATGCACGTACTTTGCATCGTAACCCATGTCAGAAAAAGGCCTTTCATCTTTCGACAATTGGGAATTGTCGAAAGATGAAAGGCCTTTTTCTGACATGGGTTACGATGCAAAGTACGTGCATTAGGTATTTAGGTGGTTGCGTTCTTTGCAAGAAAATATGGTATCTCATTCAACTTCATGCCTGTGCATATAAAGAATCCCAATGTATCATACATTAGACCCTGTTGCACAAGTTTCCACATCAGCAAGGAGTATACAACCATCACCGCAACACCTTACAACTCTTGTTTTGAATATATAGATACCCTTTAACATGCAGAGATAGGCCCTGATGGCATGAGTTCAATCAGTCACGTCACACCGTCTTAGTCATGTCACACCACCTAAGACAAGAGTTACTTTGGAGAGTATGGAATGGACAGTGGTTTTATGAGAAAAAAAAGCCCAATGAAAGTCCAGTTAATCAAGTTCATATACAAACTATGAAACTTCTGGTACAGTATGTATCTTTAAAAAAAAACTAAGCAGATTTTAAATTTTAATTTTTGCAGACCAACAAGTGGACACATTAGTACCGATGTAGAAGCTAATGGAGCGAATTCCACTTGTTCTTTACCAAAGTTTATACGTGTGTAAAGGTGGTTGTTAAAAGAATAAAGTCATATTGATGTGACTTTATCCTTGTACCTTAACCAATGCATTTAATGTTCTCGTCGGTTCATTAAATGCATGCAACCATATTTGTACGGCACAAAATTCACTGGTGAATTTTGTTGCCTATAAATACAAAGTCATTTCTTTGAGAAAATACTTTAAAGCATACATTTAGCATTAGAGTGAATTTGTCTAAATACTCTCGATCTTAAAACAGGGATACTTCACAACTTTAAGTATCTCGATCCAAAAGAGTTATTTAACAAATATAGATCATTTGTAATTCATAGGTTGTTAGGATACATACTTATTTGTATTATCTTGATTCCGCACAACCTTGTATTTTATTTAACATCATAAATAAAATACACCTTGAAAAATACATAATGTTCCACTTTACTTGTTTATTGCTTTAAGTCGTGTATTACTTTATTTATATACTTGCATTTATATTTAAGTAATACTAGTCCATTCTAGTGATTATTAGACTTGTTGTATTATACACTTTCGGGGTTAACCATCGTATTTGGGACCTCACATTTGGTATCAGAGCGGAAGGCTAAACATTGCCTAGATCTGCTTCTTTGATGGCCACCCCTGAAAATACACAAGGAAGTTTTAATTTTGGTCCCGATCCTAATGTTAATATTAATGATCAAAATAAAGAACCACCTATTGTTAATAACACTAATCCACCACCTCTTCCTACTCCTGCTTCTCCACACGTGCATGTGCACTATTCAAATAATCCTGTTCCTAAATTCAGTGGGAACAGTGATGAGTTTGGTACGTGGAAGGCTAGGATGATATTACATATCACTGGTATTGAGAGGAACATGATGAAAATCTTAAATGAAGGTCCTTATTTCCCTACATCACCTCTCAATCCCCTTCTTGATCCTTCTGGATCTAGAAGAGGAAGGGAAAAGAGGGAGGAACATTGGTCTGAAGAGGAGAGGGATTGGTGAATCTAGACACCCTTCTCAAAAACATGATCCTCGGGGCCATTCCAGAAACCCTAATTCCCACACTAGTTCTTTTTCCTAGTGCTAAAACCATGTGGGATGAACTTCTAAACCAGCATGAAGGAGGAGATGACACCATTGTCACCAGAAAGGTCTCCTTAAACAAGAGGTATGAGTCATTTTTTGCTCAGCCTAATGAGTCTCTCACTAGTACTTACACCAGATTTATGAGTATCATAAACCAGTTGAGAGGTCTTGGGGTTGAGAAGGACAAGGATATACTTCTGGAGAAATTTTGTGATATTCTGCCACCAAATGGTCTCACATGATCCTGGTCTTACGACAAGGTAAAACTCTGCACACACACACTCTCTCAACTTTATATGGAGCTTTCAGGTACACTGAAGAAAATCAAGCTCAGAGAGTGGTGGCAGAACAAGATGCTTATAACCATGCCTCCAGTAGTCCTAATGTGGTTAGTCATACTGAACCACAAAGTACAGCACTGATATCTTCTGAGAATGTATTTTCTATGAAGAAGATGGTGTCTGGACTCATGGATTCTGGAGAGTCCAGTCAAATCTCTCCAGACTGTTGTGATGAAACTGATGATGATGACCTTATTGCAATGATTGCTAAAACGTTTAACCGTTTCAAAGCAAGAGCAAATAGGCCATCTGGACAATTTGCATCCAGTTCTTCAACTGATAAGACCAATTTGACATGCTTTAAGTGTGGTAAAAAGGGTCATTTCATGAAAGATTGCAGGTCCAGCCAGTTTGTATCCAATCCTGGTCCATTTTCTTCAAATAATAAGCCTGATGATAGCTATAAATTGAAATATAAAAAGCTTAAGGCCCAGATTGCTCTCATGGCACGACAAATGGAAAACAATAATAAGTGCATGATCGCAACAACTGAAGAGAAGTGGGTTCCTTCTGATGAATCATCTGCTGATGAAGAAGAAGAAAGAGATTGCTGTTACATGGCTCTGCAGACGAAGAGCACCTGGTGAAGGAAGATGTCACATCTGAACGATGGGTGGACATTGTTATTAAAAAGGTTAGTGATTATGATACTGCAACTGACCAAGAATTAAAACTGGACCTCGCTGAAGCTCTTAATTCTGATTTAATATTTGTTGAAACTGTTAGATCTGACTGTGTAAATGGTCTAGAAACAGATTTTTCTGAAATAACTGTTTTAAAATCAAAATTGAAAGAACTTCAAGACATTGAACTGGCATTTCAAGCCCTGGTCCTGGTAACTGAACAATTGATTCAAGAAAAACAAGATCTTGAAGTCATTTTAGAGAAAGAAAAACTGGTGATTAAATCATGGCTAGAAACCAGAAAGCCATATGATGCTGGAGTAAATCAATTTCTCAAAAAACGTGCATATTTAGATGGAAATACTCATGTAGCATCATTAATACCAGTAATCAATCGATTACCAGAGGGGTTCAGGCCCACCACTGTTTATGATGAGCCTGTAACTCCCAAGGCCAATATTTTCCCAGTTCAATCCCCAGAGGTTAAGACTGCAGCATTCCAGATGACTGCTCCAGTTAAAGAGGTTTATCGGAATAAACCTTTGCCTCAGACCAATCCCCTACCTAAGCCTAGAACTGGAAAGGCTAAGGTATCATCTGATGAAAACGTTTTGTCAAGGTTAGAGAGCCAGATTAAACTACTGACTAGTCAATTTCAAAGTTTTAATGCAACATTAAACTTTATTGAGGGTACTTCATCTGGCCCTAGACAAAATACAAAACCTTTTGCAAAGAAAGATAAATCTATTTCTCCAGTTGAGAAAAAAAAAAGGTTTCAAAACTATCAACCCCAATGGTCTTTTCAACTAAGACCACTGTTGAAGAAAGTGAACTAAACCAGATTGCCCCAGGGACCTATAAGGGAGGGTCTAGTGAACCCATCAGTCGATGGGTTCCCAAATCTAACTGATAATATCTGGTGGATGTGCAGGGCGATCGAAAGAAATATATCTGGTATCTTGACAGTGATGTTGGCAGGACGATGACCGGATGTAAGACCCTGTTGGAGGAGTTCACCATTTTTGATGGACCCTTCATTACTTTTGGAAATGATGGTTGTGGAAAGACTGAGGGATACGATGTTCTGAACAATGGACAAGTCAAGTTCAGACGTGTTGCATTTGTGAATGGTTTGAAATATAACCTGATCAGTGTAAGCCAACTGTGTGATGATGGCTATCAAGTTCTATTCAATATTGCTCAGGGTATCATATTCAACAAGGACTGGAAGGTAGTGTTGATTGCTCCCAGAAAAGGGAATGTGTACGTGATGGATATGGAAAGCTCTCCTTCAGAGCAGTGTTTCTATACTCAAGCTGATGAAGACACAAACTGGTTATGGCATAAAAGGTTATCCTATTTAAATTTCAAGAATATTAATAAGTTGTCCAGAAAACAACTTGCAGATGGGATACCTTCAGTTTCCTTCAAAAAGGAAAGGCCATGTCCAGGATGTGAGATGGGTAAGCAGAAGCGTACCAGTTTCAAGACCAGACAGAATTTCAGCATATTTGAACCTCTTCATATGCTTCATATGGACCTCTTTGGTCCAGTGAATGTTCAGACTCGTGCTGGTAAAAGATACACCCTGGTAATAGTAGATGAATTTTCTAGATATTGTTGGGTTATCTTTCTCAGGTCTAAAAGTGAAGCTGCTGCTGAAATCATCAGTCTTATCAAGCAAATTGAGCTCAAGTACAGTCGAAAGGTGTGTCAGTTAAGAAGTGACAATGGAACAGAATTCCAGAATGCAACTCTGGAGTCATTCTGTACTGACACTGGCATCTCCCAGAATTTCTCATCAGCCCGTTCTCCAGAACAGAATGGAGTGGTGGAAAGGAAGAATCGAACGCTGATAGAAGTTGCCAGGAGTATGCTTGCTGAATCTGGTATGTCTACCAGTTTCTGGGCTGAAGCAATTGCTACTGCTTGCCACACCCAGAACCGGTCAGTGTATGTGAAGCGACATAAAAAGACAGCCTATGAATTCTTAAGAAATAGAAAACCAAATATTGGTTATTTTCACGTTTTTGGATGTCCAGTTTACATCCTGAACGACTCCAGTCAGTTAGGCAAATTTGATGCCAAAGCTGATGAAGGGTATTTCTTAGGCTATTCAGCCATTCGCAAGGCCTTCAGAGTCTACAACAAGAGACTGGTGAAGGTCCATGAGTCAATTCATGTCACATTTGATGAATCAAATGCTGCAATCAACAAGAAGCCAGCACTTGACACTCCCCCAGTAACTCCAATTGTCTTCTGTGAATCTGGTCCTATCAACTACAATAAAGAAGATTCAGAAGACACAGTTTCCAGTCATCCTGATCTGGAACCTGTTCAGAAAAAGAAACGCTCCAGTGGTACTCCATTCTATCCTTCTATTATTTTCAAACTACCCTCTGAAATTAATATTGGATCAGATGTTCGTACTACTCCCCCAGTATCAGTGTCAGTTGAGAATATACCAGAAATGCCTTCAAATGAAGAATTTCATGATGCAAATCGTGATTTAAATGACTCAGATGAAGATGCTGAAGTAGTCTGGCAAGATCCTCCTCCTGAAGCAACTCCAGAGGAGACTCAACTGAATTCTTGCACTGATATTATTGTCAGTAACAATCCTATTCAGTACTCCAGATGGACAAAAGCTCATCCTATTGATCAGATCATAGGTGACTCCAGTAGAGGAGTTCAGACCAGAAGAGCCTCTAGTAATCAATGCTTATATGTTAGTTTTCTATCATTGATGGAACCAAAGAAGACTGACGAGGCTTTGGAAGATCCAAGTTGGGTGACTGCTATGCAAGAAGAGCTTCACCAGTTTGAAAGGAACAAGGTCTGGTATCTGGTTCCTTTCCCAGTTGGAAAGAAAGAACCAATTGGAACAAGATGGGTCTTCAGGAACAAGGTAGATGAAGATGGCCACGTAATCAGAAACAAGGCCAGACTGGTAGCACAAGGCTACTGCCAGTCAGATGTCGATTTTGATGAATCATTTGCTCCAGTGGCTAGACTTGAAGCGATCAGATATTCTTAGCATTCGCTGCTTATCATCAGTTCAAGGTCTACCAGATGGATGTAAAGAGTGCTTTCTTGAATGGAAAGCTTGAAGAAGAAGTTTATGTCAGACAACCACCAGGTTTCGTTGATGAAAAGCATCCACATTGGGAATATCGTCTGGACAAACATTTATTGAAAAATGGTTTCAAAAGAGGTGCAATTGACAATACCTTATTTATTCTTCATGAAAACGGTAATCTGTTAATGGTACAAATTTATGTTGATGATATTATTTTTGGGTCTACTGATGAAAACATGTGCAAGAAATTTTCGAAAATAATGTCAACTGAATATGAAATGAGTTTGATGGGTGAATTAACGTATTTTCTTGGACTCCAGATTAAACAAAACAAAGATGGCATTTTTATTAATCAGGAAAAATATGTTAGAGATCTTTTAAAGAAATTTGATATGAACTCTTCACCATCTAAACCAACTCCGATTTCTGCACCACTGACACTGGACTCCGATCCAGATGGTAAACCAGTGAACACCACTGTCTACAGAGGCATGGTTGGTTCACTGATGTATTTACTGCCAGTAGACCAGATATTATGTTTTCAACATGTTTATGTGCCAGATATCAGTCTAATCCAAAGGAATCTCATATGCTTGTTGTAAAGCGCATACTGAAGTACCTTAAGGGTGTCCCCAGTTTTGGTCTTAGGTATCCCAAAGGCTCAGGCATGGATCTAATGGGTTATTCAGATTCAGATCATCCAGGTTGTAAGATAGACAGGAAATCCACTACTGGTGGATGTCATTTCCTTGGTGGCAAACTGGTCAGCTGGACCAGTAAGAAGCAAACTTCAGTTTCATTGTCCACTGCTGAAGCTGAATATGTGTCTGCAGCCAGTTGTTATGCTCAGATACTCTGGATGAAGAACCAGTTGCTTGATTATGGTATTAAGTATTCAAAAACCCCAATCTTTTGTGATAATACCAGTGCCATTGCTATCTCAAACAATCCAGTCATGCACTCCAGAACGAAGCACATTGATCTCAGGTATCACTTCATTTGTGATCATATTATGAAAAACAACATTGAACTCCATTTTATTCCCACTGACAAACAACTCGCTGACACTTTTACTAAACCTCTGGATGTCAAAACTTTTGAATATCTTGTTGGTGAGTTGGGAATGTTAAACCCTTAAATCTGGAACCTTGGTATTGAACGCCATTGTGTACTACTGAGGATCTTTGATTTAAAGATTTATAAATTTATAACTGCTCAGATATTGAACGCCGTTGTGTACTATCTTTGCATTAATAGATTTCTGGATCAACATTCCAAGGGGAAAGACTTGAAAGATATTTTTGTTCTTAAAAATGTTTTAAGTTCAGGGGGAATTTATTAATTTATTTTCTCACTGGACAAATTTTTCAGAAAATATTACTGGTACTTTGTAAATGTGTCCCTCTCATTTGTCTGTATTAATTGACGTGCATGTTTGAGGTCACCAGTCTCTTTAAAATGTTTTAAGTTCAGGGGAATTTATTAATTTATTTTCTCACTGGACAAATTTTTCAGAAAATATTACTGGTACTTTGTAAATGTGTCCCTCTCATTTGTCTGTATTAATTGACGTGCATGTTTGAGGTCACCAGTCTCTTTCAAATGGTTTTCACTGGTACTTTACTGGAGTGTCCAGTCAACCTCCAGATGCACTGAAATGAGTCATAATATTTTTAAATACTTGGTCATTGTGTGTGCCACGTAAGCAAACTTTTTAAAGATATTTATCTTATAATCCTACGTGGCATGTAAATTTTTCAAAGAAATGATGGTATTTTTACCTTGGGAAAACAAAAGTGCAACTTGATACTGTTTGTGGGCTGTAAACCGTCACACATTTATGTGTGATGTGATGTAATTAATGCGGATCTCAGAACCCGACCAAAATTTTATTTGATAATTTCAAATAAACCGTTTGAGTTCCACATTCTCTCTCCTATATATACCCACTTTCACTTTCAATTGCATTTACTTCGAACATATTTACTCCCAAATCTTTCAAATTCCTTCATTTATTTCTTCATTCAATTTCCAATCATAATCATCTCTCATATTTACTCCATTTCCATTCAATTCTTCATCAAATCTTCATCAAACCCTAAATTTTCGATTTCATCTTCATCTATTCATATTCAAATGGCACCTAGACAATCTAAATCTCCTAAAAATCTGCTCGCCGCTGAATATGATCCGACTGAAAATGTTGAAAGGGCACCTCATATCACATTAGAGGCAAAAGCTATAAGAATAAACATGAATTACTGGATGGACAGACTTTCACTTTCCAGTGTTCATAATGCCCAATCCGTTATTGGGAGATTAAACACATTTTTTCTCTCATGTCCATTATATGGTGCGTTGACATTAAATCCAGGGAGGATGTACCATGACTATCTTTGTGAATTCTGGTACACTGCACAATATGATGATGCAACTTCATCAATTACTTATTCTCTGAAGCAAGGTACCAGATCCTTGGGTTTCACTGTTAGTTTACTCAGGTCTGTTCTACAGTTGAATTATTTTGAACAGAATGAGTTGCCCATTGAACTTCCCTCTGGTATCAATACAAGGGAAGTGTGCAGACTGATGGGGCACACAGATATTATGGATGAGCATGGCCAGCTATCCAGGAAGGGAACAGTCTACATGAGCAAACTGACAGACTCATGGAGATTCTTCTTCACACATATCGTTGAATGTTTGGGAGGCAGTTCTGGAGGGTTAGACCAGATAAATCAAACTCATCTCCAGATTGCCTACTGCCTCTGGTTTGGACTCAGAGTGGACTTCGCTCAGATCCTATTTGATGATCTGGTAGAGCGTCTTAGGGTGAAAGGAAGAAAGGAAGAAAAGCTTTTGTTCCATATATACGTTTTCTTTCACTAATGTTTAAAAGAGCTCTTGGAGACCAGTACGATTTGAAACTACTCACTTTTCTGTAAGTGAGTATATGAGGGATCTGACCAACCTAAGATCTCCACTGAATGAGGTAGATATTCCTCAGTCCATGCTCTCTTTTCAAAGGGAAGAAGTAGAAGTGGCTCCAGGTAGAGGTCAAGTTGGTGAAGGACCCTCTGGTGACCAAGATGTACAGATTATAGAAGTTGTACAACCCATTAGACAAGTGGCTCCTGAAGGTCAAGGACCAGAAAATGTTGAACCTTCCAGACGACCAAGATCAAGGCGTCTGATGAGAGCTGGAGTTCAAGTGAATCCAGAAAGACATCCTGGTGATGTAATGAATTTGGATGGGTCTCCGATTTTTGAACCTGAAGAGAATGTTGAACAAGTTATTGAGCAAGAGAATGTACAAGTTATTGGGCAGGTGACTGATGAACAAGAAGAAAATGTGGCTCAGATTATTGAGCAGGTTGTTGAGCAGGTAGAACAAGTTGTTCAAGCTGATGAACAAATATCTGGTGAGCAAGAGGCTCAGATCGATTTGAATGTTGAAGCAAGTGAACAGGCTGGTGAACTGGTTGGTGCTCAGGATGGTGAAACAACTGTTGGTGAAATGTTTTGGGATGAGGCTGATTCTCCCATGTCAGAAGATCAAAATTTTGATGTCAATATGAACTTTCTGGGTGAGGATGTTGTACAAGTTGAAAGTCTACCAGAAATGCCACCACCTCCACCAGAAACAAATATGCCACCACCTCCTCCTGAATCAAACATGCCACCACCACCTCCACCTTCAATACCAAGAAATACTCAATACTTCACTCCTGCAACCATTCAAACTTCACAATCTCAACCTCCACCACTTGAAACTCCAGTCAACGTATCTGAACCTCGTGCGCTGGACTCAACAGTTGTAACATCTGAAGCTGCAACTGAAGAGGTCTGGGCACAAGTACCATTAATGACCAGATTGCCTTCTCATCTTGAACCTACCAGTGGTCTCTCCACTTCGTCTTCAGCCGAGGTCCAAGGCCTTCTAAGTAAGGTGGCGGACCTGGAGAGATCACTCCAGACTTCATCGCAGGTTATTTCAGACTTTAAATCTTTATTATCAAATAACCTTGCATCTGAGATGAATATATTTGCTGGAAATGAGAAGCTTGTTTTTGAGAAGCTTGATGAACTGGTACTGGCCACTAATAACAACACTGAAAACATCAAAGTGGCAGTCCAGGGATTGGAGACAAGGCTGGTGAACTGGTTGGTGCTCAGGATGGTGAAACAACTGTTGGTGAAATGTTTTGGGATGAGGCTGATTCTCCCATGTCAGAAGATCAAAATTTTGATGTCAATATGAACTTTCTGGGTGAGGATGTTGTACAAGTTGAAAGTCTACCAGAAATGCCACCACCTCCACCAGAAACAAATATGCCACTCACCAGAAACAAATATCTGGTGAGCAAGAGGCTCAGATCGATTTGAATGTTGAAGCAAGTGAACAGGCTGGTGAACTGGTTGGTGCTCAGGATGGTGAAACAACTGTTGGTGAAATGTTTTGGGATGAGGCTGATTCTCCCATGTCAGAAGATCAAAATTTTGATGTCAATATGAACTTTCTGGGTGAGGATGTTGTACAAGTTGAAAGTCTACCAGAAATGCCACCACCTCCACCAGAAACAAATATGCCACCACCTCCTCCTGAATCAAACATGCCACCACCACCTCCACCTTCAATACCAAGAAATACTCAATACTTCACTCCTGCAACCATTCAAACTTCACAATCTCAACCTCCACCACTTGAAACTCCAGTCAACGTATCTGAACCTCGTGCGCTGGACTCAACAGTTGTAACATCTGAAGCTGCAACTGAAGAGGTCTGGGCACAAGTACCATTAATGACCAGATTGCCTTCTCATCTTGAACCTACCAGTGGTCTCTCCACTTCGTCTTCAGCCGAGGTCCAAGGCCTTCTAAGTAAGGTGGCGGACCTGGAGAGATCACTCCAGACTTCATCGCAGGTTATTTCAGACTTTAAATCTTTATTATCAAATAACCTTGCATCTGAGATGAATATATTTGCTGGAAATGAGAAGCTTGTTTTTGAGAAGCTTGATGAACTGGTACTGGCCACTAATAACAACACTGAAAACATCAAAGTGGCAGTCCAGGGATTGGAGACAAGGCTGGTAAACTCTGTTCAGACTGTAGTGAAAGGTGAACTTGTTCAACCACTGGCAGGTCTGAAAGAAGAGGTTCAGAAGTTGGTTACCAGGATAAGTTCTCTGGAGAGTAGGCCCACACTTGATCAGGCTGCTGTTGTTAGCACAATTAGTGATGAATGTACAAAGAAGTTCAGAAACAGTATGCTGAAAGAAATATCTGAAGAAATTTCTGAATCTGTTCTTCGAACTCTTCAAGATGGGCTGTTACCCCAAGTGGAGAAGTTGATGAAAGAAGAATTGCCAAAGCACTTGCCTAAAGAAGTTGAAACGGTTAAAAAGGAAGTGCAGGCACTCAAGAAAATTATGACTGATACAACTCCAGTGGCTGGAAGAACCTTTGGTGCACTGGACAGACATATGCTAGAACAATTATGGAATGATCTCAAGTCTAGAACTGGTGATCATTCCAAGGGGGAAAAGTCGTCTAGTGTCCAAGAAGGGTTGATTAGGAAGAAGAAGGAAGTTGTTGCCAGTGCTGTTGAAAAGGCCTTTGCTACTGAAAGCATTCTGCAACAAAAACAAGTGACTGGTACTGATGCCAGTGCACGATTAGCACAAAGAGCATTTGGCACTGAAGCCACTATGCTGACTGAAGAAGCTGCTAGTACTGAAGCCAGTGAGCCCCAGTTTGAATCTTTCCCAGATATTCCAACTACTCTGAAGTCTGTTAAAGGAAAAGAACAAATGGTATCTGGAGAAGAAGAACAAACTGCTGAAGGATCATCAGAGTTTCCCACTGCTGATGATGAAACCTCTAAGAAGCTGGAACAAGAATGCATAATGATAGAGATCTTTAAGAGAAATCAAAAGATGAACTGCTGGCCCATCAAAGGGAGATGGCAACTATGGGGACTCTGGACTCTTATAATGCTGGCAGGTTAGGCATAAACATTGATGTGTACAAAAAGATGAAGGAAGACCCCAGAGTTCATCAATGTCTGAATGCATTGAATGATGTTCATGTACGCTCCTTTTACCCTGAAGAAGAGCAAATCTATGATTCAATAATTTATGGTGTTAGTGTACCAGAACTCATCAGGCAGAGGAAGGAGGAACTGGTGATGCTCCAGAAGAAGATAAGGAAAAATGCTAGTGCTCTGGAGTTAGAGTACAGAAAGAAATTTACTGGCTTACCTAAGCTTACTGCCAAACAGCTCAAAGCAATTAAAGATGCAAATGTGAGCACATTCATTCCCCTGGACACTTCTCTGAAAATCAATCGTCAACAACTCCAGTCTGCTGTAGAACAACGGAGAGTGTCAAAGGAAACTGAAGTAATGATCCAGACAGCCAAATTAAAAGACAAGTATATTGAAATGTTGAATTTCAGGGCTGATGCTAGAAGGATCACTGGTGCAGAGATTAAGCTTGCTGATAATCATGAAGGTATGTCAAAGTTTGAGATAAAGTTGACCAGGGAAGGTAACTTTACTGATGAAAGAAAGAGTACTTCAGTCCAGGCGTTTGGATGGACGAACTGAAGGAGATTGCCTTAACGTTTAGGGGGAAGACAGATTTCTCGACTGAAGTTAAAGCATTTCTGAAGAGGGTTGAGAAGGTATGGAGAAGAAAGCAACAGATGGAAGTTGCAATATGCATGAAATCGCCAGAATCAGTACCATCTTCTCCATCTCCAAAGAGAAAGGCTTCTGAAGATGCTCCAGGACAGACATCGAAGAGAAGGCCTGACTCTTATCATTTACTTATTGTAATTTATTGTTTGATGAAAATTGTAACTATTTATCAGTTGATGTATGTAATATTAGTTGCAATTTTTGATTCATAAAGTAAATGATAAGATTTAGTCTAAGTTAGAACTTAAAAGATGAAACTGAAAACACTCATGATCTATAAAGTGTTTTCCAGTAACTTAGATTTTTTGGACTAAAATCAAAACTTGTGTTTTTCAAGCATATAAAGTTGTATAGATTTAAGCTTGAAAACACTTGCATTATTTCTAAACAAATAGGGGGAATTTGTTAGGTCCAGATTTACTGGACTCGCTCCAGCCTCGACTACTGGAGCCTTACTGAAGATCTGTCCAGAAACGTGTTCTACTGGACCTACTCCAGACTTGGAATCTGGAGTCCCTCTGAAGATTTGTCCAGAAATAATGGAAGACCAGTTTGCAAATACTTGTATAGGAAATCTGGAGTATTCTCCAGTTTAGCTCACTGGACTTCACCCCAGTCCAGATCTACTATACTGAAGACGTTCTCACTGAAGTCAAAGACTGAAGTCAGAATAAAGAAGACTGACAAATGGCGGAGTCCACTGGAAGTCTTACCAGATCTGTACACTGGAGGATTGTCAGTGTTCTAGACCTTACAAGTCTGAACACTGATATCGAGGAATTGACTTTTGCCTTTACACACTTTCCAAAGGACATTCCACTTGTTCTTTACCAAAGTTTATACGTGTGTAAAGGTGGTTGGTTAAAAGAATAAAGTCATATTGATGTGACTTTATCCTTGTACCATTAACCAATGCATTTAATGCTTCTTGTCGGTTCATTAAATGCATGCAACCATATTTGTACGGCACAAAATTCACTGGTGAATTTTGTTGCCTATAAATACAAAGTCATTTCTTTGAGAAAATTACTTTAAAGCATACATTTAGCATTAGAGTGAATTTGTCTAAATACTCTCGATCTTAAAACAGGGATACTTCACAACTTTAAGTATCTCGATCCAAAAGAGTTATTTGACAAATATAGATCATTTGTAATTCATAGGTTGTTAGGATACATACTTATTTGTATTATCTTGATTCCGCACAACCTTGTATTTTATTTAACATCATAAATAAAATACACTTTGAAAAATACATAATGTTCCACTTTACTTGTTTATTGTTTTAAGTCCATTCTAGTGATTATTAGACTTGTTGTATTATACACTTTCGGGGTTAACCATCGTATTTGAGACCTCACAAATCATATATTCAATAACCAGCTAGTGAAGCACAAAAGACTAATAAAGGCTAAGCAACCTACACCAGATATGCATTCCCTTGACTATATACAATGATGATACTTCTTTATAAAAATATACAGATGTAAGTCTACCCTAGGTATACATTCACTTGATTATATACAATATTGATGATACATTTTTATACATTAATGATACTTTTTTATGAAAATGTTTCTGCAGGTTTTTTTTTTTTTTTTTTTTTTTTTTACATTTTTATTTAATGATACTTTTTTATTGTACCACGGGTATGAGTGTATGACCATCTAAATTGACAAATTGATGCAACAATTGACAAATTGCTGCAATTACTGACAAATGACCATCTCAAATGATGACTAACAGTTTTCCGGCAAGATTTCGCCGGAAAACTGATTTTGGCCCAAGTTTAGCACCTGGAGTTGCCGGAAATGGGATATTTTCCAGGGAAGCTTGCCGGAAAATTGGTTGAAAGAAAGATCAAGGACATGATTATTTTTGTCACAAAAAACACACATAATTTGTATGTATATACACAAAATAACATATATTTTATATGTAATTGATACATTACACTATAAACCCTAATTAGACCATAAATTAAGTTAAATAAAAATTAAATTAAATTAAAAATTACCAAATCAGTGGCGTTACTAGTAGACACAAGATTAGAATATTCATCTTCAGAATTAGAATCTCTCCGTTTCCGACCACCGCCTCTCTGTTCCGTCACCGACGGTTCCTCACCGCCGGCGTCACCAAATCCGGCAACAAAGCTGCCAATTTTGAGCTCCAAATTCTGGCAGAGAACGATGGCGGAAGAAGGGCAGGGAACGATGGCAGAGAACGATGGAAACCTGATGGCTAGTGGTCTTGAAGGCAGAGGGGGGAGAAAGGAAGATCAGAGAGAACCCGATGTGTGTGAGGATTGATGGAAGTGAATGTTTATGATGGAAATTACATAAGTACCCTCTCACAAAGAAAATGAATGTGCGCCTTATGTTTACCAAAACTAATCAGAGCCATCTAAATAAAATGATCAGACAGCCAAGAATTGGTCCCCTGGACTTTTTTGAAGACCTGGTCTCATTTTATCTTTCACCTATATATATATAAGGAAAAGATAAAATGAGTCCAGCTTATTTGAGTCCATTGATTTTCTTCCATCTCCTCAAATTCCAACCACCTCCTACTACCACCACCATCATCTCCGACCACCACCATGATTTTCCGGCGACGGCGACCACCGCCACCACGACTTACACATGTGTAAGTTACATGGACCCTTTTTGGACTCAAATTAAGCTGGACTCAATTTATCCCACCCCTATATATATATATATATATATATATAGTAAAATATATTATATATTTGCATATTTATATATATTATATATATATATATTAATTCAAAAACAACTGAATAAATCACCATAAATATCGCAAATATCTAAAAAGTGTTTGAGACTTAAGCCCATAATCTATAAGTTGATCGGTCATTTCACATACTACGTGAGATAAAACTCAAGAATTGTTTTTGAACACCACATATCACTTTGGTCAAGGATATCCCCTGAACACTTGCAAATCCCCATATACTAGAGATTGAATCTGGCATTTGTATTTGATAGGCTTTGACATGGAGGCTTTTAGCATAGAAGACCACGGTGCTGATTGATTAATGAAACAATTGGTGGTCCAACCAATTCTTTTAAAATACTTATCACATTTAAAAAAATTATAGTAAATAGTACAATCCCATATACACAATGCGGGAGGGGTATTGACGTGAACTCTATTAGATGTTACATTTGTAATACGGGCATTGAGGACAACAAACACTTGTTTCAAGAATGCATTTTGACTTCTGAAATTAGAGGTAAGATAAGCGGGGGGTTACACCTTAACATTCCAGATGCTGAACCAATGGATATAATTACATGGGTTGGCGATCTTCAATTGTCATCTCATCACCGTCATATTTTGGAGGCCATCATATACATTTGGTGGTGGCATGTTTGGAAGGAGAGAAATAATGTCGTTCATAACGATTCCAAGGAAAGTATCGCGAATATTTTCAACTTTATTGTATCCTCTTCTTTTCTTTGGATAACTAATCGCAACAGAAAATATCAAGCTCTTCGTGAAGATTAGACAAATTCTAAGTACATTATGAATCTCAAGTATTAAATTAGGCCTGTCAATGGATGGATATGGATTGGATCATGATCCGATCCATTAGTCATCCAACTTAAATGGATCATGATCTGATCCATATCCAGATTTTTTCAAACGAATGGATCATCATCCGGATCGATCCATTTAATTTTTTTAAAAATTTTAATTAGTTAATAGATTGATAGAAGACTTCTTCTAATAAATTTTTACATTCAGATATCAAACTTAATGTTACTGATATTACTTAACTTGTACATCCTGCAATAGTTGTAACTTGTGCTTCCTGCAAAGGAACTTGTACATCACTCATCCCGTTTTTAAGCTAGCTGTATACATTAGATTCATGGTTGGAGATTTGGAGTCTTCGAGACATCTACATAATGCTCTGTAACTCGCTGCTTAGTAAAAGCTAAAAAAGCTAGAACCTTTTATCTCCACAAACACGTTTAATTGCAAACTTAAATTGAAATTGTCAATGAAATTATGATTAGTATGATTAATTAGTAAAATATATATGCAGTAAAGTGGTAACGCTATAAAAATCAAACTTGAGAATGTCGACCATGAATCTAATTCCGGCAATATTAATGGCGGCTGAGCCGCTGAGATCTCGTTTTCATAGGCGTACTTTTATTTCATTCAATTAATGTATGATAAATAATAATATTGTAATATATTTATATCAATATAATGATGTAATGAAATTATTATTATTATTATTATTATTATTATTATTACTAGATTTTAGACCCGTGTCCAACACTGGACACGGGTTTACGATATTATCAATATTAGATCTTCATACATTTAAGTCATAAAAGCTTTAAACATTGAATACATATATTGTATTTCATCTTTTGAAATAATTTATTGTAGACAATATTTCATATGTTGAAATTTTTTAATTAATGAAATGATTAATATCTTCTCAAGTTGATGACTAAAAATAAATATAAATTAAGTATTCAGGGCTAAAAAGTGTAAATTATTGATGGAAAACAAAAAAAGTGTAAATTAATGAGACTTTTTCTACAAATATTAATAATACTAATATAATATATTTGGATAATGATTATTAGGATTTTTAATTTATAATTAAATTAAATGATGACATAAGAGGAGTCAATTTGATAAAATTGAGCGATTTGATTGGTTAATAAGTCATTAGTTCAACTGTCTTATAGTATATACTAGATTAAATTATTATTATAATCATAAAAATAGGGGATACCAGATTGGGTAGCATCTTCGTATCGAAGGATATAGATGTTCATAATGTGTTAACATTCTGAAAATGCTTAAAATTTAGGAATTGTAAATGGATCGATCCATATAATTAATTGGATAATTGGAGCGATTTGTTGGATGCCTTAATGGATTAATGGATATATTTTTTGCTCCAATAAGTCATTTAGTTGGATTGGATTGGATATGGATCAAGATCCAATCCATTGCCACCCCTACTTCACCAAGCCAAATTTAACATGAGCATGGCTGGTTCAATTAGATTATATGTAAAACATACCCCAACAGTTTGATTTATACTTGATGGAACTACCAGTATGTAAAATGATTAAATGAGACAAAACTTAGCTGCGAAAGATTGAAATGTTTGCCAGATTATGTTGAAATAGATGGTGCATGGCAAGCATGTAGTGTTGTGAAAGAAATACAGTTTTGGTGCATGTTTATCTGGACTTAGATGTGTTTGTTGAAGTTGTGCCAGTTCACTGGATGATTTTCTTGGTTAAATATTTTGTTAAACTTCACCCCTTTCATTGTGGGGTGATGTAGGTATCATACTATTCAAGCCTTCTTTTTTTTTAAATGTCATTCGTGCGAGCCTTCTGCTAAAGCATTTTGTTAATTTGAAGGTAGAAGCTAAAGGAAATAACGACCTCATTCAGTGCTGGAGGATTCACCAAATTCATCGTGCTTTAGATTTAAGATGCAGACCAACTTATAAAACATTCCCAGACTGAAATTATCTATACCAAAAGGGTTGTATCCATCAGTAAGTTGTAAACAGTTATCGGCTTTGAGGATTATATCTCAACATTGTGTGTGTGATCCTTTTCAAACTGGACTTATTGCTATTGCTCCATAGTTTCCACAGCAAGGTTATCTTATGTACCTGTACATTATATATAAGAACTTATATCAGGCAAAAGAACGTTGATATGCTTGAAGTCATTCATGAAGATGCCGGTCACTTAGCTCACGAGTAAACAATTCCACATACCTCTAACATCAACGTCATTAGAGTTATAACACAATATTTACTCTCAACTAATAAAATAAAATTTTATATAAAAGCCATCAAAATGGACCATTTTCAAACACATCGAAGGGGTAAAAATAGATATAATTCTAATCCTCCTTCTTTCATTTATCTGTAGTAAACTCTAGCTACAATTCAAACGCCTTTTAACTTATAAAGACATCGTTTCGTGACATTTATTATTATCTTTCAAAAAATAAGCTGGCTAAATTTTTTAATAGCAAAACAACTAAAATGGGTATTTAACTAAATAAGATTTTGATAAAATGTTTATGCCTTACATGTTGTCATACGAACAAATAGTTCCATGTTAAATGAATTTATCACATTATGTTACTTTTTGTTAGTTAAAACTTTGATATTTATTTTTTAATTCATGTTTTTATGTAATCATAATTCAGTACACCAAAAAAATATTTATTTATTTAGTAGACAAATCGGGAGGGATAGTTTTTTTTTTTTTTGAAAAGTAAAGATTTCATTCACACTCACCCCGACAAATAACCGGCGGTGTATATATATACAATATTTACATCAAAACTATAACACCTTAAATTTACACTAATCCTCCCATGAAATAGCCTTATGTTTCGATCTATTCTTAAACCAAAGATACCCACACGACTTAATACTTTGAATAAGGTAATTAATGTTAAGAGATCCCTTGTCGAATTTGATTTAATTCCTCATCTTCCAAATACTCCAACACCCAATGATAATGATACCCTTGAGCACATCTCTCTCTTCTGAGAAATAGGAACATTGTGAATTAGGGTTTTTATTAATCTGAAGATGAATGAATGAAATCTGAAGATGAATGATGAAGATTAGGGTTTTGATATCCATCGATTTATAAAGGTTTACAACAGATTATAGTTGATGCGCGTCATTCTAAACAGAAAAATTGATAGTCTCAAAATCAAGCCCCTAATTTACCATCGTTGTTTCCTTTTTCATCATCAAATCACAATAAGTTTCCTTTTCTAATCTGTTGTAAACCTTTATAAATCGATGGATATCAAAACCCTAATCTTCATCATTCATCTTCAGATTTCATTCATTCATCTTCAGATTAATAAAAACCCTAATTCGCAATGTTCCTATTTCTCACAATGTTCGCATGTCCTAATAATGAAAATACCAAGACATCGTTTTACACTGCTTCCCTGAAAGATGTCGAATCGTTAGTGGCTGAAGATCAACCACCGCATGCCGCCTTTATCCTCCACCGCTCTCATCTCCAAAAGATATGTATTCAAAATCTGTAAGTATTGCTTTCAATTATCAGATCGAATCATATACTTTAATATCGTTTCTATTTTTTTATTCGCCAATCAACTTAATATGCCTTAGGCCTAGGGTTTATTACTATCATATTTTAATATGCTTTATTAATTTATCAATTCACCGATCTTAATTTATTCATTTTTTTCATATTATAATATTAATTTTTAATTATAATAATAATTATAATTTGAATTTTGATGTGTAAAAATCGAGTTAAATTTAAAAACAAGAAATACCCTAGAACTGACTACTACACACTCTCGGGCAGTGGACCCGTTCGTATGCAATATAGTTTAAAGGTAAGTCCAGGTCGATTCCACAGAGACTGTTATTCAAGCTAGCGAGTTTAATGCAGTTTAAAAAGATTTAGATTTAAGGACTCCCGTCACCTTGGAATTGAAAGCAGTTAGTTATTTTGTAAAAGTTAGTAATTCCGTAGAATTAATTGAAAAGGGAATTGTTTTATATCAAGATTAATTAAAAGATCATCTACTTTGACTCCATGACACAAATTATTTAGGTTGCATTTAAGTTAAAACCAATTCAAATATGTTGATTTAATAACTAGGTCTAGACAAAGAACTCACTAGTAGCGCTCCTAGTTTATTACCCTATCCGAACCCATTACCCAATTGATTCAATCCTAAAGATCCGGTTACCACCTTCTCTATCAAGATCTATTTAATTGACTAATTTGTTTTGTTATTGTTAAACAATTTCATCTATCGACTTTACCAAATCGTTAACACGTTGAATTCTATTATCTATTGTTGTTTATCAACTCATTACCACAAGTTAACACC
>CM067169.1:72559211-72611614 GCA_034093135.1 Erigeron breviscapus | reverse complement strand
TATGGATCCCGTTATGCTTGATCACTTACTTATCCGTACTGATATTAGTAAGTTAATGAGCCTCATGGCGCCGTCTAATGATGAGTTTGGTAATCCTTGTGATGTCGAGTTTGGTATGTGGATGGATATCTTTCGTAATAGGGAAGATGTTTGTAGAGAGTGGTGTTTAGAGTTTTATTCCACTATTTATGTGAAAGGAATTGATACTGCTAGGAGTGTTTGATGATAAGGTTATATTCTTTAGATGTGGGGGTAAGGATAGGTCACTTACTATTGCTGAATTTGGTTTATGTACGGGTATGTATTCTCAGGAGATGTTGGAGAATAACCCCACATTTAAGAATTTGTTGCATTGTGCTACTAGGGATAGTCAGGGGTTTACCAAGGATGAGGGTGATCAGAGGGATTACTACACGAGGATTTCTGGGGGAAAGACTTGGTCCTCAGCTAGTGGGGCAAATTCTATTCAGTCGCCCATTCTGAGGATATTTCATAAGATGTTGGTATATTTCTTTGTCCAGCGGTCTAATCACCAGGACAAAATTTACTTGGAGGATCTCTGGTTGCTTCGGTTCTTTGATGAGGGTGACCCGTATAAGACTGCTTGTGCCCCTTATGTCTTGGCTAAGCACATGGGCACCCGAGGTATGCGAGATGCGGGTTTGGTTTGTGGCCATTTTATTACAAAAATGGTCCAATTCTTTGGTTGTGTTGATGATAGGGCGAACACTCACTTGTCTTGGAAGTCTATGAAGCCGTTCACCTATAATGACTTGACCCGCTATAGATTGCTCCTACCTAGTGAGCATCGGGATATTCATGTCTTGATCCCGTTTGGTGGTTCTGCCCCTGAGGGCGATGATGACGAGGAGATAGCAGAGGCACCACAGCAGCCACCAGAGCCAGCACAACGTCCTAAGCGTCGTGCCACTTCTACTACAGGTGCATCTTCATTCGTTGCTCCTTCTGCTACTTGGGACTTCTCCACTTTAGAGGCCACTGTGAACTCCACGTGGGAGTCACAACAGCAGTTTCAGAACAGGGTCGACCGGGATTTTAGATGGATTGGTTCAGGTGTGAGTAGAGTGATGTATGATCAGTGTAAGTTTCAGGTCGCCCTCGTTTGTCGGACCGTCGAAACGAGATTGACTAAGGATATGTCGAGGTGCGGAATCCCTCGAGATAACCCACGGTTTTTATATCAACCTTTTTAGGATATATATATATATATCTATTTGCGTGGAACATAAACACCCGTATTTGGTTAATATAGTGAGGCGGCTTTCCGGACAAACTATACCCACTTGGTAACCTTAGTCCTAAGCCAACCAACACGGGTGTGTGTTTTGCGGTTCGTGCGTGAGACGAGTAGCACCCTCAAGATCTACTAGATTTGTGTGTTCTTAGCTCTAGTAGTTTCTCTCTCAAGATTTGCTTGTTTCTCTCTCTACACTCTTGTTGGAACACGCAAACACACACCCTCTATTTATAGGCAAGGGCCAGGAACACACAAAACCCTATGGGTTTGCGTGTTTCCATGTCAGGCCCATAAAGCCCATTAGGGTTTGGCCTGTTTGTGTGTTTCCCTGAACACACAAACTGTTTGAGAGTTCTTCTGAACAAGCAAACTTTTGCTTGTTCCCAAGAAACTCTCAAACCATTTGAGTGTTCTTATGAACAAGCAAACTTTTGCTTGTTCCCAAGAAACTCTCAAACCATTTGAGTGTTCTTATGAACAAGCAAACTTTTGCTTGTTCCCAAGAACTCTCAAATGACACTTAGGAATATTTGAGTTAATGTATTGTGAGTCCCAAATTAGATGATTAACTAAACCCGACTGGCAAGTACAACTTATCTTGATGGACAAGTTAAGTTTACGATCCAGATATGGATAACAAGAAACAATTGACTTAAAGTAAAATGCAAGAACTAAATGGCAGAAACTATATAAAGATATATATATAAGTATAATCAAGTATGTAGCATTGAGACACAATGTATTTTTCAAGGTATTTGATTTATTGATATATAAACAAATACAAAGGTTGTTGCGGAACAAAGATAAAAACCCAAGTGTAAATATCTAAACAACCTAGAAATACAAGTGATCTAAATAACTTGGAAATACTCGTAAGTTTACTTAGAGTATATCTTACAAGTTGCAATGCTAAAGTTTCAAGCCTTTGCAAGTTGTGAGAAGACTTTGTATTTATAGACCAAGTTCATGATGACATGGACAATGTCGTACAAATGTGGTTGTGAGCATTTAAGGAATTAAACCTTAATTCCTTACATGCTGCACTTGGAAGAGTATATAAGTCACTTGATGTGACTTATAGTACTATGTTCCAAACCTTTACTTTTACCTTGTACCTTTTATTAATAGATAAATCTATTAACTGGGTAAAGGTATCTAAAGTAAAAAGTCTTCCTCGTAATCAGTGTAAAGTGTTGTAAATACTTTACACTGAGATGCTTCAGTCTTCGATCTGGTAGAATCACTCTGATGCTCGCTTCTGAGATGATTCTCTTCTTCATACTTCAGTCTTTGACTTCAGAATGAATGCTTCAGATTTGTCTCGATCTGAACTGAAGTGAAGCTTCAGTGAAGGAATTCTGAGACGGCTCAGAATTCTGTACAAACGTTTTCACTGAACTTCAAGCTATTTCTGAACAAATTATACTTGGTCGATTTCCGACCTAACAAATTCCCCCTATTTGTTCTGAAATAGTGCATGCATCTCAGACTTCTATCTATACATGTTGTAAGTCTGAAATGCAAGTTTTTGTTTAAGTTGTAAAAATTTTCTAAGTACATCTTATAGATCATTGATGTCTCCGAATTTTACTTGTGGTTTTTCTAACTTAAACTTACCATCTACTTATTGGTTACAATTTGCAACATATATATACAAACTGAATGTTTGTTACAAATGTAAATATATTACAAGTACATGATAAACTGAAAAAGGAAACTACTTCTTGCAGGCCTTGAACCAGAAGGTGCTTCAGTAGGTTTCCTCTTCAGTGGAGAATGATCATTTTTGCCAAACAATCTGCTTTCAATTTCTACCTTGGCTTGCATCTTTTGTTGTATTCTTGCTAACCATGCACCAGTCAAGGCAGATTTTGGTTTCCCCCTCAGAATCTGGATCATCTCCCTATGCTCTGAAATCCCAAATTCGTGAACTGAAACTTGATTGTATTCTTCAGCTGCCCTACCTTCTCTTTTCACAATTAAGTCAAACAACTTCAATCCATCAGCCTTTGTAACTTCCATATCAATGATTTTGGCTGGATGCGATCGATGGTTCATATAATGATCATACTGGTCCTTTTCATGTTTCCTTTGGATCTCAGCAGCATCATCAGATATTGGTTTGAGAGAAGTAAAGACAACATCACGAGAATCTTTCTTTGCAGTCCTTGTTCCAGTTCTGGGCTTTGTGGGTGGTCTGGACAACTCTTTTTCTATCTTTAGGACTTCAGCCAGAATCTCTTTCTTCTTTATGGCCATTTCTTTTTCTCTATTTTTCACCAAGTCCTCAATGGACATTTTGAAAGTGAGTTGGTCCAGCTTTTGTTCTAAGGGAGAGTAGTTTACCCCATATTCATATTCGAGCATATCGACAACAGCCTTCTGCACTCTTGGATCATTTTTGATTTTCTGATATCTTTCTAGTGAAACACCAAGAGCTGCAGCATCAATGTGATCAAGGGTTCCCATTTTCTGATGTTGAACCCTTTCTCTTTCCTTATTTTCTCCCCACAAAATAAATTGATTAGAAACTTGCTTCTGCAAAGTCTCTAATTTCTTGCTATCAGCATTTGGATCATGAAGTGGGTAGCCTTGTTCATCAACGTTTTCACCAACAACCAAACCAGAACCCTTAGCATTTTTGTTTGTTGGTTCTGCCATCACTTGGGCCTTGCCCTTGTCTTTCTTTCCAGCTTCAGATTCAGGTTTCTGAACTTGTTCCCCCTGAACTGAGGTACTACCAGATGGTCCCTCAGTTTGCTTCTTGGTTGCTTCAATCATTTCTTGAGTACTAGCCAGCAAACCAATAGGCACACCTTTTCCCCCTTTGGGGACCTCTGAAGGCAACTTAGCGTATTCTTCAATGGCCATTTGCATGCCCTTCAGTGGTTCCCAACTTTATTGTTGTAAACATTCAGAAATACCCTTAGAAAGCTGAGCAAACTGAGACCTTAGTCTGAAATTGGAGTTCAGATTCAGTGACTCTTTATCCATTATTTCTTTCAACTGCTTTCTATCTTCTTCAGTAAATGAAGCAGGGGGAGGAGGAGCAACAACTGTTTCTTTCTTCAGAAGAGTTAGAATTTCATCTAACTGTTTTGACTGGTTCTTGACTGAAGCATCAAGAGCTGAGATAGATGTACGAATTTCTTCAACAACTTTGTCAACCTTCTTGTTTGTATCTTTATCAGCCTCTTCAACCATCAATCTAATCTTCTGTTCAACTTTCTCAGAAACTGAAGCAGAAATCTGAGCAATCCAATCCTGAGATAGCTCAGCCTTCAATTTCTCAACCAAACCAACACTTAGAGAAGTCCCAAGTTCTTTTTCATTAACACTTGGCTTCTTAACCAACTCATGTACTTCTCTTCCAACATCCATAAACTCTTGCTTCATCAGCTCAACACTAGATGTCAAGTTGGCAACTACCGAGGCTTGCACATCTCTCTTTGTTAGCTTGAAGGCTTCTCTGATTGCAGAGCTCACCTTATTGCAAGTCATCACCAGCTCATTCAGCTTCCCAACTACTAGTCCTTCATTTCCAGCAACTTTGGTTAACTCAGTTCCAAGAAACATCTGAGCACCTTTCATTTCAGCAACTGAACTAGTATTGGCAGTTAGAGACTTGGTTAAATCCTCCACCCTAAGAATAAGGCTTTGGACTTCGGTTTGGGTTTTCTCTAACTGTGCTTCTGTATTTAAAGGAGGTGGGGGTTGTGCAGAAGCAGGAACAACAAATGGTAATTTACCAAGCCCTTTAAGTATATTATTTAGTTGTGTATCAGTTGGACTCTCAGATTCTGTCTCAGAATCCAAGTCCTTTTCTAATGGGGCATCATAATTGATCGGTGGTGGGATATTGTGAATTTGGGGGTGAAGAAATTGAAGTGATGGAGTGAAAGTTGGATCGGTGACATAGGCAGGAGAAGTGCCTGGTGGAAAGATTGGATGTTGATGAGATGGAGGTGGTGGAACATAAGGCTCATTATCTTGTTCTTGTTGGATTTCTGGGGGAGGAGGAGGGGCGTTTGCGAGGATGGTGGCTGGCTCAGAATCAGATTGATTCGCCTCCAATAATCCCTCGTCAAACTCAAAGTCAGCAAGAGAATCAAGATTCTCCTGAGGTAGCTCATCGTCATCCCAGAAAGCATTCACTTTTACAATCTGGTCAGATATGCCCTGGTTTGGGTCACTAGTACCCTCACCAGATTCTGGTTCAACAGCTGCAGAAGCAGTTGCATCGTCACCAGTTTCAACGATTGGCTCAACCATAGTATCATCGCCAGGGACAATAGATACAGGTGCTGGAGCCTTGATAATGCTCAACAACTTATCTCTAGGTCGTCTAACGGGTCCTACATTCTTTTGTAGCCCACTTAGCGACCTTTCTGAACCAGCTAGTGTGGCTGAAACAGTTTTATTGAATACCTGAAGCATTGCAGAGGAGAGTTCAGGCTCGTTTTCAGCAGTGGATGCCTTTGAGAAATCTCTGCCATATTCAGGTACAGAAGCTTCAGGTCCAGCTTCATTATAAGCTTCTCCAAGTATAGCCATAAAACACAAGCTTAGAAACCTTGGAAAGGCGATATGCAGGCTTCTTTTTCCTTTTAATTTTGTAATTAGCTGAGAGAAAAGAATCTCAGCAAAGTCTGCCTGTATCCCATTCCAAATATAATACCCCATCTCAACTTGGGGTAATGAAAGTTGGTCCAACCCTCCATGGTTGCCACCAAGACTTTCCACAATCTGGGTCCAGAAGAACCTCCAGCAATTGCCAAATCCAGACAAAAAAATGTGTCCGGAGGTCTTCAGATTACCATCAGCATCCTCCATATCGCCATGACCGGTGGCGACTAGAACCTCCCTGAAATTGACTCCTTTGAGTCTTTTAGCAAACACCTGGGAAGGTTCGAGGTAGTTCAGATGAAGGGAATTTCTGAACCCCTCAAGAGTGATAACACACTTCTTGGTGCCCTCATTGAGAGTGAAGGAGATGGATTGTTCATCTTTGCTCACCACAGCAGTGTACCAGAATTCAAGCAAGTATCGATGATACAATGCCTGAGGATTAGCGGTCAGAGCATAATGGAAAGGGGATTGCTCCCAAAAATTATTGATTCTTCCCATTAGAGTTTTGGATTTCACATTTAATTGAGCCAAGAAATTGCTCATGTTAAAACGTATTTGAGAAGGAGTGAAATTCTTTGGCCATGTGGCAGATGTTTTCACATCACTCGATGGAGTATATTCAAAATTGATGAGTGATTTGTGTGAAGAAGAAGATGATGATTTAGACATTTTTAAGAATTGAAAGGTGAAAGTGAAAGGAATATGAAGAGTTAAGGAATTTGAGAGTAAATAAGAGAGAGATTGATGATTAGGAAGTAAATGAAAAACGAAGTAAATGAAAGAATGAAAAGGAATTTGAATTTAAGATGGAATGCAAAAAGTTTTTCCAATTAAAAACAATTTCTGGGGTCAAGTCAGCATTAAATGCAAAGACGTTTGAGTGACCCCACCCTGCAACATTTTTTCAGAAAAAAGTACTCATTTCTTTCCCTTTTACGGCGCAACTTGTGTGACACATAAGCATGACCAATGTAAGTTAAAAACATAGTATGCAGTAGGTCACGTGTACACACAATTGACCAAGTATCAAAAATATCTTGAAAAGATTATTGTATTTCAGTGATGACTTAAACAAATTCTGAGCATGGTCAGTTCCAAAGAGATCTGAACCATCTCAGTTAATAAAATTCAACTGAAATATTTTTGATTTTCTGAAGTGCTTCAGTTAAATACATTTTTCTGAGCAAAAAGTTTCCCCTCAAAAATGAAGGTTTATTTCAAAGTTTGAAAAATATTTAACATTCCCCCTGAAGTGATGATCCATGAATTAATAAGTGCCAAGATAGTATCACAAAGGCGTTCGATAGCTAGGCGAGCAAAAATCACATGGATCGCTCAGACTGGTGAACCAGATCAGTGTCACTGAGGCGTTCATAACAAGATTACCAGTCTAAGGATTTAACATACCCAACTCACTGACTAGATGTTTAAAGGTTTTGGCATCTAAAGGTTTTGTAAAAACGTCAGCGAGTTGCTTATCAGTGGGAATAAAGTGCAATTCAATATCTCCTTTCAGAATATGATCACGAATGAATGATACCTGAGATCGATGTGCTTGGTTTTCGAGTGCATTACAGGATTGTGAGATATGGCAATGGCACTAGTGTTATCACAAAAGATTGGAGTCTTTGTGTAAGTAACACCATAATCAGTCAGCTGGTTTTTCATCCATAGAATCTGAGCACAACAACTTGCTGCAGAAATATACTCAGCTTCTGCAGTGGATAGTGAACTGCAGTCTGCTTCTTACTGGTCCAGCTTACTAATTTGCCACCAAGGAAATGACACCCACCTGTGGTACTTTTCCTGTCTATCTTACAACCTGCATGATCAGAATCTGAATAACCCATTAGATCTAGACTAGAGCCTTTGGGATACCAAAGACCTAATCTGGGGACACCCTTAAGGTATCTGAAGATCCTTTTAACAGCATTTGCATGTGCTTCTCTGGGATCAAACTGAAATCTAGCACAAAGGCATGTTGCAAACATTATGTCTGGTCTACTTGCAGTTAAATACATCAGTGAACCAACCATACCACGATATTTTGTATGGTCCACTTGTTTTCCATGTGGATCAGAATCCAACGTTAATGGAGCAGAAATAGGAGTATCTTTTGATGAGACTGAATCAAATTGATATTTCTTTAATAAATCTCTGACATATTTTTCCTGGTTTATGAAGATACCATCTTCAGTTTGTTTTACTTGAAGTCCCAGAAAATATGTCAGTTCACCCATCATACTCATTTCATACTCAGAAGACATGATTTTAGAAATTTTTTACACATCTTCTCATTTGTAGAACCAAACACAATATCATCAACATAAATTTGTACTAAAAGGATATCACTTTTATCATGCAATATGAACAAAGTTTTATCTATTGCACCACGTTTAAAACCATTTTTAAGAAGATGTTTAGTAAGAGTATCATACCAGGCTCTGGGTGCTTGTCTCAGACCATATAAGGCTTTGTTCAGTTTGTACACCCAATGTGGTTTTTCTTCATTGATGAACCCTGGTGGTTGATACACATAAACGACTTCTTCTAGTTCTCCATTCAGGAATGCACTTTTCACATCCATTTGATAGACTTTAAACTGATGATGAGCTGCAAAAGCTAAGAATATTCTGATAGCTTCAAGTCTAGCAACTGGTGCAAAAGTTTCATCAAAATCTATTCCCTCTTCTTGTGCATATCCTTTTGCAACAAGTCTTGCTTTGTTTCTTATGATGTGACCATCTTCATCCATCTTGTTTCTGAAGACCCATCTTGTCCCAATTGGTTCCTTCTTCAGGTTACTGGGACAAGGAACGAGTTCCCATACATCGTTTCTTTTAAACTGGTTGAGCTCATCTTGCATGGCTTCAACCCAGCTTGGGTCTTGCATAGCCTCGTCAATCTTCTTGGGTTCAATTAGAGATAAGAAGCTGACGTTTAAGCATTGATCGCTTGTGGCTCTTCTGGTCTGAACCCTCTACTGGACTCTCCAATAATTTGCTCGATTGGATGTGCTTTTGTCCATTTAGAGTATTGACCAGGATGAGCAATGATATCAGTGCAAGAACTTCTCTGAGTAACTTCAGGAGGAGCCTCAGAAAATACATCTTCAGCTTCTTCTTCTTCCTGCAGATCATGACTTGCATCATGAAATTCTTCAGATTGAGGTTGCTCAGTGGAGCCTGATATCATAGGAGAAGCAGCATATACATCTGATCCAATAGTTAGTTCAGAAGGTAGTTTGAAACTGACTGGAGGATAAAATGGAATGTTGCTTGGCTTGTTTATTACTGGTTCTGAACGGAGATGTTCAGAAGCAGGTTCAGGTGACTGAACAGTTTCAGCAACAGGGTCAGAATCACCAAAACTTATTGGACTTTCTGAGGGTGGTACAGGAATGGAATTTTTAAAAATTGCAGAATTGGATTCATCAAAGGTAACATGAATTGACTCATCAACTTTTTCAAGTCTCTTGTTAAAGACTCTAAAGGCCTTGCGATTTGATGAATATCCTAGGAAGTACCCTTCATCAGCTTTTGCATCAAATTTTCCAAGCTGATTAGAGTTATTCAGAATGTATACTGGACATCCAAATACATGGAAGTATCCAATATTAGGCTTTCTATTTCTGAGTACTTCATAGGAGGTCTTCTTGTGTCTTTTGACATAAACAGATCTGTTCTGAGTGTAGCAAGCAGTTGCAACAACTTCAGCCCAGAAATTCTTGGGAAGACCAGATTCATTCAACATACTTCTAGCAGCTTCAATCAGCGTACGATTCTTTCTTTCTACAACACCATTCTGCTCTGGTGTGTGGGCTGAGGAGAAGTTCTGAGATATGCCAGTTTCAGTGCAGAAGGACTCCAGAGTAGCATTTCTGAATTCAGTGCCATTGTCACTTCTGAGCTGACAAACTTTTCGCTTGTGCTTGAGCTCAATTTGTTTGATGAGAGCAATGATTTCAGCAGCAACTTCACTTTTAGACCTGAGGAAAATCACCCAGCAATATCTTGAATACTCATCAACGATAACAAGGGTGTACCTTTTTCCTGCTCTGGTCTGAACATTCACTGGTCCAAAAAGGTCCATGTGTAGCATGTGAAGAGGTTCAGTTATACTAAAGCTTTGTTTTGTCTTGAATGAAGCTCTTTTCTGCTTACCCATTTCACAACCTGGACATGGCTTGTCTTTATTGAAAGACATAGAGGGTATCCCATCAACAAGTTGTTTTCTAGACAACTTATTAATATTTTTGAAGTTCAGATGGGATAATCTCTTGTGCCACAACCAGTTTGTTTCTTCATCTGCCTTTGAGTAGAAACATTGTTCAGTGGTAGAAGGATTCATATCAATGACATAAATGTTTCCCTTCCTTGGTGCAATCAGTACCACCTTTCCATCTCTGTTGAATATGGTGCCTTGTGAAATATCAAATAAAACCTTGAAGCCATCATCACACAGTTGACTGACACTGATCAGGTTATATTTTAAACCATTCACATATGCAACACGTGTGAATTTGACTTGACCATTATTCACCACACCATATCCCTCAGTTTTCCATTACCATCATTTCCAAAAACTATTGAGGGCCCCTCTTGCACCCTATATTCCTCTAGCAGGGTCTGATAACCAGTCATGGTTCGGCCAGCAGCACTGTCCAGAAACCATATATTCTTCTTTCGGTCTCCCTGCACACAAACAAAGATTAGTTCTTTTTGGGAACCCATCTTAGGATGGGTTCACTAGACTCTCCCTTAGCAGTCTCAGATTTCTTTGGTTCATAAGGAACAGAAGGGTCAAAGGGGATTTCAGTCATTATTTCAGATGACACAAAAGTAGTTGGTTTGATGGGGTTTTCAACCTTTTTCTTTTCAGATTTCTGCTTGACTAGCTTAGAAAAAGGTTTTGTATTTTGTTTAGGTTGAAGAGGAGGAGTTTCAACATTTTTTAAACGTGCATTACAACTCTGCACTTGTCTAGCCAATAGTTGAAATTGACTTTCTAACCTTAACAAAATTGATTCTTCATTAGACACCTGAGCCTTACCAGAATCTGAGGTAGATGGCTCAGTAGGGGAGTGGTTTTTGTTTTTCTTCTTCTTTAGGTCTTGCACACAAACAAAGATTAGTTCTTTTTGGGAACCCATCTTAGGATGGGTTCACTAGACTCTCCCTTAGCAGTCTCAGATTTCTTTGGTTCATAAGGAACAGAAGGGTCAAAGGGGATTTCAGTCATTATTTCAGATGACACAAAAGTAGTTGGTTTGATGGGGTTTTCAACCTTTTTCTTTTCAGATTTCTGCTTGACTAGCTTAGAAAAAGGTTTTGTATTTTGTTTAGGTTGAAGAGGAGGAGTTTCAACATTTTTTAAACGTGCATTACAACTCTGCACTTGTCTAGCCAATAGTTGAAATTGACTTTCTAACCTTAACAAAATTGATTCTTCATTAGACACCTGAGCCTTACCAGAATCTGAGGTAGATGGCTCAGTAGGGGAGTGGTTTTTGTTTTTCTTCTTCTTTAGGTCTCCCTGCACACAAACAAAGATTAGTTCTTTTTGGGAACCCATCTTAGGATGGGTTCACTAGACTCTCCCTTAGCAGTCTCAGATTTCTTTGGTTCATAAGGAACAGAAGGGTCAAAGGGGATTTCAGTCATTATTTCAGATGACACAAAAGTAGTTGGTTTGATGGGGTTTTCAACCTTTTTCTTTTCAGATTTCTGCTTGACTAGCTTAGAAAAAGGTTTTGTATTTTGTTTAGGTTGAAGAGGAGGAGTTTCAACATTTTTTAAACGTGCATTACAACTCTGCACTTGTCTAGCCAATAGTTGAAATTGACTTTCTAACCTTAACAAAATTGATTCTTCATTAGACACCTGAGCCTTACCAGAATCTGAGGTAGATGGCTCAGTAGGGGAGTGGTTTTTGTTTTTCTTCTTCTTTAGGTCTCCCTGCACACAAACAAAGATTAGTTCTTTTTGGGAACCCATCTTAGGATGGGTTCACTAGACTCTCCCTTAGCAGTCTCAGATTTCTTTGGTTCATAAGGAACAGAAGGGTCAAAGGGGATTTCAGTCATTATTTCAGATGACACAAAAGTAGTTGGTTTGATGGGGTTTTCAACCTTTTTCTTTTCAGATTTCTGCTTGACTAGCTTAGAAAAAGGTTTTGTATTTTGTTTAGGTTGAAGAGGAGGAGTTTCAACATTTTTTAAACGTGCATTACAACTCTGCACTTGTCTAGCCAATAGTTGAAATTGACTTTCTAACCTTAACAAAATTGATTCTTCATTAGACACCTGAGCCTTACCAGAATCTGAGGTAGATGGCTCAGTAGGGGAGTGGTTTTTGTTTTTCTTCTTCTTTAGGTCTTTAACAAACAAAGATTAGTTCTTTTTGGGAACCCATCTTAGGATGGGTTCACTAGACTCTCCCTTAGCAGTCTCAGATTTCTTTGGTTCATAAGGAACAGAAGGGTCAAAGGGGATTTCAGTCATTATTTCAGATGACACAAAAGTAGTTGGTTTGATGGGGTTTTCAACCTTTTTCTTTTCAGATTTCTGCTTGACTAGCTTAGAAAAAGGTTTTGTATTTTGTTTAGGTTGAAGAGGAGGAGTTTCAACATTTTTTAAACGTGCATTACAACTCTGCACTTGTCTAGCCAATAGTTGAAATTGACTTTCTAACCTTAACAAAATTGATTCTTCATTAGACACCTGAGCCTTACCAGAATCTGAGGTAGATGGCTCAGTAGGGGAGTGGTTTTTGTTTTTCTTCTTCTTTAGGTCTCCCTGCACACAAACAAAGATTAGTTCTTTTTGGGAACCCATCTTAGGATGGGTTCACTAGACTCTCCCTTAGCAGTCTCAGATTTCTTTGGTTCATAAGAATAGAATGGTTAGGAGCAGATTGTGATGATGATGGTTGACTAGATCTGCATTCCTTCATGAAATGTCCTTTCTTGCCACATTTAAAGCATTCAAGATTAGACTTGTCAATAGAAGCGCTGGAAGCAAAAGGTTTGCCAGATCGATTTGATTTGGCCTTAAAACGATTGAACGTTTTAGCCAGCATGGCAACCAGATCATCATTGTCATCCTCATCACAATCATGAGTAACATTACCAGAGACACCAGTTTTTAACATTTCAGAAACCATCTTCTTCATTGAGTCAGAAATGTCACTCTCAGAAGATAGTAGAGCAGTACTATGTGGTTCAGAATACTGAACCATACCAGAACTGGTAGAAACATGATTCTTGGCATCTTGCTCAGCCATAGCTCTCTCAGCTTTGTTCTCTTCAGTATATCTGAAGGCTCCATAAAGGGAAGCAAGAGTGTGACTGTGCAAAGTTTTGCCTTGTCTTAAGACCAAGATTAAATTTTCCCATTTAGAAGGTAAAATGTCACAAAATTTTTCCAACAAAATTTCTTTATCTTTGGTTACACCTAGGGCTTTCAGTTGATTTACCAGATTTGTAAATCTGATGTAAGTCTGAGTTAAAGTTTCCCCAGGTACAGCAAAGAACGACTCATATCTTTTGTTTAGAGCAACTTTTCGTGTGACAATTGTCTCATTTGTGCCTTCAAACTGTGTCATTAGTTCCTCCCACATTAATTTGGAATTATCAAGTAAAACAAGAGTGGGCATGAGAGTTTCAGGAACTGCATATAAAATCATATTTTGTAACTTAGTGTCAAGGTCTACAAGTCTATGATCTTCCTCAGACCAATGATCCTTCTCCTTAGGTGACTGCCTAGGAGTCCCATCGGTATTTCTGACAACAGTAGAAGCATTCATGGGGACAAAGGGTCCTTCTTTTAAGATATCTGGTAAATGTCGTTCAACACCAGCAATATACTTTAACATGCATGCTTTCCATGTTTGAAAGTTTTCACTGTTCCCATCAAACTTGGGAACAGGATTGTTTGGAAAGTGTACGTGTACATTATGCGATGGTATATTGTTGTTTATGATGGGTGGAGTAGGTGGGGTAGTGTTATTAGGGTCAGGACGTTCTTGTTGAAAGTCAGCCATCTATGCAGATCAAAGGTTAAAGAATTGATATAATTCAACCTTGCTGCTCTGATACCAATTGTGAGTCCCAAATTAGATGATTAACTAAACCCGACTGGCAAGTACAACTTATCTTGATGGACAAGTTAAGTTTACGATCCAGATATGGATAACAAGAAACAATTGACTTAAAGTAAAATGCAAGAACTAAATGGCAGAAACTATATAAAGATATATATAATTATAATCAAGTATGTAGCATTGAGACACAATGTATTTTTCAAGGTATTTGATTTATTGATATATAAACAAATACAAAGGTTGTTGCGGAACAAAGATAAACACCCAAGTGTAAATATCTAAACAACCTAGAAATACAAGTGATCTAAATAACTTGGAAATACTCGTAAGTTTACTTAGAGTATATCTCACAAGTTGCAATGCTAAAGTTTCAAGCCCTTTGCAAGTTGTGAGAAGACTTTGTATTTATAGACCAAGTCTATGATGACATGGACAAGATCATATAAAAGTGGTTGTGAGCATTTAAGGAATTAAACCTAATTCCTTACATACTTGTACTAGGAAGAGTATATAAGTCAGTTGATGTGACTTATAGTACTATGTTCCAAACCTATACTTTTACCTTGTACCTTTTATTAATAGATAAATCTATTAACTGGGTAAAGGTATGTAAAGTAAAAAGTCTTCCTCGTAATCAGTGTAAAGTGTTGTAAATACTTTACACTGAGATGCTTCAGTCTTCGATCTGGTAGAATCACTCTTTGCTCGCTTCTGAGATGATTCTCTTCTTCATACTTCAGTCTTTGACTTCAGAATGAATGCTTCAGATTTGTCTCGATCTGAACTGAAGTGAAGCTTCAGTGAAGGAATTCTGAGACGGCTCAGAATTCTGTACAAACGTTTTCACTGAACTTCAAGCTATTTCTGAACAAATTATACTTGGTCGATTTCCGACCTAACAGTTCCTACTGCTGTTAAACGCAGAACCAACATTAACTCAGCCAATGTTCCTACTGCTGTAAACGCAGAACCAACATTGACTTAGCCGATGTTCCTACTGCTGTAAACGCAGAACCAACATCGACTATATTACCGTTGGAAGTATATTAAGTTAATGTTTCTACTGTTGTTAAACGCAGAAACAACATTAACTTAATTACCCTTTACATGTAATGTCTACATTCATGTCAAGTACCTGCAAAACATAAATAATAAACAAACATATAAACATATATAAAAGGATCCCAACATGATCACAATATATGCCAAGGTAATTTCATTGACAAACGGTAATTTACAAGATAAATTACAAGACTTGAATATAAAACACTGACACATCTAGAATGCTTTTGTCACCGAGAAACATGCACCAACAGTCTCCCCCTTGACACCAGCATCTAGATGTGGCCTTCAAGTCTTCGTTTGTCTTCCTAAGTGCTGGCCACCACCCTGTCATCAGGAACTTCAGTCTAAGGTACTGGTGCTGAAGCACTTGGCTCATCTGCTGCTGGAGGGACTACATTTTGATCTTCCCCAGCCGGAACCCCTGCTTCTGCATTTGGCTCTTCAACTACTGGAGGGACCACATTTTGATCTTCCCCAGCTGGAGCCCCTGCTTCTGCATTTGGCTCATCAACTACTGGAGGGACCATATTTTGATCTTCCCCAGTTGGAGCCCCTGCTCGCACCCTGTCAGGTATTTTATCAAAGAATCTTCGACTGTCAGCATGGATATACTCAGCTAGACAAAACTTCACCATCCTTTCATAGACACCCTTTATCCCTGTAAGGAGTTGTGAACTTGTCAGCTGATGCCTATGTAATCTCTTCAAGTCTTTTCTCGAAAGATTAATAAGCTGAAGTGGATCATAGACTCTAAGCAATTCTTTGTGCCCAGTAGCTTTTGTTGACATAACAACAGCAGCCGCACTGTAGTCATCTACTCTCCAATAATCCATGTCACTAAGCATGTTTTGCGGCCATTTCTTCAGAGGGACCCTACGAACATTTTTGATCTTGTTTATAAATCTAACAACGATCTCTTCTCCGTTCGGTCCTTGAGTGACACGCTTCTTTCTCGGAGTTGGTTTGAACTTGAACTTTCTCGGGTCTGACTCTCCACTCTGCTTGAGATGATTGTCATTCTTGATCCAGCTCTCAAACAACTTCGCACGCTTGTAATTACCTATCAGCCTAAGCCCTGCAAGGCCATAGAAATCTGCCTTGGGCATTGAATTAAAAGCTTTAAAGTTAGGCTCAAGGTACTGACATCCATCAAGTCTTTTCATCATGTAAAGCCTCTTCTCCTCATCAAAAGTCCAACTGAGGATGAGTTCTTGTAGACTTGATGCACGAGGATCTTTGACAAACTCGAAATACCTGTGAGGAAGAGGAACATCCAATACACAATATGGATGATTCGGATCCGCACGATGAACATTTGGCAACACATGACGATACTCATCTTCATCATCAGAAGCAAAAGTGTCATTAATCTCATTGCCCGGTTCATCCGTGAAGCTGCTAACAACAAGCTTAGCATCTCTTCCTGTACCTTTCTTGTAGTAGACTGAGAAGGTCAAACCCTGAGCAGGAAGCTCATAAAAGGATTTGATCTTACGTTCCTTCTGACCTTCAGACTCAAAGAGATTCGGGTTTGTAGCAATTGCATCTTCAAATTCAAACCTATGCTCAGGTGATACCATCACTCCTTGCCAATCTGAGTGAGGTATCCATTCCCCCTCCTCTGAGCCTTCCGAATCTTCTTCAGCTATGTCATCCAAGTTTCTGATAGCATCGATGGCAACGAGCTCCTCATCACTCTCAGAGCCATAAGCATGAGTCTGGAAACCGACATCTACATCTCCGTCGGTAATGGGAAAGTATCTTCAGCGATACACTTCCCTTTGTCTTGAGCTGTGGGAGCCTGAGAGGTACCGGCAACATCATGCTGGCTTTGCTCCCCCTGAGATGTAGCAATCGGAGTGCCAATCCGAAAGCCCCTTGATAATCTTGAGATCTCATCTTCTTGTCTGCTTGGATTATCGTCCTCATCCTCTCTCATTTGCTTCCTGAGGACACTATCTCGGCAGGTTGGATCTATCTCCCCCTGAGATCCAAGATTATCAACAATCTCATTCAGCTTCTCATAATCTTCATCAAAGCTTGCCAGACCCGCAGTTTGGCTCTCTATGGCTTCTTTGTGTTTGTTCAGCTTCTTGACAACTCTTTTCAGATGCACAGTTGTCTCAGACTGAATCTTCTGTAGAGCCTCATGCCTTGTCTGAAGTTGAATACTCTCCGCCTTCAACTCTTCAAGCTGTTGATGGTGTGACTCTTCTTGCTTGGAAAATCTTTCTGTTAAGCGTGCAACCAAGACTCTCATATCTTCAAGTTCTTTCTCCAATCCAGACACAATGTCGTCATCAGATCTTGAGCTGCTTGGTTGAGAAGAGGTCACTGATGGTCTATCTTCTCCAGCTCTTCTCCTCCTTTTGAGCTGTTGAGATGGACTATCTTCTTCATCTCTGGAAGCTCCTAACATTTTCTAAGCTCCTGAAACTCTGCATTTCACAAAACTCTGAAAGTGTTATCAACTTTAACCATCGACAAATAGGTTGAACGATAAAATTCTTAATGTTTTCCAAGATAGTGAAACCATTTGTTTCATAATCTTCCAAAACATCACCAATTTTATCGAATCAACACGTCGAAATTAAAACTCTTAATGTTTTCCAAGATAGTGAAACCGTTTGTTTCATAATCCTCCAAAACATTTAGTTTTAATAATCGACAAATTAAACTTTACTAAATTTAACCAAAACCATTTGTTTTTCTTAAACTTTTAAAGTCCAATTTTATAAGGTAATTGCACTTTCTAATTTGACTCATTTGAAAATTTTCCCGTTTTGAAAATTTTCCTAAGTCCTAGAACCAGCAAATTCCTTATACACACACATATGGTGACAATACACACATATGGTGTCGGGTTTGACTAGTCAATACGTGTTTTAGTTTCATATTTTACTTATTAAAATTTTTCAAATTTAAAAATTTTAAGTCATGAAACACGCATATGTCACAACACGCAAATGGTGTGTTTGACATAAGAACACGCAAACTGGTCATATGCGTGTTTGTTTGTGATGACGTCATCACAACACGCAAAATCTGGAAAGTTTGAATATTATTTTTTGGGTTCTATGAACACGCAAAGTTCATAAGAACACACAAAACCAGAACAATAACCCACAAAACTTAACCAGTCGATTTTGAACACTAAAAACTCTTAAATAGGTACGAATAGCATCCTATAGGTCCGATTTATCAGTTTTTAAGTTCCATTTCTCCATCCATGTCATGTTTATGTTCCTATTTAGAGATTTTAGTTCGAAAATATAAAAAACCCTAAAAACTTGATCATAAAACATGAGATCTGGATCCAGAAACATTGTTAATCAAGTACCTTTATTCGAAATGTGTTAATGTAAGTGTTTCTTGTGTTTAAAAACACGAAATAATCAAGTGTTATGAATCGAAGTGTGAACAGTGGGAGTGCAGGGAACGCGCAAATGTGGAGGGTTTTGACAAAACACGCAAACTACTTTAAATTTGCATTAAATGTGTGTTTTTGTCCCTTTATATACCCACTCACAATACGCAAACCCTAAACTCGCACACAAACACGCAAATGGTGTGTTTGACATAAGAACACGCAAACTGGTCATATGCGTGTTTGTTTGTGATGACGTCATCACAACACGCAAAATCTGGAAAGTTTGAATATTATTTTTTGGGTTCTATGAACACGCAAAGTTCATAAGAACACACAAAACCAGAACAATAACCCACAAAACTTAACCAGTCGATTTTGAACACTAAAAACTCTTAATGTTTTTCAAGATAGTGAAACCGTTTGTTTCATAATCCTCCAAAACATTTAGTTTTAATAATCGACAAATTAAACTTTACTAAATTTAACCAAAACCATTTGTTTTTCTTAAACTTTTAAAGTCCAATTTTATAAGGTAATTGCACTTTCTAATTTGACTCATTTGAAAATTTTCCGAAGTCTTAGAACCAGCAAATTCCTTATACACACACATATGGTGACAATACACATATATGGTGTAAAATTTGACAATACAAATTCCTTATACACACATATGGTGACAATACACACATATGGTGTTGGGTTTGACTGTCAATACGTGTTTTATTTCATATTTTACTTATTAAAATTTTTCAATTTAAAAATTTTAAGTCATGAAACACGCATATTCACACTTAGCCTATTTTTCGATTCAGGTGAACCTTGACTTTCCAAAAAGTCAACCTTCACGAACTTGATTAACACTTTGAGAATTCACAAAGAATTTTCCCGAACCCGGTATGATTAACGAAAAGAATTCTTTAGAGAACACGATAAAACAGATACAAAAACCTATTTTGTATCACAATTATCAGTATTTTTCTCGATAAAGTAATTCTTGATAGTTGTCACCACTTAAACAATCTTACAAAGTAAAATCTGAAAATCAAGACCCGATATGTCACTATTTAATGAATTACAAAGCACCATTGTTAAGTATTTGACAATAACAAACATTGGACACAACAATGTTGTTTAACAAATTCAAATACAACAAAAATAAAGAAATAAGATTGAATAGCATGATAAACAATCTCTCTATCTTTGTTTTCTTCTCCGTTTGAATTTTGGTGAGTTGTTGGTGTGTAAGTGTACTCTGCTCGACAAACAAGCTTGAGCTTTCTCCATTCTGGACTGGATAGACTCAATTTTCATATAGGAGACCTTTTATCTTAACAGTTGACACACATCCATTTAAGATAAATAATTCTGCACACACAACCAAACTCATGAGATCCATACAACACATGTATTCATCTCAATAATTGAACTTGAAAACACTTAAACAGATATGTAACAGATAACAAACAATAGATTCTCCCAATTAAGATTAGAATCTAAGCAATTATCATGTTAGCTTACACAATAAGCATTTTCTATTCAATTATTCAAAGTAAATTGCAAATCAAAATATCTGTCAAATATATCAACTAAGTGACTCTGTTTGACCTATTTTCACCGAAACCTTAAGTATTGAACTTAACCTTTCGAGCAATTTACATACAAGACCTAATCCAAGGTATACCAAACACACTCAAATTAAAGTCTTGACCTACACTACATCCCTATCACGACACACGCTTATTCGGTGTTCAATAAGAACGCAGTTGAGTCCCCCTAGAAACCAGATACCCTATTTAGCATTATCTCTCAAGCAATAGAACCCTATTATTTGCAATATACATGACGGAGCATAAAGTTATAAAATCGATCACATTAATTTTGAAATCAAATTAATCTAACAAATCTTATAATAGTCATGCTTAATACTGTATATTGAACAGGTGTTAGAGAGACTAGTTTCTGTGGAAGAGATCAGATGTAGCAATTAAGTAAACCTAAAAGCCACATGTTTTCGTCATGTCTCTTGCAGTAACTACTCCCCCTTAAACCATTATTATATTTTTGTGTTGCATTTTCTGATTTTATAGAGGTTCTAGAGAGACAGTAGCTAAGGGTTTCTCATTCCAGTCAATTGGACTAGCAACTCGAAACGCGATCGATCAAAGGCCTTAGTGTAAAAATCATATATAAATCAACTTGCATATTCATCATAGGATAACAACCGTTAAACAAATAACAATGCTATCGCAAATGATTTATTAACAAGCATAAAATAAAGTAATTCAAATTACATCTTAACTACACAAGGAAAGATTTCACCTGACATGTGATCAGAAGTGATCAACATAAACACCTTATATATACTCATTTTTCCTAAATACGTTCCTTTATAAACAAATTATAAATAACATACATGAGACTTGCACCATGATTTACAATGAAGAAAATACAATAAAAGTTCGATAACCCACTATGTTATCTAATAAAAATATGCCTAGGACTCAGTCACCGATCACCGAAAATACATGGTCCTCCTTGACTGTGTCCTCCGCACGAAAGATAGACGCCTAGTTGCGAAACGGCACCCAAGCCTCAGTAGACTTGAATATACCGTCCTAATCTTTCACTGAGACATTTGTCCAATATCCATCACTCTTAGTGGGAGTCCTGGATTTTGAAGTCTGTCTGTTGTTTCTTGGCACCCTCTCAGGAGATAACTCAATCTTTCTCCTGGACTATGCTTCTGAAACATTGAAGAACGACCAGTCTTAACCGTTCCTGTGAAACGATCATAAAAACATGTATCGTCTTCACCAACACGATTAAAGACTTCTCGTTTTGGAGTGGGATTCCTCTTTTGAGTCTTGCTAAGAACTTGGCCACCATTTAAAGGTTTCTTTGGAGATACACTTCTTGGCTTTCCATGCTCCTTAGCAATATAACTCAAGGAATTTCTAGGTGAACCACTCCATGCGGGTGAGTTCCTTTGAGAAATCTTTTTAGGTGAAACACTCGTTGACCTTTCTTCAACATGTTTACCTTTGTTATTTCTCAACTGAACATCCATATTTTCAACATCTCTGTCACTTGAATCATAAGACTGCCTTGATCTGCTGGATTTACCCTTCTGAGGACACTTACTTGCCACATGTCCCTTTTCTCGGCAAATGAAGCAAGATATTTTGTTACTGAACTTCTTTGATCTGTTAACTGCTGGACCACTTGTACTCTCAAAGTGTGCCCTTTTAACTATGTTCTCTTGTTCAGGAGTTAGTACAAGAGGAACAGTCCTTTTTCTTGGTATCAACTTAGGATTTAGCACTTCCTCTGTAACATCCGACTCCTTTTCTTCAAGTTGCTTAGTTGATTCTGTGATCAAGGATGATGTTTCTTTTTCTTGAGTCATATCTTCATATGTGTGCTCGAGGTCTTGATGATTGCTAGTACTTTTAGATTTAGACAGATAGTTTATCATACATCTCATATCTCTCATTTTGTTGAGTTTTCCATTTAGATGAGTTATTTCAACTTTAGTTTCTGCCAATTCAATTTGTTTCTCAGTAAGTTTCTTCGATATATTTCCAGAGTTTTCTTGACATAACTCTTTTCTAAGAATTACTTCCCTGAGCTCTTCTTTCATAGCGGTCAGTCTGCCTTGGTCTGCTTTAACTTGTCTCTTTAACTCTCCTTCCTTTTGGGTCAACATAGCAACTTGCTGCTTGAGAGAAGATCTATCTTTGACTGAATCATCAAGTAATGTCTTGGTATCTCTAACAACATTCTGAAGATCACTGACTTCAGAGGATAGTAGACTATTGAACTTGCAAATTTTCACCAATGAATGTAGTGAGAACTCCACTAATTGCTCAGGTACGTCTAAATTTGAAATGAAATCAATAAGTTCCTCTGTACTGAGTCTTTGAGGAATTTCCACCTTTTGACAATCTTTGTCTTCTTCTGACTCCAATATCTCATCATCTTCTGAAAGAATACTTGTGTCAAGAATTTTCTCCTTGTCTTGCTCTGACTCTGCATGATAAGTCTCCTCTTGTCGAAAAGGAACATTTGAGTCTTCAGATAACATTGTAAACTCAATGGCACTCATATCTTCTTCATTATCTTCGTCATGAGCTTGATCAGTCTCGATTGTCATGGTATAGTCTTCCTTAGGGAGTTCATCATCTTCATTCATCATTGAATAGTCAACATTGTCTACATACTCATCATCTTGATATGAATCACCGAAATCAATGGCACTGTCTGAGTAAATTTCAGCAAGATAAGCATTGTCTTCTTCATTGACTTTTGAACTCCAGTCATATGATCCGTCTTGTTGTTCGACTACCAAAGCTCTTGAGTTACTCTGATCAACTGAGCCTTGATTTCCATTAGACCTATCATTATATGACCTTTGTTTAGAGATGTTTGAAGATGAAGGTACTGTTCCACCTTGATTGAAGTTCTGACGAGTCACAATAGACCTATCATCCCTCTTAGGTCTCTGGCATTCCCTAGCAAAGTGTCCAAAGCCCTCGCAATTGTAACCCTTTACCTTTGACTTGTCAAAGCCAAGCTTGGGACCCACAACCTTTCGCCATGTTCTTGCCAAGAACCGTTTAGTCCGAAGAGTCAACATGGCCATTTGCCATTGCAAGTCAATCTCCTCTAAGTCCAAAGGATCAATCTGTTCGTAGTCTTCATCTATAAGACTAGGATCTTGAACCTTTCCTTGGATAAACTGTTCATACGATGTCACGAATGACGCAAGAACGGATAAGTGACTTTCCACACATTTGACACTTATAGGCACGGTGGAACTAGCACTGGAGGTAGGATACTGACGGTTGCCTTGAGTGTTGCTCTGACTTGAAACAACACATATCTTCCCCTCAGAGTCAAACGAGATTCTCTGTACGTCAAAATCTTCACTCAGGAAGGCACTTGTGCTTCCGCTAGGAGAACCTTGACCACATTGATCGTAGGCCTACCGTAATAAAGCTCGGGAATCTGAGCATTATTATATCCTGCTTCCCTCCTCTTTAGTTTCATTTCTTGTCCCCGAAACTTAGCAACTATCTGAGTCAAGGACATGTCAGAGAAATCTGCTTTCTCCTGCAAAGTGGTAATATAATTACTCCAATTTTCCGGCAAGGAGCTCAAAAATTTCTCGACTTTTTCCTCCTCAGAGTAGGTAACCTCAAATGCTTGCAACTCTACTAACAAATGATAATACCTTGTAATTAGTTGATCTAAGTTTTCACTTCTTAACCCATTAAATACATTATACTGATGCTTTAAAAGGTCTCTACGATTCTTTTTAAGTGTTTCATCCCCTTCACAATGATTCTTTAATGCTAACCAAAGTTCTTTAGATGTATTGAATCCGTTAAATAAATGTAATATTTCTTGTGGCAATGACATTTTTAAACATGATAGTGCCTTTTTCTCTGCCTCATACAATTTTTTATTGGATTCAGTCATGTCTTGATAAGCATATACTTTGTTAACACCACTATCCTCATATGTTGGGGTACTATATCCTTCTGTCATACAAGTCCACATTCTAATATCCGTGAATTGCATAAAGGATTCGAATCGGCCTTTCCAAGAAAAGTATTGGTCTATGATCATCAGCTTGGGTGGTGAATTACCCTTACCGGTCTCATGGTCCATTAGTATCAATTGGTTAAGATAATTTGATGCCATTGTGTATGTGGTTAAACTTATAAACACGCAAGTACACAAGAACATGCAAATCTGGGAACACTCAAATGAAACACGCAAGACGTAGAAACACGCAAACGAGAATACTCAAAACTGAAACCCCTCAAACTTGAGAACACTCAAACCAGATCACGCAAACCAATGAATGCGCAAATCATTTGAAAATCACGCAGATCTAAGATGCACTGAAACACGCAAAAAGGTACTGTACCAAGAACACGCAAAAGGTACAGTCCAAGAACACGCAAAACGGGCTGTTTTTCAATCTTTCTCAGATCTTGAACCCGATATTGTTACTTGATCGTTGAAACCTTGAGAAAACAGTTTTAGGATTGAGATGTGTCTTATTTTGGTGTAAAGTTTGAACCTTTCTTTCAAACACACCCGAAAACAATCTCCACCTTATGAACACGCAAAAAGGGATATCCAAACCGAAATCAATCTCGAACCAAGGTATTGAAACCTTTGGCTCTGATACCAGTTGTAAGTTTCAGGTCGCCCTCGTTTGTCGGACCGTCGAAACGAGATTGACTAAGGATATGTCGAGGTGCGGAATCCCTCGAGATAACCCACGGTTTTTATATCAACCTTTTTAGGATATATATATCACTATATATATATATATATATGGACATAAACACTCGTATTTGGTTAATATAGTGAGGGGTTTCCATCCAATTACCTTATATATATATATATATATATTTGCGTGAACATAAACACCCGTATTTGGTTAATATAGTGAGGCGGCTTTCCGGACAAACTATACCCACTTGGTAACCTAAGTCCTAAAGCCAACCAAACCGGGTGTGTGTTTTGCGGTTCGTGCGTGAGACAAGTAGCACCCTCAAGATCTACTAGATTTGTGTGTTCTTAGCTCTAGTAGTTTCTCTCAAGATTTGCTTGTTTCTCTCTCTACACTCTTGTTGGAACACGCAAACACACACCCTCTATTTATAGGCAAGGGCCAGGAACACACAAAACCCTATGGGTTTGCGTGTTTCCATGTCAGCCCATATATCGTTAACCCGTTGCGACTCACATGATAAACAATGCGCCATATATCGTAACCCGTTGCGACTCACATGATAAACAATGCGCCATATATCGTAACCCGTTGCGACTCACATGATAAACAATGCGCCATATATCGTAACCCGTTGCGACTCACATGATAAACAATGCGCCATATATCGTAACCCGTTGCGACTCACATGATAAACAATGCGCCATATATCGTAACCCGTTGCGACTCACATGATAAACAATGCGCCATATATCGTAACCCGTTGCGACTCACATGATAAACAATGCGCCATATATCGTAACCCGTTGCGACTCACATGATAAACAATGCGCCATATATCGTAACCCGTTGCGACTCACATGATAAACAATGCGCCATATATCGTAACCCGTTGCGACTCACATGATAAACAATGCGCCATATATCGTAACCCGTTGCGACTCACATGATAAACAATGCGCCATATATCGTAACCCGTTGCGACTCACATGATAAACAATGCGCCATATATCGTAACCCGTTGCGACTCACATGATAAACAATGCGCCATATATCGTAACCCGTTGCGACTCACATGATAAACAATGCGCCATATATCGTAACCCGTTGCGACTCACATGATAAACAATGCGCCATATATCGTAACCCGTTGCGACTCACATGATAAACAATGCGCCATATATCGTAACCCGTTGCGACTCACATGATAAACAATGCGCCATATATCGTAACCCGTTGCGACTCACATGATAAACAATGCGCCATATATCGTAACCCGTTGCGACTCACATGATAAACAATGCGCCATATATCGTAACCCGTTGCGACTCACATGATAAACAATGCGCCATATATCGTAACCCGTTGCGACTCACATGATAAACAATGCGCCATATATCGTAACCCGTTGCGACTCACATGATAAACAATGCGCCATATATCGTAACCCGTTGCGACTCACATGATAAACAATGCGCCATATATCGTAACCCGTTGCGACTCACATGATAAACAATGCGCCATATATCGTAACCCGTTGCGACTCACATGATAAACAATGCGCCATATATCGTAACCCGTTGCGACTCACATGATAAACAATGCGCCATATATCGTAACCCGTTGCGACTCACATGATAAACAATGCGCCATATATCGTAACCCGTTGCGACTCACATGATAAACAATGCGCCATATATCGTAACCCGTTGCGACTCACATGATAAACAATGCGCCATATATCGTAACCCGTTGCGACTCACATGATAAACAATGCGCCATATATCGTAACCCGTTGCGACTCACATGATAAACAATGCGCCATATATCGTAACCCGTTGCGACTCACATGATAAACAATGCGCCATATATCGTAACCCGTTGCGACTCACATGATAAACAATGCGCCATATATCGTAACCCGTTGCGACTCACATGATAAACAATGCGCCATATATCGTAACCCGTTGCGACTCACATGATAAACAATGCGCCATATATCGTAACCCGTTGCGACTCACATGATAAACAATGCGCCATATATCGTAACCCGTTGCGACTCACATGATAAACAATGCGCCATATATCGTAACCCGTTGCGACTCACATGATAAACAATGCGCCATATATCGTAACCCGTTGCGACTCACATGATAAACAATGCGCCATATATCGTAACCCGTTGCGACTCACATGATAAACAATGCGCCATATATCGTAACCCGTTGCGACTCACATGATAAACAATGCGCCATTAAACCACAATTAATCACATCAACAATCAACAAATAAGCAATTAACATCTCGGTCCATATCATAACAAGTGAATCAATCAAACAATACGATGCACATACACTTCTTACAATTCTACTTTAAAAGAATCATCGATGCTTATATATAGGGTCACCCGCAGCCTTCCCACCACATCTATTACTCATAAAAAGTATAATTGTCTTCCATGTATGTACAACTATCCAAAGTACAGCAAGTATTCATGAACGAAATCATAATTAACCGAGCAACAAGTCAATACATTAAACAAACAATCAATCAACAAGCATGTACACTTTTCAGCCCGAATCTCAATTGAGTAGGGAGGGTTTACGAAACTCACCTTAGTTGTAGTGGCAAATCAGAACAGCAGATAATCCTCGTGACAAGTTAATCTTAGTACAGCTCAAAACACTTTGCAAAGTACTTTACTATGCTCAAAATGTACTACCGGGTACCTAGAACAAGTATAAGATCAACTTATAAGCTACCACAAAGCCTAAGTGCAAAATAAGGAAATTTCAGCATGTTCCCAGCTTTGCGCCATCTACTTGACAACGACTTTGGGAAGTCAGGAAGACCAGATACAACAAAACTTAGTTCTAGACATTTGTTGGGCACTCAAAGGACTTTTCAAAAATGTAAGGTTTGGCTCTTGAAGAGCTTTAATAAAAGAGTTATGATTTTTACAAAAACAAACCTGTAGCCTCGTCAGAAATTAGACCAGTTCTGAAAATCGTCGTTTTTGGCACTCTTCTGGGCAAAACCAGAAGAAACTTCGTTCTTATCAAATTTTACTGACACTTGGACCTTTCAAAAAATATAAGATTCGTCTTCTAATTCGTCCAGATGAATCTTCTATAATGTTTGCAAGATGACTGAAAATTTCAGTTCTATAGAGTCCTTAAATTCAACTTGAAACTTCAAGTGATGAACCCAAGACTTTATGGACTTGATTGTTTTGTGTTATGAATGTGAAAGAGAGAGGAAAGAGCAGAGATGGATGATAGAATGATCATCAAATGCTTGCTTATATAGCCCAAGAGTTGCAACTAAGTGCCAAGAACACACACCTTGACCATGAGGTGTTCATCATGTGTTTACAACTCATCCTTGAGTGTAATGGCTGAAACTTTGGCCTTAAAACAAACTAGAATTCAGTAGGAACATGTTCATTGCATGATTACAAGCTATAATCCAAGTCTTGGTTAGTTTGTGTGGGGTTTATGTCAAGAACACAAGCTTGACTTGACTAATTGACTTTGGTTGACTCTAAACTTTGATTCTTGATTATTATTTGTGTAATTAAGTGTAGTAACTAGTTTATATAAGTATAATTACTTTTATCTATGTGGTTATAAATCAATTACATGTATTTATATATTTATTAGTTATCTAATTCAAGTACACAATTGCATATTTATTTTACTAGTATTTATGGTAATTGTACAATATATCTAGCTAGTTAATTGATTCCGAAATTAATAACACAAACAAAAATACTCACGAGCGTACAACTTTTATAAATTATTATAAATCCATAATATGGATAAATCGTTTCATATAATATAAAGGTTGTGTCGGTTTTTGTCCTATTAATGGAATTATCATCTAGCCACCGACACTGTTTCACCGACACTGTTCCACCGACACTGTTGGAACCGTACATTATACTTAAGGTTTCGTATATACGTTTTTCCTGTTACCACAGTTACTCAATTATCATCTATCATATAATTTCCATAACATGTACTGGGCCAATTTCATAGTCTGCTAATATGGCCCTAATTCTAGAAGTTCAAATATGACATTATAATTGGCTCAATTTACAGATAAATGTACACAATTATGTCCAAATTTCCGTTTATTGAGAGTTCTTCTGAACAAGCAAACTTTTGCTTGTTCCCAAGAAACTCTCAAACCATTTGAGAGTTCTTCTGAACAAGCAAACTTTTGCTTGTTCCCAAGAAACTCTCAAACCATTTGAGAGTTCTTCTGAACAAGCAAACTTTTGCTTGTTCCCAAGAAACTCTCAAACCATTTGAGAGTTCTTACTGAACAAGCAAACTTTTGCTTGTTCCCAAGAAACTCTCAAACCATTTGAGAGTTCTACTGAACAAGCAAACTTTTGCTTGTTCCCAAGAAACTCTCAAACCATTTGAGAGTTCTACTGAACAAGCAAACTTTTGCTTGTTCCCAAGAAACTCTCAAACCATTTGAGTGTTCTTCTGAACAAGCAAACTTTTGCTTGTTCCCAAGAAACTCTCAAACCATTTGAGAGTTCCACTGAACAAGCAAACTTTTGCTTGTTCCCAAGAAACTCTCAAACCATTTGAGAGTTCTTCTGAACAAGCAAACTTTTGCTTGTTCCCAAGAAACTCTCAAACCATTTGAGAGTTCTTCTGAACAAGCAAACTTTTGCTTGTTCCCAAGAAACTCTCAAACCATTTGAGAGTTCTTCTGAACAAGCAAACTTTTGCTTGTTCCCAAGAAACTCTCAAACCATTTGAGAGTTCTTCTGAACAAGCAAACTTTTGCTTGTTCCCAAGAAACTCTCAAACCATTTGAGAGTTCTTCTGAACAAGCAAACTTTTGCTTGTTCCCAAGAAACTCTCAAACCATTTGAGAGTTCTTCTGAACAAGCAAACTTTTGCTTGTTCCCAAGAAACTCTCAAACCATTTGAGTGTTCCACTGAACAAGCAAACTTTTGCTTGTTCCCAAGAAACTCTCAAACCATTTGAGAGTTCCACTGAACAAGCAAACTTTTGCTTGTTCCCAAGAAACTCTCAAACCATTTGAGAGTTCTTCTGAACAAGCAAACTTTTGCTTGTTCCCAAGAAACTCTCAAACCATTTGAGAGTTCACTGAACAAGCAAACTTTTGCTTGTTCCCAAGAAACTCTCAAACCATTTGAGAGTTCTTCTGAACAAGCAAACTTTTGCTTGTTCCCAAGAAACTCTCAAACCATTTGAGAGTTCTTCTGAACAAGCAAACTTTTGCTTGTTCCCAAGAAACTCTCAAACCATTTGAGAGTTCTACTGAACAAGCAAACTTTTGCTTGTTCCCAAGAAACTCTCAAACCATTTGAGAGTTCCACTGAACAAGCAAACTTTTGCTTGTTCCCAAGAAACTCTCAAACCATTTGAGAGTTCTTCTGAACAAGCAAACTTTTGCTTGTTCCCAAGAAACTCTCAAACCATTTGAGAGTTCTTCTGAACAAGCAAACTTTTGCTTGTTCCCAAGAAACTCTCAAACCATTTGAGAGTTCCACTGAACAAGCAAACTTTTGCTTGTTCCCAAGAAACTCTCAAACCATTTGAGAGTTCCACTGAACAAGCAAACTTTTGCTTGTTCCCAAGAAACTCTCAAACCATTTGAGAGTTCTTCTGAACAAGCAAACTTTTGCTTGTTCCCAAGAAACTCTCAAACCATTTGAGAGTTCACTGAACAAGCAAACTTTTGCTTGTTCCCAAGAAACTCTCAAACCATTTGAGAGTTCTTCTGAACAAGCAAACTTTTGCTTGTTCCCAAGAAACTCTCAAACCATTTGAGAGTTCTTCTGAACAAGCAAACTTTTGCTTGTTCCCAAGAAACTCTCAAACCATTTGAGAGTTCTACTGAACAAGCAAACTTTTGCTTGTTCCCAAGAAACTCTCAAACCATTTGAGAGTTCTACTGAACAAGCAAACTTTTGCTTGTTCCCAAGAAACTCTCAAACCATTTGAGAGTTCTTCTGAACAAGCAAACTTTTGCTTGTTCCCAAGAAACTCTCAAACCATTTGAGAGTTCTACTGAACAAGCAAACTTTTGCTTGTTCCCAAGAAACTCTCAAACCATTTGAGTGTTCTTCTGAACAAGCAAACTTTTGCTTGTTCCCAAGAAACTCTCAAACCATTTGAGTGTTCTTCTGAACAAGCAAACTTTTGCTTGTTCCCAAGAAACTCTCAAACCATTTGAGAGTTCTACTGAACAAGCAAACTTTTGCTTGTTCCCAAGAAACTCTCAAACCATTTGAGTGTTCTTCTGAACAAGCAAACTTTTGCTTGTTCCCAAGAACTCTCAAATGACTCTTAGGAATATTTGAGTTAATGTTCCTACTGCTGTTAAACGCAGAACCAACATTAACTCAGCCAATGTTCCTACTGCTGTAAACGCAGAACCAACATTAACTCAGCCGAATGTTCCTACTGCTGTAAACGCAGAACCAACATCGACTATATTACCGTTGGAAGTATATTAAGTTAATGTTTCTACTGCTGTTAAACACAGAAACAACATTAACTTAATTACCCTTTACATGTAATGTCTACATTCATGTCAAGTACCTGCAAAACATAAATAATAAACAAACATATAAACATATATAAAAGGATCCCAACATGATCACAATATATGCCAAGGTAATTTCATTGACAAACGGTAATTTACAAGATAAATTACAAGACTTGAATATAAAACACGTGACACATCTATCAGGGGACCAACAATCAGCAGAGGTACCAACCGATGTGGGAGGCTAGCTATCAGGGGACTGATTTTACCCGGCCCCAGCCTATTCCAGACTACAGGCCTCCCAGCATTTTCATTCCAGAGCAGAGGACTGGTGGATTCTATTATCCACCCTAGCGCCAGTATGAGCAGCCTCCTTCCCACGATCTCGGGGGAATGGGGCCAGATCATCTTGTTTCTTTTGGATCTTTTTCAGGTACTCAGGGTGGTGAGGCAGATGCAGGTGGTTCAGCTCCCAGGAGTTTTAGGGAGCAGTTAGCTGAGGGCATATTTGGTCCACCAGGTGGTGGTATGCCGGGATATCCACCTACTAGCTGATCAACATGATGAGATGATGATGAGGAGCGCCGTCTGGATGTTTATGATGGCTTGTATACTTACTTGTTTGAACTATTTCCATTTCCGTACTTTATTTTCATTTGCTTGGTTTGTATCCACCCTACGGGGTGATGAGACATAGTATTTTCTTTCCTTTCATTTACATTTTGAATAAGTAGGGATAGTGATTTGCATGCTTGATTCTATAATCTGTTTCCCGTTAATCGTGTGTTCATGTTGAATAGCAAGTTTTGTCATATGCATATGCTGGCAGTAAGTTCAGCGTTATATTCTTGTTGGCATCATTCAAGCATGGAACACCCGTCATACCCGGCAAGTTTTTCTTGTTCTTGATTTTGCTTTTGTTTACTTTCCCCTATTTCCCATAGTTTGCCTTAGTTCATTGGACATTGAGGGCATTGTCCAACTCAAGTGTGGGGGGGTGGTAAATAGGAAAAAGTCGGGTATTTTAGAGGAATTTTTAAACTTTTGCATGCTTGTCCTTGTAGTTAATTGCTTTTGTCACCTAATTATTGATATTAATGAGCAATTTGACTACACCCTTGGTACAAAATTTAATTGGTGGAATGTGTCTTGATTGATTAATTAGGCAATCCCTTCTGGATTAATAACATGACTAGCACGCTTATAGCACCAAAACACCAAATATGTGAGATTCTTGATCATTTATAGATATGCTAGGTGTTTACGGATTTGGATTGATTGGCCTTGTAAATTTGTCCCTCTCATAGGCTTTTGAATTTATTCAAGAGTAAGGGTTCGACTTAGAACTTTGAACTATGATGTGCAAGTTTGAGGTTAGTTTTTCCATTTCCGGGTTACTTTTATTTGCTATGAGTGTGCCGGTGATTGCGTTGATTCTAGAACTTGTCCTGGTTGATCGTTTCGAAGAACTAGATGAGGAAGAGGCAAATTTAGGATTAAAACCTTTGTTCTTTGTTTGTTCACCCCTTGTTTTGTATACATTTGTTATGTGCATGTTTTGTTAATGTGCTTAGTAGCTAACTACACTGGTTAGTGAACCACCTGTGAAACCCCTATGTTGCACTCATTTTTAGTGCAAGAAACAATAGAAAACATGTTGTCATTAGCCTGTTCTTTGTTATTAAATCCACCCTAAATATACACTTTCCCTCGCCATACCGATAGTCGAAGTCCTGGTGGGTCATTGGTTGCCTATGCTAGTGGATGGTTTGGGGTTGTTCTATTGTGTCGGGTTGGGATATTCTCGGTTACTGAGAATAGATTGATTTCGTCACGATTTTTGGATCAAGTCTGGATTGTTCATCTTAGCATGTTATTACATGATTTGTCACTGTTTCAATATTACTTAGAGAATACCAATTAGTCAGAGTAAAAGTAGCTCACAAAAAAAATGAATAAAAAAAAGAATAAAAGAATTGAAAAACAGAAAAAATAAAAAAAATAGAAAAAATGAAAAAAGAGTTTGGGCTGTCAGTTGGTATTTCTCACTTTTGGTCAAATCATTTTTATTAGTTGGTTCATCAATTACACCAACAAATGCTTCATTGTTTCTGCAATTTATCGAGTTGAGTTGGTACATCTTTATAAACCAACAAAAGGATCTTGTAATGCTATGTTCTTCAGTTATCATATTTGGGTTGGCACATTCGTTTAAGCCAACATGGTTAGTCTTGTTAATTGTTGTGTTACTTCTTTTTTAGCACCAATTGATATCCCAAATTTCCATTCCCTTTTAATTACCCTGTTTAGCCTCAGAATTCATTACAACCTTTAAAAGACCTTTTCTGATAGTTGTCCTGGTGCTTACGCCATGACGGTGCAGGAACGATTCTGGTACAAGCCTATGGTAAAAGATTATGCATCACGACTAGGCCTTGAGTGATTATTCAAATATTCAACCCCAATAGTAAGTTAGTTGGAGTAGGATAGATGATATATCATTGATTCGATTGTTCAGTGCTTAGTCGTGTTATTGAGGCTTGTATATCAGTCAAGTATTGTCAAACATTCCAGTTTTCATTTAAGATTAAAACTGCCTAACCATCTCTTTTCATTTTCATGTATGGTTTAGCTTCTTTTTTATTACTGACATGTTATTCCCATGTATGTGCCAAGGTAATTAAAGTTTTGAAGTTTGGAATTGCTTGAGGACAAGCAAAGCTTAAGTGTGGGGGGATTTGATATGCCTTATTTTATACCCATTTCCCACATCATTATTAGTTGTTTTTAAGTGCTTTTCGAGTCTTTTTGTATACATTTGTTATGTGCATGTTTTGTTAATGTGCTTAGTAGCTAACTACACTGGTTAGTGAACCACCTGTGAAACCCCTATGTTGCACTCATTTTTAGTGCAAGAAACAATAGAAAACATGTTGTCATTAGCCTGTTCTTTGTTATTAAATCCACCCTAAATATACACTTTCCCTCGCCATACCGATAGTCGAAGTCCTGGTGGGTCATTGGTTGCCTATGCTAGTGGATGGTTTGGGGTTGTCCTATTGTGTCGGGTTGGGATATTTTCGGTTACTGAGAATAGATTGATTTCGTCACGAGTTTTGGATCAAGTCTGGATTGTTCATCTTAGCATGTTATTACATGATTTGTCACTGTTTCAATATTACTTAGAGAATACCAATTAGTCAGAGTAAAAGTAGCTCACAAAAAAAATGAATAAAAAAAGAAAAAATGAAAAAAGAGTTTGGGCTGTCAGTTGGTATTTCTCACTTTTGGTCAAATCATTTTTATTAGTTGGTTCATCAATTACACCAACAAATGCTTCATTGTTTCTGCAATTTATCGAGTTGAGTTGGTACATCTTTATAAACCAACAAAAGGATCTTGTAATGCTATGTTCTTCAGTTATCATATTTGGGTTGGCACATTCGTTTAAGCCAACATGGTTAGTCTTGGTCATTGTATGTGTTTAGCTTCTTTTTGATTACTGACATGTTATTCCCATGTATGTGCCAAGGTAATTAAAGTTTTGAAGTTTGGAATTGCTTGAGGACAAGCAAAGCTTAAGTGTGGGGGGATTTGATATGCCTTATTTTATACCCATTTCCCACATCATTATTAGTTGTTTTTAAGTGCTTTTCGAGTCGTTTTTGTATACATTTGGTGCGTTTATGGTATTTGTTAGTGTTTCAGGATATTAACAGGTACTTGAGCATAATTTCTGGAGAAAACGACATTTTTAAGTGAAATGAGCGCTTACGGAAGATTTACAAGACACGAAGTTGAAGTTCGAAGCTGTTCAGTATCATGCTGCGACGCAGTTATTAAGCTGCGCCGCACTGACTTGTATTCTGGAGGACTGCGACGCAATCACAAGATTGCGCGCATCAATTGTGTCGAAAGTTAAGCTGCGCCGCAGTGCTACATGTTGCGCCGCAGTCTCACAAGCCTTCAGCATCCCTTGGTCAATGAAAGTCAGCATGGTCAAGGCAGTCAACACCCAACTGCGTCGTAGTGGGTGGACTGTGCCGCAGTGTCCGACGGGAAGTTTTGTAATTTTTTTGGAAAAATATAAATAGCTTGCAAATAATTCCTAAAACCCTATTCTACTATTCCCAGCCGTTTTTGAGCACTTTGAAGGAGATTTTCATCAGTTTTATCATCTTTGAAGATCAAGAACGAGATTGGACGATTTCCGTTAATTGCTTTTCATTTATTATCATTCGGTAACAATGAATTCTTCAATTTTGATTTGTTATTTCATTTCAATAATGAGTAGCTAATCACTTTATCATCCATCTTGATGAAGTGAGACAATATGTAAGGATTGCACAATTTTATTAATTCAATGTTGATTTCATTTAACGTTATATCGTGACCTTAGCGTATTTCTTCCTTCTAATTTATCTTGAATTGATTGGTGATTTATGTGTGTCTTTAATGGTAATTATTGATTACATATATTTCATTTTGATTGTTTGGGTACAAATGATTGGATCTATGACGGGTACGGTAGATAATCGTTTATGATAATAGGAAGAAATGTGTTAACGGTTGGGTACAATCGATAGATATAATTGTTATTTTAATAACCAAAACAATTGTTTGATTAGGGAAGTTATAAAAGATGTCTTGGGGTACCGGTCTTTGTAATGGAATTAGTTTAAGCAAGAGAGTCAAATAATGTCATTAACTTGACGGGTACGGAGTTGGTGCTTTGTTCGAGTCTCGGTTATTTAATCAAGTTAAATTGAAATTGAACTTCATTTATGTGCAATCTGAACATGTTGTTGAGCGGATTCGAGATGGATGCCTTTTAAATTATTGTTTTCAATCACAAACTCTCTTTTCGATTAATCCTGAGGGATTACTAACTGATTTTACTAACTATTTGCAACGTGACAATTCGGTCACAAAACCCCCATTTCTACTTGAACTGCTTTATTTTAACAATTGCTTTACTTTAGTCCTTGTGATCGACCTCGGATTTACCAAGCTAACTATACTGCATACGAACGGGTTCACTGCCTGTGAGTGTGTTGTAGTCAGTCGCTAGGTGATTCGTGTTTATAAATTTTAAGACTCGATTTCACACACCAGCATCAAATTTTCCAAGATGGTCTCTTTGATTCAAAATGAAGCAAGGACTCCCAAACATTCTTAAGAACCCTATTTCAGGTTTTATGCCCTTCAATACTTCATATGCTGTCTTCTGATGCCTTTTAACAATCAATGATCTATTTTGGGTGAAGCAAGCTGTGTGAATGGCTTCAGCCCAGAAATGAACCTTCACACCATTTTGAGCTAGCATGGATCTTGCAGCTTCAATCAGGGTTCTGTTTCTTCTTTCAGCAACTCCATTTTGCTGTGGAGTTCTTGCAGCTGAATAACATTGAGAGATGCCTTTACTCATGCAGAAAGAATACAGAGTTTGATTTCTGAACTCAGTCCCATTATCGCTTCTAAGCTGCCTGACTGGCTTCTTGTAAAGGACTTCAGCATTCTTGATGAAATTAATGATTACTTTAGCAGCTTCACTTTTGGCTTTGAGAAAGAAGACCCATGTAAACCTTGAATATTCATCTACAATAACTAGTGAGTACCTTTTTCCACTTAAGGAAGGTATACTAACTGGACCAAATAGATCAATATGCAGCAAGTCCAAACAAGATTCAATAGTTGAACATGTTCTGGATTTGAAAGAAGCTTTGTGTTGCTTCCCTTTCTCACAAGCACTGCATAATTTGTCTTTCTCATACTTGATAGCAGGAAGACCAGAAACTAACTCATTTTTGCTCAATTTATTAATATCTTTGAAATTCATATGAGATAGTCTTTTATGCCATAACCAATTCAACTCATCTTGAGTTTTAGACAAGAAACACACTTCTTTCAACACTGTAGGCTTGCTCATATCAAAAGTGTAAAGAGATTCATCTCTTTTAGCAATCAGAACAACATTTCCTTCCAAATCACAAACAATCCCTCTATCAGCTCGAAATCTCACTTCATAGCCAGCATCGAGTTTTGATTATATTGTTTATCTATATTTTATATGTTTTTTAAACGACATAATTTTTAGTATAACTAGCAAGGCACTAGTTGTAAAAAGTTACAATTAGAATTTTTAGTATAACTAGAAAGGCACTAGTTGTAAAAAGTTACAATTACAATTTTTAGTATAACTAGCAAGGCACTAGTTGTAAAAAGTTACAATTAGAATTTTTAGTATAACTAGAAAGGCACTAGTTGTAAAAAGTTACAATTACAATAAATAAAGTAACTTAGACAAAAACAACAACATACATATTCTAGAGATACTACGAAAAAACACACTTTAAAATTTTCTCGGGGCTTTAACTGCATAGATTACAAAAGAGATGAAAAAACTTATGTCGATTACGCAAAGCAAGACATAAGAAAAATCCCCGTCAACATAGGTCATGCCACCGATTTTCAATTTGTGACATATTTTATATTAGTTAACTAAATGTATTAAATTATTTATGATATATCTGAATATAAGATTTTTATGCATATAAATTAAAAGTACACGTATTGGTTAACTAAAATGCTATTGATCGATCAAAAAGATGTATCATTCTTTTATGTTTTAATTTATTGATAAGTATGATTTTCATGATGCACGGTGATTTTCAGTGAACAGAAACCTATTGTTTTATTTGTTTTACTTGTTTTATTTTACCTAAAACCTATTGATAAATTATATATATACTAAAAAATAATATGGTTTTTACAACTCTTGAAGCACAATGTACAACTTTTGGTCTTTACAAATTCTAAAGAACAATGTACAACATTGCAACATATAATCGGAGAACTACATGAACCATGACACCAAATCGATCTTCAGCAACAGCCATTCGATACGGTACCACCGTTGGTAAACACCGTCGTTCACCACTGTTGGTAGCATCCAACACTGCCCGTCTCTACATATTACAATTTTTTAAGCATCATCAACAACTATGGCGATTTTTAGGGTTCAATAAAGAGGTTGTGGGCGATTCAAATGAAACCACACTCATTATCCAATTCCTCTTGCTAAGATCCCTAGAAAAACTAATTTGATAATCCAATCTTACAACCAGTAGATTTCTATTTACAAATTACAACGAAATTTTGTTATACTCACAATCAAATTAATCATATAGAACACATGTTTCATATTAGTTTATTGTTGCAATGTTTCAAAATATATACAATTAATATATTCATACAAAACATGTGCAACACATTTGGCAAACAATCAGTTGATAAAAGTAAGACATGAAAAATGTGCTTGATAAAAGGACATGCAATTCAGACGCTTAATATTGCGTTGACAAAATTGACTGGGGGGGGGGGGGGGGGGGGGGGGGGGGGGGGGGGGGGGGGGGGGGGGGGGGGGGGGGGGGGGGGGGGGGGGGGGGGGGGGGGGGGGGGGGGGGGGGGGGGGGGGGGGGGGGGGGGGGGGGGGGGGGGGGGGGGGGGGGGGGGGGGGGGGGGGGGGGGGGGGGGGGGGGGGGGGGGGGGGGGGGGGGGGGGGGGGGGGGGGGGGGGGGGGGGGGGGGGGGGGGGGGGGGGGGGGGGGGGGGGGGGGGGGGGGGGGGGGGGGGGGGGGGGGGGGGGGGGGGGGGGGGGGGGGGGGGGGGGGGGGGGGGGGGGGGGGGGGGGGGGGGGGGGGGGGGGGGGGGGGGGGGGGGGGGGGGGGGGGGGGGGGGGGGGGGGGGGGGGGGGGGGGGGGGGGGGGGGGGGGGGGGGGGGGGGGGGGGGGGGGGGGGGGGGGGGGGGGGGGGGGGGGGGGGGGGGGGGGGGGGGGGGGGGGGGGGGGGGGGGGGGGGGGGGGGGGGGGGGGGGGGGGGGGGGGGGGGGGGGGGGGGGGGGGGGGGGGGGGGGGGGGGGGGGGGGGGGGGGGGGGGGGGGGGGGGGGGGGGGGGGGGGGGGGGGGGGGGGGGGGGGGGGGGGGGGGGGGGGGGGGGGGGGGGGGGGGGGGGGGGGGGGGGGGGGGGGGGGGGGGGGGGGGGGGGGGGGGGGGGGGGGGGGGGGGGGGGGGGGGGGGGGGGGGGGGGGGGGGGGGGGGGGGGGGGGGGGGGGGGGGGGGGGGGGGGGGGGGGGGGGGGGGGGGGGGGGGGGGGGGGGGGGGGGGGGGGGGGGGGGGGGGGGGGGGGGGGGGGGGGGGGGGGGGGGGGGGGGGGGGGGGGGGGGGGGGGGGGGGGGGGGGGGGGGGGGGGGGGGGGGGGGGGGGGGGGGGGGGGGGGGGGGGGGGGGGGGGGGGGGGGGGGGGGGGGGGGGGGGGGGGGGGGGGGGGGGGGGGGGGGGGGGGGGGGGGGGGGGGGGGGGGGGGGGGGGGGGGGGGGGGGGGGGGGGGGGGGGGGGGGGGGGGGGGGGGGGGGGGGGGGGGGGGGGGGGGGGGGGGGGGGGGGGGGGGGGGGGGGGGGGGGGGGGGGGGGGGGGGGGGGGGGGGGGGGGGGGGGGGGGGGGGGGGGGGGGGGGGGGGGGGGGGGGGGGGGGGGGGGGGGGGGGGGGGGGGGGGGGGGGGGGGGGGGGGGGGGGGGGGGGGGGGGGGGGGGGGGGGGGGGGGGGGGGGGGGGGGGGGGGGGGGGGGGGGGGGGGGGGGGGGGGGGGGGGGGGGGGGGGGGGGGGGGGGGGGGGGGGGGGGGGGGGGGGGGGGGGGGGGGGGGGGGGGGGGGGGGGGGGGGGGGGGGGGGGGGGGGGGGGGGGGGGGGGGGGGGGGGGGGGGGGGGGGGGGGGGGGGGGGGGGGGGGGGGGGGGGGGGGGGGGGGGGGGGGGGGGGGGGGGGGGGGGGGGGGGGGGGGGGGGGGGGGGGGGGGGGGGGGGGGGGGGGGGGGGGGGGGGGGGGGGGGGGGGGGGGGGGGGGGGGGGGGGGGTGTCACAACTGTTATGTGACTCATTCTACTCTTTGCAAAATGTTCGGTTAAAAGAAAAGGAAACATTCTCTTTCATGCCAAAAATGGAAAAGAAGACAAGAAACATCGGTTGCAAAATATGAGAACCAATGGGAGATCGACAACTAATATCATATCAACATCCAGATCCCAATGTTGCCCTACTTTCTCTGCTATAAAAGACAACACAATGTTCTAATTTCAAGTGTGAGTCCACCAAAATTATTTAATGTATTTCATTTGACATTAGTTGTAAATTAACAAATATTTTTATTTCATGTTCTTCAATGTCAAGTATTATCCAATCATGTATTCACTATGTAATCAATATCATATGATTAAACTTGTCTAAAATACTTTCTTTATTAATAAGTATAACTTTAGTTGTTGATATAGGTTGTGTAAACTTTTGTGAATTGTCAAGAACCACATATAAATTAGGGATAGTCTAGGCTACAGGTACGCCAAATCCGTATAGTTTAATAATTTGAAAAGCGAAGTATTTTTCAATTGGTTCTACGGATCAAACATACGAGATATAGGTCAATGTAACTAACTGAACTTTCAAAAGATTTTACTATCAATAAAATTAAAAAGGTATATTTGTGGAACTATAGGAGAAATAAAAAAATATTAGAATTAAAAAAAAACCTCTTAAAACCCATTAAAAATAGCTAGAAATTGTTATAAAAAAATGCTAAATGTTATAACAATATAATCGTTATCGTTACTTTACGTTGATATAAGATTTGTAGATAAAAAAATAGTATGTTACAAGTCAAGTTTAATTCTATGGGTAATCTGTAGTCTAATAACAAGCTCCAAAGGCCGAATGAAGCTACCAATTGGGAGTCGTAGGAGTGATTATAACAGGGGAAAAACTTATAAAAGTTAGGGGAGCGTTTAGTTGGAGAAAACACCCTCTGTTTTCCATTCTTGTTTTACACTAAAACATAGAAAATAAAAAACGCGATCAAATCATAGTTTTTCAAAAATGTTTTCCAAGATAAAAGAACTTGTTTGGAATCGGTGTTGGTCAAATGTTTGGCCGCTTCTTTTTCGGGTTTTTTCCGCAAAAACCAAAACCGAATCGATATGGAACTGCTAAAAAACCGATTTGGCCTTAAACATGGCACATTCAGTCGAAAAAAGTGAGAAACTGTAACACCCCAAGCCGAGGCTCAGAATATCACGGAAATCATATAGCACAAGGTGGAATTACAATAGAACAAGAACTAAATGCAAATAACGATTCAGTGAATCCATTACAAAGACGAAACAAGTACCAAAATACAAAAGGAGCAATAACCATCAAGGTTACAAAGGAGCATTCAAAAGATGGCAATTAATCCTAAGTATAATGCAAAAGAGAAGGTCTATGAATCCTTGATTCATCAAGTCCAATGCCCGGGTTAAACAGCAAGCAAGCAGGCAAGCAAGCAACTATACTCCACGCCCAGGATTAACCTGATTACCTGAAAAGTGTACTAAGCATAGTCAACACAAGGTTGGTGAGTTCGTAGTAATGGTCCACAAGGAACCATAAACAATAATCATAATGTACAAGTAGAGGCTAGACGTGACTTACAGTGAGCCTCTAAGTAACACAACAATATCCAATCAACAAAATTTCATAAGTACGTAAATGCGTGTAATGAATGCTCAATGATATGAATATCAAATGCAAGTACTAAAAGCATAAATAAGTCAACATGCCTATCATATGCGTGAACGCCAGTCACCAATGCAACGATACCCTTCTGTCATCACAATGAACAAGGTTGTATCTCAAAATCATCGAGATATATATGTCTATATACTCAGAGTCATGCACTACATCCAAAATGGGTGCATACATCTATGCACCAGGATGTCGGCAATCCCCTGCCGAGGGTTATCAATAATGTATGCAATGCTTACAATCAAATGTAAATGCATCAGTCATGAACCAACAATCAATATACGATGAACTTGAACCAACAATCAATAATCGTAAGTTATAAGCCACTAATCAACATTCAACGAACGTGAACCAACAATCAATAATCACCGATCATAAATCAAATTTCAATCTAAACCAACTATACGTACATACACTTAAGAGGATTCTACTTCCTTCGAGTCCCAGATGCTTATATATAGGGTCACCCGCAGCCTTCCCACCACATCTAAAACCCAATGAAGGCATAACCGACTTCCATGTATGTACGTCAATCCTAACATAAATGAAATACTTAACCAAAACATAAACCAAGTCAACCAAACGAAAAGAACCGTCACATCAATCCAACAATCAAGTCAAACAATCAATAAATCAATAAATGCAAGTAAACACGCCAGGTTCACACTTTTCAGCCCGAATCTCAAGTGAGTAGGGAGATACGAAACTCACCTCGATTGGTTAAGAAAGCTAAGATTGATATAAAGTCACGTTATTATCGTACAATGTTCTCCTCGCGTCCAACACCTAAATATCGATCATATACATTCACATCAACATTCATAAACACATACGTAGTTATCAAGAAAACGGCAAAACCCTAAATAGGTTTCCAAAGTGTTTCTCGACGTTAAATGACTTCTAAGACTCTTAATCAATGTTAAATAAGTTAAGAAGTGATTTAGAACGATACACGAAGCGTTCATAGGGTTCTGGAAGTCAAACTAGGTCAAACAGGAAATTCAGCAACAAAGGGGGCGTAACCTACGCCCTAAACTGGCGTAGGTTACGGTGGTTCAAAACCACCAGGCGTAAGCTACGGTAAAAAGGGGCGTAAGGTACGGTGGTAAGAAAACAACTGGCGTAAGTTACGGTCAAACTGGGCGTAACCTACGGTCCTCTAGAAAGTTCACTTTTGGCGTCTGGAGTGGCGTAAACAGTGGGTTTTTGGGCGTAAGGTAAGACTTCGGCGTAAGCTACGCCCCAAAGGGCCGTAACTTACGCCCAAACAAAATACACCTAGCGTAAGCTACGCCCCAAGGGGGCGTAGGTTACGCCCCTTACTGGGCAACCCACGAACAGCAGCAGCAGTTAGTGCAGAAACTAAACCCAAAAACCCCCAAATTCGACCCAAATCGATTTACAACGACTTGTAACCCATTTTGAAGCATAACTAAACATCAATAACCATAAATACACATAACCCAACCCACAAATTCGACCAAAACATCACAATCACTTCCAAATCACCCAAACCCTAATTTAAACCTAATTTGACCCAAAATTAGTTTTAAGCCGATTTATGACTTGCAAATGCTCAAGACGACTGGAAATGCATAAATAAACATAAGTAGGAGTAAATGGGATGAATTTGACTTACCAAAGTTTCTCCTTGAGCTTAAAACCCAAAATTAGGTCAAAATGGATAAAATGCAAGAACTTGGCTTTTGATTCTCCAATATGAAGCAACGAGGTTGAGATGGTTATGATTCTTGTATGATGGCAGTTTCAAACACAATTTTGATGCAAGAAATGAAGAAGAAATGAGAAGAGATGGCCTTGCTTTTACTTGAGAGAAAAAGAGAAAGATAGGGAGATAGAGAGAAATGAGAGGATAAGGGGGAGATGGGTCACTAGTAGGCTCATGGGTCATGGACAACCCATGGGTCAACCCGTTTCCCCTTTAAGCCAAATTTACGATCGTTTACACAATCAAACGCCAAACAAACATATTAACGACCCGACTAACATACCACATAGTCATATAACCACAAATGGGCCCAATTATTTCATTCAACAAGATTGTTAGTCAAATTATACAAAAAGTCAACGGGTCAAAATTCACGGATGTTACATTATCCCCCCGTTGAAAGAATTTCGTCCCGAAATTCAACAAAACACTAATTACCAAATAAATGCGGATACTTAGTTTTCATGTGATCCTCTCGCTCCCAAGTGAATTCGGCTCCACGTCTAGCATTCCATCTAACCTTAACAATCGTGTAGCGTTTGTTCTTGAGTTTCTTTTCTTGACGATCCAAGATCTCCACCGGCTCTTCAACAAAGTTCAAATTCGAATCAACCCTAATTTCGTCCATAGGTACATGATGTGTAGGATCCGCCAAACACTTGCGCAAATTACAAATATGAAACACATCATGCACACCATTAAGCTCTTGAGGCAATTCTAGCCGATAAGCAACCTTCCCAACCCGTTCAAGAATCTTGAAAGGGCCAATATACCTTGGTGCAAGTTTTCCCCGTTTCACAAAACGTACGACGCCCTTCCAAGGTGACACTTTCAAAAGTACAAAATCACCAACTTCAAACTCCAACGGTCTCCGTCTCACATCGGCATACTTCTTTTGACGCTCACGGGCCAATTGCAACTTCTCCGTAATTTGAGATATTACTTTAGTCGTTTCAATCACAATTTCTGGCCCGATGAGTTGACTCTCTCCAATTTCCGCCCAAGCTAGAGGAGAACGACATATCCTACCATATAATGCTTTAAAGGGTGCCATTTGAATGGTAGCGTGATAACTATTGTTGTATGAAAACTCGACTAGCGGCAAATGGTCCTCCCAACTTCCACCAAAATCAATCGCACATGCCCTCAACATGTCTTCAAGTGTTTGAATGGTTCTCTCGGTTTGTCCATCCGTTTGAGGATGAAACGCCGTGCTCATGTTGAGTCGAGTACCCATGGCTTTTTGAAAGGCTTCCCAAAATTTTGATTTAAAACGGGCATCTCTATCCGAAATGATAGAAATCGGCACTCCATGCTTAGATATTATTTCCTTGATGTACAATCGAACCAAAGTGTCAAATTTATCGGTCTCACGAATGGCTAAAAAGTGAGCCGACTTCGTTAACCGATCTACTATCACCCAAATCGTGTCACGACCGCTTCTCGTCTTCGGTAGTTTAGTAATGAAGTCTATTGAAATATGTTCCCACTTCCATTCGGGCATTACCGGTTGCACCAACAAACCGGGTGGCTTCTTGTGATCGGCCTTAACTTGTAAGCAAGTAAGACACTCACTCACATACTTAGCCACATCACGCTTCATGCCCGGCACCAATACAAGTCTTTCAAATCAAAGTACATCTTATCCGACCCGGGATGGACCGAATAAGGCGATTGATGAGCTTCATTCAATATAAGCGTTCTTAAGTCGCCGAAAATAGGAACCCAAAGTCTTTCAACCATGTATAGTCCATTATCATTCTTTCGGTCGAATTGTTGTTCCATGCCATCTAGGTTTTCGTCTCCAAAGTTTTCCGGTAGGGTGGCTTGAATTTGGGCTTCAATAATCCGATCACGAATATTTGGCCCTACCGTGAAGCTCATAGCTCTAGCCCGTCTCGGTTTCACTCTCTCCTTTCGGCTCAAGGCATCGGCTACTACATTTGCTTTGCCCGGGTGATAACGGATGTCACAATCATAATCACTAAATAGCTCTAACCAACGCCTTTGCCTCATGTTCAATTCACTTTGGTTAAAGATGTGTTGGAGACTTTTGTGATCGGTGTAAATCACACATTTGGTGCCATAGAGATAATGCCTCCAACACTTCAAAGCAAACACAACCGCTCCCAATTCCAAATCATGTGTCGGGTAGTTCTTCTCATGCACTTTCAATTGACGAGAGGCATAAGCAATAACCTTACCCCTTTGCATAAGAACACCACCCAACCCTTGCCCCGAGGCATCACAATAAACAACAAAATCTTCGATCCCATCCGGTAGTGTCAAAATAGGAGCATCACATAGCATGTCTTTAAGTGTTTGGAAGGCGTTCTCTTGCCTTTCGCCCCATTCAAAGTTTCTATCTTTTTGAGTCAAGAGGGTGAGTGGTTGTGCAATACGGGAGAAGTTTTCAATGAATCTCTCTATAGTAACCCGCCAATCCAAGGAATTGGCGGATCTCGGATGGCGTTTCGGGTCTTCTCCAATTCTTGACCGCTTCAATCTTGCTTGGGTCCACATGAATACCATCCTTGCTTACTACGTGACCAAGGAAGTGGACCTCTTCCAACCAAAACTCGCACTTGGAGAATTTGGCATACAACTTCTCTTTTCTTAGTAGTTCAAGCACCTCACGCAAGTGCTCAACATGCTCCTCCTTTGTCTTCGAGTATACAAGTATGTCATCAATGAACACAATGACAGACTTGTCTAAGTATGGTTGGCACACCCGGTTCATCAAGTCCATGAACACCGCCGGTGCATTAGTCAACCCAAAAGGCATCACGGTGAATTCAAAATGACCATACCTTGTGCGAAAAGCCGTCTTGGGGATATCATCTTCATGTACCCGGAGTTGATGATAACCCGAGCGAAGATCGATTTTTGAAAAGTGCTTAGCACCTTGAAGTTGATCAAATAAGTCATCGATTCTTGGGAGGGGATATCGGTTCTTCACGGTGAGCTTGTTTAATTCCCGGTAATCAATACACATTCTGAAGGATCCGTCTTTCTTTTTGACAAAGAGAACAGGAGCACCCCAAGGAGATTGGCTAGGGCGAATGAAACCCTTCTCTTGGAGCTCCTTGAGTTGAGTTTGTAGCTCTTGCATTTCGGTTAAGGCTAGCCTATACGGGGCTTTTGCTACGGGCGCGGCTTCGGGAATAAGATTAATACGAAAATCAAGTTCACGGGTTGGAGGTAGTCCCGGTAAGTCATCCGGAAAAACATCGAAAAAATCACAAACGATAGGAACGGTCTTCAATTCTACCTTTGGGATGGTAGCACTAAAGACTTTAGAATTCGAGAGATCGGAGATTTCGCCTTGAACCCTAAGAATTTTACCGTTAGCCAAAGGTATCTTAACAACTCTCTCGCCACAATCAATGGTTGCATTCACCGCCGTCAACCAATCCATACCCACTATAATATCAAAACTACCAATATCCAAAGGCATAAGGTCTATGAAGAAATCGACATCTTCCAAAGTCAAGACACAATCGTGAAGTATTTGACTAATTTTAGTTAGTGACCCGTTTACCATTTCAATGTCAAGCACATAGTTTAGAGCACAAGGATGTACATCAATCAAAGGAACAAAATTAGAAGACACGAGGCTATAATCGGCCCCGGAATCAAATAGGATGGTGGCATAGTGACCATTAAGGAGAAAGGTACCTGCTACTACGTTGGGATCGTTGCGGGCTTCATTTACATTGGCCGCAAAGGCTCGGCCGCATGGTTGCACTTGATGGCCCTGTTGGCCCCGGTTTTGGTTTGGCCCGACCATTTGGAGTTGATTGGGGTGAACGGCTACTTGAACTTGTTGTCCCACCCATCGAGGACAATTATTACGGTAGTGGTCACGGCTACCACATTCAAAACATTCGCCTCTTCTTTGGTTACCTTGAGGAGGAACGGCCCGAACGGGAGCCACATTCATTGGACCCGCCCTTGGAGCTCTACAATTTCTAGCTTCGTGCCCGAGTTGATTGCAATTAAAGCATGCTCCACATTGGTTATTGGTGGGATGATGCCTGTTACATCTCCCACAGAAAGGATGAGGCCCAAAATAAGCCTTCTTAGCCGGTTCCACTGCCGCCATCACCCTACCCCTATTAGCATTTCTAGGGTCAAACTTTCCCATCTTCTTTACCCCACTCGACTCTCCCACTTCTTTCCTCTTGTTCGTTGAGGACTTGCTCAAAACACCACTCCTCAACAAATCTTCAGTCACACTCCCGGCTTGGTTAACCGCATTAGCCAAAGAAGTAGGCATGTTAGAGTTTACATATGATCGGACTTGAGGATTCAAGCCCAATACGAACTTCTGGATGGCCTGAGGCTCGGTACCTACCAAGTGAGGAATGAGGGTAGACAACTCTTGAAATCGTCTAACATAGCCCTTGTAATCGGCTCCCTCCATGTTGAGATTAGCAAACTCGATGGTCAAGTTTTGTAGTTCATACGGAGGACAAAACTTTGCTTTCACTTTGTTCTTGAAGTCAATCCACTCCAAATTATAAGTCCGTCCCAACGTTATTTCCTGGTTCCACCAACTCAAGGCATCATGTCTAAACATGCCGGATGCGTAGGAAATCCGGTCATCATAGGTGCAATGACTCCTTTCGATCACCGCCTCTATCGCCTCAAACCATCTTATACATTCCGTGGGACCCCCTTTCCCATCGAACTCCGGTGCCCCACAACTTTTAAAGTCTTTAAATACACACCCTTGACGGTATCCTCCCTGTTGATTATACATGGGCATACCATTTCCAATTCCCACCGGTCCCTCTTCTTCATTTTCTTCGGCATGAGGTTGGGCATTTTCATTATGTTCATTTTCTGGAGCTTCGTTGTTTTGAGCCACGTTATTTTGCCCAAGATTTGCCGTGACCTGAGCAATAATGGTTGGCATGATATTGGCGATCGTTTGAGCAATCACCTCGGCCATGTTTGGCTCAGGGACCTCACCACGACCCCTTCCTTGGCCCCTACCACGACCTCTGCCACGGCCCCTACCACGGCCTCTACCTCCTTGTACCTCCGGTTGAGGTTCTTCCTCTTCAGCCCTATAGTTCGTTCCGGTTCTCCTGGGTCTCGCCATTTCTATAAAACAAGTGACACGTTGACCCGAGAGTTAGTCTCAAATGCTCACATGTTAGTCACACAAGTAGTCGATGCTCTCATACCGATACTACATACACATTTCATAACATTATGCTAAGGCAAAAGTGTTAGCATCATAAGGGATTTTTACATATCATAACATCAAGTAATCATGCTCATTACATCATGCAATCAAACAACTAACACGAATGATTCAAAGTATAATCCGAATTCGATATGCCCTCTAGTTATTGACCGGGTATGTATACAAGGTGTACCAACGGCTAACCTTCCACCTAATCAACTTCCATTAAGCATATCGGTTCCTTATTATACTTTAAGCCACACGTGCGCAATCCACGATGTCATGAACTTGCTATAATATCGGGTAACCATAAAAGAGTTGATCGGGTTCTTTTAGGGTTGCCACAATATTATACTAAGTTAATGGCATCCCATCATTTTGCCCTAAATCATCACATTAGTTCCAACAATTAACAACAACAACCCATATTAACCATAATCTACAATCATCACCTTGAATTCAAGCTAACACACAAGTGGTCTTAACTACGAACTCACACGGGGATTCACAAAATTCACATTGCACACAAATTTCCTAACCATGCATGCTATATGAAGAGTTTTAACTTAAGCCGTAGTCTAGGTCAAACCGCCTAATTCTCTACGACCACGCATGGGCCACCATTCTGTAACACCCCAAGCCGAGGCTCAGAATATCACGGAAATCATATAGCACAAGGTGGAATTACAATAGAACAAGAACTAAATGCAAATAACGATTCAGTGAATCCATTACAAAGACGAAACAAGTACCAAAATACAAAAGGAGCAATAACCATCAAGGTTACAAAGGAGCATTCAAAAGATGGCAATTAATCCTAAGTATAATGCAAAAGAGAAGGTCTATGAATCCTTGATTCATCAAGTCCAATGCCCGGGTTAAAGCAGCAAGCAAGCAAGCAACTATACTCCACGCCCAGGATTAACCTGATTACCTGAAAAGTGTACTAAGCATAGTCAACACAAGGTTGGTGAGTTCGTAGTAATGGTCCACAAGGAACCATAAACAATAATCATAATGTACAAGTAGAGGCTAGACGTGACTTACAGTGAGCCTCTAAGTAACACAACAATATCCAATCAACAAAATTTCATAAGTACGTAAATGCGTGTAATGAATGCTCAATGATATGAATATCAAATGCAAGTACTAAAAGCATAAATAAGTCAACATGCCTATCATATGCGTGAACGCCAGTCACCAATGCAACGATACCCTTCTGTCATCACAATGAACAAGGCTGTATCTCAAAATCATCGAGATATATATGTCTATATACTCGGAGTCAGGCACTACATCCAAAATGGGTGCATACATCTATGCACCAGGATGTCGGCAATCCCCTGCCGAGGGTTATCAATAATGTATGCAATGCTTACAATCAAATGTAAATGCATCAGTCATGAACCAACAATCAATATACGATGAACTTGAACCAACAATCAATAATCGTAAGTTATAAGCCACTAATCAACATTCAACGAACGTGAACCAACAATCAATAATCACCGATCATAAATCAAATTTCAATCTAAACCAACTATACGTACATACACTTAAGAGGATTCTACTTCCTTCGAGTCCCAGATGCTTATATATAGGGTCACCCGCAGCCTTCCCACCACATCTAAAACCCAATGAAGGCATAACCGACTTCCATGTATGTACGTCAATCCTAACATAAATGAAATACTTAACCAAAACATAAACCAAGTCAACCAAACGAAAAGAACCGTCACATCAATCCAACAATCAAGTCAAACAATCAATAAATCAATAAATGCAAGTAAACACGCCAGGTTCACACTTTTCAGCCCGAATCTCAAGTGAGTAGGGAGATACGAAACTCACCTCGATTGGTTAAGAAAGCTAAGATTGATATAAAGTCAAGTTATTATCGTACAATGTTCTCCTTGCGTCCAACACCTAAATATCGATCATATACATTCACATCAACATTCATAAACACATACGTAGTTATCAAGAAAACGGCAAAACCCTAAATAGGTTTCCAAAGTGTTTCTCGACGTTAAATGACTTCTAAGACTCTTAATCAATGTTAAATAAGTTAAGAAGTGATTTAGAACGATACACGAAGCGTTATAGGGTTCTGGAAGTCAAACTAGGTCAAACAGGAAATTCAGCAACAAAGGGGGCGTAACTACGCCCTAAACTGGCGTAGGTTACGGTGGTTCAAAACCACCAGGCGTAAGCTACGGTAAAAAGGGGCGTAAGGTACGGTGGTAAGAAAACAACTGGCGTAAGTTACGGTCAAACTGGGCGTAACCTACGGTCCTCTAGAAAGTTCACTTTTGGCGTCTGGAGTGGCGTAAACAGTGGGTTTTTGGGCGTAAGGTAAAACTTCGGCGTAAGCTACGCCCCAAAGGGCCGTAACTTACGCCCAAAAAAAACACCTAGCGTAAGCTACGCCCCAAGGGGGCGTAGGTTACGCCCCTTACTGGGCAACCCACGAACAGCAGCAGCAGTTTAGTGCAGAAACTAAACCCAAAAACCCCCAAAATTCGACCCAAATCGATTACAACGACTTGTAACCCATTTTGAAGCATAACTAAACATCAATAACCATAAATACACATAACCCAACCCACAAATTCGACCAAAACATCACAATCACTTCCAAATCACCCAAACCCTAATTTAACCCTAATTTGACCCAAAATTAGTTTTAAGCCGATTTATGACTTGCAAATGTTCAAGACGACTAGAAATGAATAAATAAACATAAGTAGGAGTAAATGGGATGAATTTGACTTACCAAAGTTTCTCCTTGAGCTTAAAACCCGAAATTAGGTCAAAATGGATAAAATGCAAGAACTTGGCTTTTGATTCTCCAATATGAAGCAACGAGGTTGAGATGGTTATGATTCTTGTATGATGGCAGTTTCAAAAACACAATTTTGATGCAAGAAATGAAGAAGAAATAAGAAGAGATGGCCTTGCTTTTACTTGAGAGAAAAAGAGAAAGATAGGGAGATAGAGAGAAATGAGAGGATAAGGGGGAGATGGGTCACTAGTAGGCTCATGGGTCATGGACAACCCATGGGTCGACCCGTTTCCCTTTAAGCCAAATTTACGATCGTTTACACAATCAAACGCCAAACAAACATATTAACGACCCGACTAACATACCACATAGTCATATAACCACAAATGGGCCCAATTATTTCATTCAACAAGATTGTTAGTCAAATTATACAAAAAGTCAACGGGTCAAAATTCACGGATGTTACAGTTACCCCTCTTTATTTTTTGCTCGGTTTTTGGTTTTTCGAAACTGCCCAAAACCGGTTTTTATGGGCAAGTCTAGTGGCATACAAATCAGAAGTATAAGATTGTTGGATCCACTACTAGAATTGAATTAACACCATGGGCAGAGTTGGTCAGTTAGATAAAAGATCATATTTGGACTCCTATTTTATCCATTTCTAGTATAAACGTAAGTTTGTATTTGGGCTTCTATTTGATCCATAAGTCTTGATAACTTAGATAATAAATCCACTCGACAATAATTTTAGTTCTGCCCAGATTAACATCCATCTATTGGAAACTTCAATGTAAGTTAAAGGATATTATACTATAAAGATTATATAAACATTAATTTGTCAATTTTAATGGACTAATAATATATGTTTG
>CM067169.1:72540296-72558211 GCA_034093135.1 Erigeron breviscapus | reverse complement strand
TTCAGAAGAAAGAGATATGTGTGGGTGAAAGATAAGAATCCTGGACATGTGGCTTAAGTTAAAAGGATTTTTAGATTTTATAACATTAAAAAAAAAATCGACCTGGACCCCAGCGTAACCTACGCTCTTAGTTACCGTAACCTACGCCTGACTTTTTAAACTGACCGTAACTTACGCCAGAATACGCCGTAACTTACGCCAGTTGAAAACCATACACCACTTGTTTTTCATAGACCGTAACCTACGCCCATTGGAGCCGTAACTTACGCTGGCTCAAAAACAAAGGCCGTAACTTACGCTCAAGTTGAGCGTACCTTACGCCTCTCCAGAAAATGCAATTTTGGCGTAAGGTGGGCGTCTGGTGGGCCGTAAACAGAAGATTTTGGGCGTAATGTCTAAATGAGCTTTCCAGGGCAGCGTAACCTACGCCCGGTTGGCCGTAAGTTACGCCCCCTTTTGACTTTTGTTGACTTTTTTTTTTTTTTTAACTACAGCCACAACTTGATTTCAAAACTTGCAATTACATTGAAATTAAACTCCCTTCCCCAACTTAAAGGTACATTGTCCCCAATGTACACCCGAAATTAGAAATGAGTTAATCGGCTCGAAAAATTGCAAAAACGACTCACTTTTTCACCCAAACCGACCTTCCCCAACTTAATTCTCAAGCATAGGTGCTGAGAGTTAAGTTCCTTGTGTGATTATGCAACAAAAACTACCAAAACAACTAAACAAAAGTGCACGAAAAGAAAACATACCCAAATTGAAGCTATAAACAAACAAACAACGGGTTGCCTCCCGTTTAGCGCTAAGTTTATTGTCCTCAGCCCGACATTACCTCAAATGATTCAAGCAACCTCATAGGATGGTGGACTTGAGATGAAGTTCACCATTTCCTTTGTAGCTCCATTGATGTCGGTTGCATCCAAATACGGCTTCAATCGGTGTCCATTGACCATTTGCTTCACTCCATCCTTTGGATCTTCAATCTCAATCTCTCCAAACTTTCCAACTCTTGTGACAACATATGGACCCATCCACTTGCTCTTGAGTTTTCCCGGAAAGAATTTGAGTCTTGAATTGTAAAGCCAAACCTTTTGGCCAACTTCGAACACCTTCTTCTTCAATTTGGCATCATGAACCGCTTTCATCTTGTCTTTGTAAGTTGATGCACATTCATAAGCCTTATTCCTTAACTCTTCCAATTCACATAGTTGCAACTTCCTTTCTTTGCCTGCATTCTCAAAATCCATGTTAACGGTCTTAACGGCCCATAATGCCCTATGTGCTAGTTCCATTGGAAGATGACAACCCTTCCCATAAACCAACCGGTAAGGAGTAGTGCCAATAGGTGTCTTAAAAGCCTTTCGGTAAGCCCATAAAGCATCATTGAGTTTGGTTGACCAATCTTTTCTATCGGGTCTTACCGTCTTTTGCAAAATTTCTTTAATTTGCCTATTGACACTTCTACTTGCCCACTTGTTTGTGGGTGATATGGGGTGGCAATCCGGTGGTTTATGCCATACCGTTTGAGAAGTTTTCCAAATTGAATTTTTTGAAATGAGATCCCCCATCGCTTATGATCACACGAGGGATTCCAAATCTTGAAGAAAATGTTGCTTTGGACAAACTTGCACACAACGGTATGGTCATTGGTCTTGGTGGCTATGGCTTCTACCCATTTCGACACATAATCTACCGCCACCAAAATATAGTAATTACCAAAAGAATTTGGGAAAGGACCCATAAAATCAATGCCCCAAACATCAAATATATTGACAACTAAAATGGGTTGCATGGGCATCTCATTCCTCTTAGTAATACTACCTAGTTGTTGACACCTAACACATTTTTTAACAAATTCAGCGGCATCCTTAAAAATGCTAGGCCAAAACAAACCACACAAAAGAACCTTATAACCTGTCTTTTGGCCGCTGAAATGACCTCCACATGCAAATGAGTGTGCATGAGTCAACACCTCCGAATCTCCTCATCCGTAACACACCTTCTCACCAATTGATCCGGACCAACTTTGAGCAAATCCGGCTCATCCCAAATGTATTGCTTTGCTTGTGCCAAGAATTGTTGCTTCTTCCTTTTGGCCCAATGCTCCGGTAGCTTACCTGCGGACAGAAAATTCACAATATTTGCATACCAAGGAACAACAGAAACGGTTAGTAAATATTCATCCGGAAATGTCTCGTTGATCTCCTTGGTTAAATCATCATCCATAACTTGAATTCTTGACAAGTGGTCCGCCACCACATTCTCACTTCCCTTCTTGTCTCGGATTTCCAAGTCAAACTCTTGTAGTAGCAAGACCCATCTAATTAGCCTTGGCTTTGCATCCTTCTTTTCCATCAAATGCTTAACCGCGCTATGATCTGTGTACACAATCACTTTGCTACCACAAATATAAGAACGAAACTTGTCAAGAGCATAAACAACCGCAAGCAATTCTTTTTCGGTGGTGGTATAATTCAATTGGGCATCCGATAAAGTCCTGCTTGCATAATAAATCACAACGGGTTTCTTGTCCACCCGTTGTCCCAAAACAGCCCCAATGGCAAAGTCACTTGCATCACACATGATTTCAAATGGCATGGACCAATTAGGTGATTGCAAAATGGGGGCTTCAACAATTTCTCTTTCAAGGTTTCAAAAGCTTTCAAACACTCATTATCAAACACAAAAGGTACATCTTTCAACAACAAATTGTACAATGATTTGGTAATGACACTAAATCCTTTTATGAACCTTCTATAAAATCCGGCATGTCCAAGAAAAGAACGGACACCCTTAACATTGGTCGGGGGAGGTAAAGTATAAATCACTTTGATTTTGGCCCGGTCAACTTCCATGCCTTTCTTTGAAATCACATGACCCAAAACCGTCCCCTCTTGAACCATAAAGTGGCTCTTTCCCAACTTAAGACCAAATTCGTTTCAACACATCTTTTCAAAACTTTGGTTAGCTCATTAAGACAATTATCAAAGGTTTGACCAAAAATTGAAAAGTCATCCATAAAAATCTCTAAGGAATCACCGACCATATCCGAAAAGATACTCATCATGCACCTTTGGAAAGGTGGCTGGAGCATTACATAACCCGAATGGCATTCGCCTAAAGGCAAAAGTTCCATAGGGACATGTAAATGTGGTCTTATGTTGGTCATCGGGATGAATAGCAATTTGGTTGTAACCTGAATAACCATCTAGAAAACAATAAAATTGCTGACCTGCAAGCTTTTCGATGATTTGGTCTATGAATGGAAGTGGGAAATGATCCTTAGAAGTAGCAGTGTTTAACTTCCGATAGTCAATGCATACCCTCCACCCGGTGATGGGTCGGGTCGCAATTTGCTCACCACTATCTCCTTTCACCACTTGAATTCCAGTTTTCTTAGGTACCGTTTGTGTTGGACTTACCCATGTACTATCTGAAATAGGGTAAATAATTCCAGCATCCAACCACTTAAGTACCTCCTTTTTCACAACTTCACGCATATGAGGATTCAATCTCCTTTGAGCATCACGTGAAGGTTTTGCTTCAGAATCGGTGATGATTTTGTGCATCACAATTGATGGACTAATGCCTTTCAAATCGGAAATTGTCCATCCAATAGCCGCCTTGTATTCCTTGAGCACCTTAAGTAATGCTCTTTCTTGCATTTCTTCCAAATTTGATGCAATGATCACCGGCAAAGTCTTTTTATCTCCCAAAAATGCATACTTCAAATGAGATGGGAGCTCTTTCAACTCAACTTGTGGTGGACTTTCAATGGATGGCTTGAGATGAGTATCAATATGATCCGGTAGACTTTCCACTAAATGAGTCCATGGTGGTCTACCTTCTTGAATTGCCATAATCTCCCAATCCTTTTCTTCCTTCTTCAATGTTTCACTATGCTCCAAGATTAACCTGTCAACCAAAGCACAATTCTCCCGTGTGTCTTCCTCATTTTCATGAGGAATGCCCTCATCAATGACGTCCGCCATAAAGCATTCGTCACTAACTACGGGGTTAGGAACACTAGCAAAAACATTCAATCTTATCTTACGGTTGCCAAAAGTCATTTCAACCGTACCCCTTCTACAATCAATTAACGCATTAGCGGTGGCCAAAAAGGGTCTACCCATGATGACATTGGGCTGCCTAACATTACCGCTTGGTGCAAAATCAAGAACCAAAAAGTCTACGGGGTAATAAAAGTCCTCAACCTTAACAATCACATCTTTGACAATTCCTCTAGGGAGTTTAAGGGACAAATCAGCCATCACCAAGGTGGTGTCGACTTTTTCCAACGGTCCAAAGTCATATTGGTCATACAAACTTCCCGGAAGAATGCTCACACCCGCCCCCATATCCAAAAGTGCCTGTTCATTTTGAAATCACCAACTTGAATAGTAATTAAAGGCGCTCCCGGATCTTGGAGTTTAGGTGGGAGTATACCCATCACAACGGCACTAACTTCCTCATTTAAAACAATTTTCTTTGAAAGCTTATGATGCCGTTTTTGGGTACACAAATCCTTAAGATACTTAGCATAAGCCGGAACTTGCTTGATTATGTCAATAAGAGGTATATTGATTTTCACTTGTTTAAAATTTTCCACATTTCTTCCTCATGGGGACCTCTTTTCTTAAGTGTAGGCCTAAGTTTTGGATCAATCAAAGCCAAAGGAAAAGGAATGGTATTATCCTCCATATCCTTTCCTTGTTTTTCAGAAAATTTTACCACTAGACCTATTGTTTTCTACCTCTTTAAAAGACACTTTTTTATTTGATTTAGGTAGAACAAGTTCCGGTTCATGCTCACTATCTTCATTCTCATCAACATCCTCCACCACACCATCAACAAGTGATGATGGAGGCACAACTTTATTATCATAAACTTTACCACTACGAAGAAGACTTACATTGTTTATCTCCACATTCTTGACATTCTTTGAGCCGCCACTTTGATGTTGTGGATTGATCTTCGTATCACTTGGTAGCTTCCCCCGATTCTTCCTCAATTCTGATACATCCTCCGCCAATTGCCCAACTTGCTTTTGCAAACTCTCAACCGTTTTATCCCGAATCTCATTCTTCCTATCCATCTCTTTCAAGTAATTCATAATCTCCCGAGTTGACACATTATCACTTCCCGAAGACCCACCTTGATTATTACCTTGTTGATAGTTCCTTGGGTAGACTCTATTGAATCCCCCTGATTTTGACCACCTTGGTAATTCCCTTGGTTGTAATTTTGGCCTTGAAATGGTTGAGATGGTACCCCACTGTTTTGGTTATTTCCTTGAAAGTTCGGGTTGAGTTGGTTTGAAGAATTGCCATATCTAAAGTTTGGATGATTTCTCATCCCCGGATGATAAGTGTTGGAGTTCATGTCATATTGCTTCTTTTCTCCATACACTTGATTCACTTCTTCAATTTGATCCAAGTCTAATGGGCATTGCAAAGCCGAATGTCCCAACTCATCACACCTTTCACAAATCGATAGTCTTGAGATACTTGATAAACACCCCGATTTTCAGCCTTCCCCAACTTAGCAAACTTTTGCTCCAATGCTTCAAGCCTATCTTTTGTACCTTGATCACTTTCTATGATGGTTTGCTATCGGAAGAAAAGAGGGATGTGAATTCGATTAGCAATGGTACTTTCTTGACGAATCCCGAAGATGTTGATTGGGAATTCTTGGAGAAGATGAGTGTGAACTCAAAAAGGCAAGCTCAATCGAATAGGAGAGTAAGACGTCCAATAGCCTCTTCATCAACTAGTGATCAAGCTACAAAAGATAGACTTGAAGCATTGGAGCAAAAGTTTGCTAAGTTGGGGAAGGCTAAAAATCGGGGTGTTTATCAAGTATCTCAAGACTATCTGATTTGTGAAAGTGTGATGAGTTGGGACATTCGGCTTTGCAATGCCCATTAGACTTGGATCAAATTGAAGAAGTGAATCAAGTGTATGGAGAGAAGAAGCAATATGACATGAACTCCAACACTTATCATCCGGGGATGAGAAATCATCCAAACTTTAGATATGGCAATTCTTCAAACCAACTCAACCCGAACTTTCAAGGAAATAACCAAAATAGTGGGGTACCATCTCAACCATTTCAAGGCCAAAATTACAACCAAGGGAATTACCAAGGTGGTCAAAATCAGGGAGGATTCAATAGAGGCTACCCAAGGAACTATCAACAAGGTAATAACCAAGGTGGGTCTTCGGGAAGTGATAATGTGTCAACTCGGGAGATTATGGATTACTTGAAAGAGATGGATAGGAAGAATGAGATTCGGGATAAAACGGTTGAGAGTTTGCAAAAGCAAGTTGGGCAATTGGCGGAGGATGTATCGGAATTGAGGAAGAATCCGGGGAAGCTACCAAGTGATACGAAGATCAATCCACAACATCAAAGTGGCGGCTCAAAGAATGTCAAGAATGTGGAGATAAACAATGTAAGTCTTCTTCGTAGTGGTAAAGTTTATGATAATAAAGTTGTGCCTCCATCATCACTTGTTGATGGTGTGGTGGAGGATGTTGATGAGAATGAAGATAGTGAGCATGAACCGGAACTTGTTCTACCTAAATCAAATAAAAAAGTGTCTTTTAAAGAGGTAGAAAACAATAGGTCTAGTGGTAAATTTTCTGAAAAACAAGGAAAGGATATGGAGGATAATACCATTCCTTTTCCTTTGGCTTTGATTGATCCAAAACTTAGGCCTACACTTAAGAAAAGAGGTCCCCATGAGGAAGAAATGTGGGAAATTTTTAAACAAGTGAAAATCAATATACCTCTCATTGACATAATCAAGCAAGTTCCGGCTTATGCTAAGTATCTTAAGGATTTGTGTACCCAAAAACGGCATCATAAGCTTCCAAAGAAAATTGTTTTAAATGAGGAAGTTAGTGCCGTTGTGATGGGTATACTCCCACCTAAACTCCAGGATCTGGGAGCGCCTTTAATTACTATTCAAGTTGGTGATTTCAAAATGAACAAGGCACTTTTGGATATGGGGGCGGGTGTGAGCATTCTTCCGGAAAGTTTGTATGACCAATATGACTTTGGACCGTTGGAAAAAGTCGACACCACCTTGGTGATGGCTGATTTGTCCCTTAAACTCCCTAGAGGAATTGTCAAAGATGTGATTGTTAAGGTTGAGGACTTTTATTACCCCGTAGACTTTTTGGTTCTTGATTTTGCACCAAGCGGTAATGTTAGGCAGCCCAATGTCATCATGGGTAGACCCTTTTTGGCCACCGCTAATGCATTAAATGATTGTAGAAGGGGTACGGTTGAAATGACTTTTGGCAACCATAAGATAAGATTGAATGTTTTTGCTAGTGTTCCTAACCCCGTAGTTAGTGACGAATGCTTTATGGCGGACGTCATTGATGAGTGCATTCCTCATGAAAATGAGGAAGACACACGGGAGAATTGTGCTTTGGTTGACAGGTTAATCTTGGAGCATAGTGAAACATTGAAGAAGGAAGAAAAGGATTGGGAGATTATGGCAATTCAAGAAGGTAGACCACCATGGACTCATTTGGTGGAAAGTCTACCGGATCATATTGATACTCATCTCAAGCCATCCATTGAAAGTCCACCACAAGTGGAATTGAAAGAGCTCCCATCTCATTTGAAGTATGCATTTTTGGGAGATAAAAAAACTTTGCCGGTGATCATTGCATCAAATTTGGAAGAAATGCAAGAAAGAGCATTACTTAAGGTGCTCAAGGAATACAAGGCGGCTATTGGATGGACAATTGCCGATTTAAAAGGCATTAGTCCATCGATTGTGATGCACAAAATCATCACCGATTCTGAAGCAAAACCTTCACGTGATGCTCAAAGGAGATTGAATCCTCATATGAGTGAAGTTGTGAAAAAGGAGGTACTTAAGTGGTTGGATGTTGTAATTATTTACCCTATTTCAGATAGTACATGGGTAAGTCCAACACAAACGGTACCTAAGAAAGCTGGAATTCAAGTGGTGAAAGGAGATAGTGGTGAGCAAATTGCGACCCGACCCATCACCGGGTGGAGGGTATGCATTGACTATCGGAAGTTAAACACCGCTACTTCTAAGGATCATTTCCCACTTCCATTCATAGACCAAATCATCGAAAAGCTTGCAGGTCAGCAATTTTATTGTTTTCTAGATGGTTATTCAGGTTACAACCAAATTGCTATTCATCCCGATGACCAACATAAGACCACATTTACATGTCCCTATGGAACTTTTGCCTTTAGGCGAATGCCATTCGGGTTATGTAATGCTCCAGCCACTTTCCAAAGGTGCATGATGAGTATCTTTTCGGATATGGTCGGTGATTCCTTAGAGATTTTTATGGATGACTTTTCAATTTTTGGTCAAACCTTTGATAACTGTCTTAATGAGCTAACCAAAGTTTTGAAAAGATGTGTTGAAACGAATTTGGTCTTAAGTTGGGAAAAGAGCCACTTTATGGTTCAAGAGGGGACGGTTTTGGGTCATGTGATTTCAAAGAAAGGCATGGAAGTTGACCGGGCCAAAATCAAAGTGATTTCTACTTTACCTCCCCCAACCAATGTTAAGGGTGTCCGTTCTTTTCTTGGACATGCCGGATTTTATAGAAGGTTTATAAAAGGATTTAGTGTCATTACCAAATCATTGTACAATTTGTTGTTGAAAGATGTACCTTTTGTGTTTGATAATGAGTGTTTGAAAGCTTTTGAAACCTTGAAAGAGAAATTGGTTGAAGCCCCCATTTTGCAATCACCTAATTAGTCCATGCCATTTGAAATCATGTGTGATGCAAGTGACTTTGCCATTGGGGCTGTTTTGGGACAACGGGTGGACAAGAAACCCGTTGTGATTTATTATGCAAGCAAGACTTTATCGGATGCCCAACTGAATTATACAACCACCGAAAAAGAATTGCTTGCGGTTGTTTATGCTCTTGACAAGTTTCGTTCTTATATTTGTGGTAGCAAAGTGATTGTGTACACAGATCATAGCACGGTTAAGCATTTGATGGAAAAGAAGGATGCAAAGCCAAGGCTAATTAGATGGGTCTTGCTACTACAAGAGTTTGACTTGGAAATCCGAGACAAGAAGGGAAGTGAGAATGTGGTGGCGGACCACTTGTCAAGAATTCAAGTTATGGATGATGATTTAACCAAGGAGATCAACGAGACATTTCCGGATGAATATTTACTAACCGTTTCTGTTGTTCCTTGGTATGCAAATATTGTGAATTTTCTGTCCGCAGGTAAGCTACCGGAGAATTGGGCTAAAAGGAAGAAGCAACAATTCTTGGCACAAGCAAAGCAATACATTTGGGATGAGCCGGATTTGCTCAAAGTTGGTCCGGATCAATTGGTGAGAAGGTGTGTTACGGATGAGGAGATTCGGGAGGTGTTGACTCATGCACACTCATTTGCATGTGGAGGTCATTTCAGCGGTCAAAAGACAGGTTATAAGGTTCTTATGTGTGGTTTGTTTTGGCCTAGCATTTTTAAGGACGCCGCTGAATTTGTTAAAAAATGTGTTAGGTGTCAACAACTAGGTAGTATTACTAAGAGGAATGAGATGCCCATGCAACCCATTTTAGTTGTCAATATATTTGATGTTTGGGGCATTGATTTTATGGGTCCTTTCCCAAATTCTTTTGGTAATTACTATATTTTGGTGGCGGTGGATTATGTGTCGAAATGGGTAGAAGCCATAGCCACCAAGACCAATGACCATACCGTTGTGTGCAAGTTTGTCCAAAGCAACATTTTCTCAAGATTTGGAATCCCTCGTGTGATCATAAGCGATGGGGGATCTCATTTCAAAAAAATTCAGTTTGGAAAACTTCTAAAACGGTATGGCATAAACCACCAGATTGCCACTCCATATCACCCACAACCAAGTGGGCAAGTAGAAGTGTCCAATAGGCAAATTAAAGAAATTTTGCAAAAGACGGTAAGACCCGATAGAAAAGATTGGTCAACCAAACTCAATGATGCTTTATGGGCTTACCGAAAGGCTTTTAAGACACCTATTGGCACTACTCCTTACCGGTTGGTTTATGGGAAGGGTTGTCATCTTCCAATGGAACTAGCACATAGGGCATTATGGGCCGTTAAGACCGTTAACATGGATTTTGAGAATGCAGGCAAAGAAAGGAAGTTGCAACTATGTGAATTGGAAGAGTTAAGGAATGAGGCTTATGAATGTGCATCAACTTACAAAGACAAGATGAAAGCGATTCATGATGCCAAATTGAAGAAGAAGGTGTTCGAAGTTGGCCAAAAGGTTTGGCTTTACAATTCAAGACTCAAATTCTTTCCGGGAAAACTCAAGAGCAAGTGGATGGGTCCATATGTTGTCACAAGAGTTTGAAAGTTTGGAGATATTGAGATTGAAGATCCAAAAGATGGGGTGAAGCAAATGGTCAATGGACACCGTTTGAAGCCGTATTTGGATGCAACCGACATCAATGGAGCTACAAAAGAAATGGTGAACTTCATCTCAAGTCCACCATCCTATGAGGTTGCTTGAATTTCATTTGAGGTAATGTCGGGCTGAGGACAATAAACTTAGCGCTAAACGGGAGGCAACCCGTTGTTTGTTTGTTTATAGCTTCAATTTGGGTATGTTTTCTTTTCGTGCACTTTTGTTTAGTTGTTTTGGTAGTTTTTGTTGCATAATCACACAAGGAACGTAACTCTGAGCACCTATGCTTGAGAATTAAGTTGGGGAAGGTCGGTTTGGGTGAAAAAGTGAGTCGTTTTTGCAAATTTTCGAGCCGATTAACTCATTTCTAATTTCGGGTGTACATTGGGGACAATGTACCTTTAAGTTGGGGAAGGGAGTTTAATTTCAATGTAATTGCAAGTTTTGAAATCAAGTTGTGGCTGTAGTTAAAAAAAAAAAAAAGTCAACAAAAGTCAAAAGGGGGCGTAACTTACGGCCAACCGGGCGTAGGTTACGCTGCCCTGGAAAGCTCATTTAGACATTACGCCCAAAATCTTCTGTTTACGGCCCACCAGACGCCCACCTTACGCCAAAATTGCATTTTCTGGAGAGGCGTAAGGTACGCTCAACTTGAGCGTAAGTTACGGCCTTTGTTTTTGAGCCAGCGTAAGTTACGGCTCCAATGGGCGTAGGTTACGGTCTATGAAAAACAAGTGGTGTATGGTTTTCAACTGGCGTAAGTTACGGCGTATTCTGGCGTAAGTTACGGTCAGTTTAAAAAAGTCAGGCGTAGGTTACGGTAACGAAGAGCGTAGGTTACGCTGGGGTCCAGGTCGATTTTTTTTTCAATTTTAATAAAATCTAAAAATCTAAAAATCCTTTTAACTTAAGCCACATGTCCAGGATTCTTATCTTTCACCCACACATATCTCTTTCTTCTGCATCTCTCACGATTTCTTTCTCCCCCAATTTTTCTCTCAAAGAACCCTAACCTTCAATCAACCATATCTCCTTCAATTCTCCATCAATTTCAATAATTTTTTAGGCTAAATTGCATAATTTTTCAAGAGCTACAAAACCCCCATAATTGTTTGTTTAATTTCAGCCTATTTTTCAAGATCAAAGTGAGTGTAAATTCGAAATTTTTGAAATTTCTTCTTTAATTTTGCTTTAATTCACTAACCTTTGCTAAAGTTTGTTACTTTTTGTTAGTTTTGTTGATAAGATGAAGAAAGCAGCAGGAAAATTTATAAAGAGTCTAAGCAAGAAAGGTGATACTTCATTAAGTCAACAACCAAGCAAGAAGAAAAGGCCAATGGTTTAAGATGAATCATCATCATCAGAAGAAGAAAACTCACCACAGACAAGTGAAGAGATGGAGGTTGACGTCGAAAAACCCGATGAATGGCAATTGATTTTATTTAAAGAAAAGATGGCTGAGGCCAAAAATTTGATGGATCAATTGTTGGGTGAAAGAACACTTGTCTTGTCAGAATTTAGGGGGTTTGGGATGGTTGAAGCATTTGAACAAATGGGATGGAAACAAGTGTTGGTTTGGAATAATGGTGATAATGCTGAGATTTATTTAGATGGTATCATTAATTGGTTGGGTACTTTAGAATTGACTCCCGGTAATAACCCCCCGGTGACTTCTAAGTTAGTAGGCACGGTTAATGGGAAAAAGGTAACAATGTCTTTTGCTACCTTAGATAAGATAGCCAAATTTGACACGGGTGCTACTTCAGGGAGGGCTTTTGATTATGTGGATGAGAAGTATTTAACAGGGGTAAAAACACCTAATAATTGGATTGATATGCTTGTTGAGGTTTTTGATGTTACAAGAGACAATTTGAGTACAACCTTTAGGATGGAGCGTGCTTTGTTGAAGCCATTACCCCGGTTAATTATGTCAATTTTGAGTTGGAATGTGTGCCCCCGAACTAGTGACAAGAGCATGGTTAGGCACCATGATGTTATTGTGTTATATGCCTTGGTCACGGGAAACCTGGCCTTATCATTTAGACAAATTGTAATGTCTAACATTTGGGATGCAAGAAACAAAAGAAACAAACTTGTCATTCCTCACCCGAAACTCATCGCCCGTCTCCTCCAAATTCACAAGGTAGTCCCAAAGGAGACCAATATGGAGTATTTGAGTAATACCCCTTATTCCATGAGGAGGTTGTTGAAAGGGAATGAGTGGGAGTTTCAGGATTATCCACAGTTTAAACTCCTTAAGGATTTGAAAACCAATGGGTATTTGATAGCTCCTAAGGCTGGGGTTACTAGGGAGGAGGCGATAGCATAGATGGAACAAATGCGTGCTAGTGAGAGGGCTGAGTCTAGTGCAGCTAGAAGGGGTTTTGAAGGAAGAAGAGATGGTTTGTTAGGAGCTGGGATAGGAGGTACTAGGCCGAGTTTTGGTTATGAGCAGCCTAATGATTATAATCAGTGGACATCCTATGAGAGGAGCATGTGGGATATGACTGCTCAGCAGGGGGTACAGCGGAGGAGTTATGAGTTAGGGATGGCATATGCTCATGAACAGGATAAGAGACAGCAGTTTGAGTATTTTGAGCAAGTGCGCCACCACCAGGACCACATTGCGGGACTTGACTATGTGGAGACTCCTCCTCCATACGATTACAGGCAGCCTTATGTTTCCACCGCCCATCCATATTATCCTCAGAGCCACGATTCTGAGTGGTTCCCGAGACATTCTTGTGTTGGACGGGTTGAGGGAAGCTCGAATGATCCACCACCAGCAGCCTCTGATCCATTTGAGGCCCAATCTCTATATCGGGGCCTAATGGAGTCGATCTTTGGATCGCAAGGTCCACGACAGTGATTGGTACCTTCCATTTATCTTTCTGTTCTTATTGTGTGATTATGTGACTATGTGTTTATTTTGTGTTTTTGCATTTTTAATTTCATAGGTAGATTTAATTTTCTTGTTAATTTCAATAATGTTTCTAGTTTAGATGTTGATTTACTTTCTTGTAGTATGGAATTGACCCTTAGGGGAAAAATATTCGAGGATTATGAGCGTATTGTTCAAAGTTGAGTTGTTAATTTCAATAATGTTTCTAGTTTAGATGTTAATTTTCTTTTACATGTTTGTAAAAGGAGATTTTCTTGTTATTGGATTTGTACATGTAAGTGGGGCTAGGTAGTGTAGATTAGATTGCATGACATGGTTGACTTATGAGCGTCTTGATAGAGTTGCTAGCAAGTAAAAACATAGAAATGTGCAAATAAGGGTAATATGCCAATTGCGAGTCCAATGCATGTATCACACTTATATATCCGTTATATCCTTCAATTTCATGAGAGAAAAAGCCTCGTCAATGATTGGTTAGATTGTTAGCGTAGCTTGAATTCTCGTGATGATCATATTGTGTGAACCATTATTGTACATTAGGTTAGAACTAGTGCACTTACCGTGTCGAGACCTCTAACCCGGATTATGTGCTTAAAATGATGAAAACAATCATACAATTCAATCCATATTCCACCTCACTTCACCATGAAATTCGAGTATTGTTCAAAGTTGAGTTGTTTATGATGAATTGAAAGAAAGAACAAAAATCAAAGTCAAAATTGCAATATCCGGTTGAAAAGTCAAAGTATATGGTCAAAAGTGAAAATCCATGTATATTGACAAAAAGGAGAACCAAAGTGAAATGTTCCAAAATCATTCTAGTAAATCACCCAAAAGAGAATCATTACCGTATTTCATTCCATATTTCCGTCAATCTTGTATGAATGCCGAAGTGATAATTTGGTGTTATGAGGTCTTGGTTCGATTTGTGCACTAGCCTATGACTTTTAGTGTTGCAATAATAGGTTGTGAGCTTCAAATATACATATTAGCACATCTTTTGCTAAATCACTCAAAATATGAACCGAGGGGAGTGCAAATTGTGAGAAGTGTGATACAAGTGTTGTGGCGAACTTGAGGTTTATTAGGTTTAATTGCACCTTTATATATTTCTATTTACTAGTCGTAAATCTTTTGATAGTTGTAAGTCTTATGAGTTGATTGTGTTATGTGATTTGGTTTGCATTGCTTAGTTTCGCCCAAGTGTACTTTGAAGATTGCTTGAGGGTTGACTTTTACAAATATGTATAATTGATATAACTCTGTTAGGACCAGTTTCAGTGAAACTGGCCAGTCTCCAGTTGCACCTGGAGACCAAGAAGATTTGTCCAGAAATATATTGAAGTCCAGTTGCATCGTACAGTTAACGCAACTGAAGACTTCCTCCAGTTGAGAACTGACCAGTTAAAGAATCCTTCCAGTTGGAGTCGAAGACAACAAGTGGAAGATAGAGAATGACAATGGTAGCGAAACCCAGTTGACATTCTAGTCAGTTACAAACTAGAGACCGTCAGTGGAAAGCTCTTACAAAGCTTTACACTGATTACGAGGAATTGACTTTTATGCTTTATGTGCTTTTACCAGGATAATAAGATTTATCTTATTATTTAAGTACAAAAAGGTACATAAAGCTGGTTGAATAAAGTTGCTTTATACTGCAACTTTACACAGCATTTTAGGAATTAAATGCTATTCCTTAAATGTTCTCAACCATATTTGTTCGGCCAAAGTTAACATCCCAATGTTAACTTTGCCTATAAATACAAGTCATTGCACAACCAAGAATAACACTTTTACTTTTTAGAAGTCACACACTTTGCAAACCTGCAATATTCTTGGTGAACTTGTGCAATATTCTCTCAATCGTAAAAAGGAACATTTCATAACTTTAAGTGTTTCGATTGTTTAGAGAAATTCCAAGTGTAGATCAATTGTAGTTCATAGGTTGTTAGGATATTTACATACTTGTATTATCTTGGTTCCGCAACAACCTTGTAATTTATTTAAAGTTAATAAATAAATTACACTTGAAAATTACATATTGTCTCACCAATTTACTTTACAAGTATTTTGTATTATTGCATTGTTCTTTACTTATTGTCACTTAAATAAGTAATCTATCTAGAACTTGGTATATACTCTCTGTAACTGGTCGTCTCCAGTTCAGTGCTTATATTGCAAAGTAACTCCACCATCGACATAGAGGTGTCTTCAGGTAGTACCATCTATTCAGTTGGGACTTACAAGTGGTATCAGAGCGGAAGGCTAATAAACTTGCCTAGATCTGCTTAGATGAACACTACTGAAGGTGGAGATGGTTCTGGTCAAGGTGAAAACCCTTTGAATACTAATACACCACCTCATCAAAATGCTAATACTAACCCTCCTCCTCCTACTGCCCCAAATCACGTCCATGTACATTATTCTAACACTCCTGTTCCAAAATTTGATGGAAATAGTGAGACCTTTGGTACATGGAAGGCTAGAATGCTTTTGCATTTTGGTGGGATAGAGAGGTATATGTTGAAAATCCTTAAGGATGGACCATATATACCATGTCTCTTGGGGTAAGTCCTCTTCTAGATCCAACTGGAAGAAGAGGTTCAAGAGAAAAGCTCGAAGACCACTGGTCTGATGAGAATCGTAGACTTGTAGATCTGGACACCAGACTCAAAAACATGATCCTTGGAGCTGTTCCTGAAGATCTAATTCCAACACTTGTGATGAATTAGTTATTCAGTTTGAAGGAGGTGATGACACTATAGTCACCAGAAAAGTTGCCTTGAACAAGAAGTATGAATCCTTCTTTGCTCTGCCCAATGAAAGTATAACTGGTACATACACCAGATTTTCTAGCCTCATTAATCAGCTGAGAGGCTTGGGTGTAGAGAAGGATAAGGATATTCTTCTTGAGAAGTTTGTGATATTCTTCCTTCCAAATGGGAAAATATGGTTCTTGTCTTAAGACAAGGTAAAACCCTGCACAGCCATACTCTTGCATCGCTCTATGGAGCCTTCAGATTCACTGAAGATAACAATGCTGCAAGACTGGTGGCTGAGCAGGAGTGTAACTGAGCGACCTTGTGCTGCTTTAATGTCTGCAGAGAGTGTCCAGGCACACTCAATGAAGGAGATGTTAAACAGTTTCTTGAACTCTGGCCTGACCACTGAAATCAGTGATGGTTGTGATGAAACTGACGATGATGATCTGGTAGCCATGATTGCTAAAACCTTTAACAGGTTTAAGCATAAATCTAAAAGATTTAATGGGCCAAACAATGCTTCCAGCTCCAGCTCTCTGGATAAAACCAATCTTACCTGCTATAAATGCGGTAAGAAAGGTCATTTTGTGAAGGAATGCAGATCTAGTCAGATGAACAACCAAACTGGTCCCTCTGTCCCTAATTTCAGTCGGCCTGATGATAGCTACAAAGCTAAATATAAGAAGCTTAAGGCCCATATTGCCCTCCTGTCCATGGAAAAAGAAAAGGATCAGTGCTTGATGGCACAAACTGAGGGAAAATGGGAGTACTCTGATGACTCATCAGCTGATGAAGAAGAGGAAAGGGACATGTGTTTCATGGCCTTGGAAGATCAACAGCAGCATGTGGCAAAAGAAGATGTCATCACTGGAAGATGGGTGGACATCATTTTGAAGAAGGGCGATCGAAAGAAGAATATCTGGTATCTGGACAGCGCTGCTAGCCGGACTATGACCGGATGTAAGCCCCTGCTTGAAGAGTTCACTGTCCAAGATGGACCGGCAGTGACATTTGGTAATGATCAAAGTGGAAAGAGTGAAGGATATGGTGTACTCAATAACGGACAGGTCGAATTCAAAAGAGTTGCATTTGTGAATGGTTTGAAATACAACCTGATCAGTGTCAGCCAACTTTGTGATGATGGCTACAGAGTTTTGTTTGATATTGCTCAAGGCACCATATTTAACAAGGATTGGAAAGTGGTGATGGTTGCACCAAGAAAAGGAAATGTGTACATCATGGATATGGAACCAGCTCCAAAAGAGCAGTGCTTCTATACCAAAGCTGATGAGGACACCAACTGGCTGTGGCATAAAAGATTATCCCATCTTAATTTCAAAAATATTAACAAGTTGTCTCGCAAACAACTGGTTGATGGGATACCTCAAATTTCTTCAATAAAGAAAATCCATGTCCAGGGTGTGAGATGGGCAAGCAAAAAAGGGCCAGTTTCAAAACTAGGCAAAACTTTAGCATCACTGAACCTCTTCACATGCTACATATGGATCTCTTTGGTCCAGTGAATGTTCAAACTAGAGCTGGAAAGAAGTACACTCTAGTTGTGGTCGATGAATTCAACCAGATACTGTTGGGTGGTATTCCTCAGATCCAAAAGTGATGCACCTGCTAAAATCATCTCTCTCATCAAAAGAATTGAACTCAAGTATACTCGAAAAGTCTGTCAGTTGTGAAGTGATAATGGTACTGAATTTCAAAATAAGGTACTTGAAATATTTTGCAATGACACTGGCATCTCTCAAAACTTCTCATCAGCACACTCTCCAGAGCAAAATGGAGTTGTGGAAAGAAAGAATCGCACACT
>CM067169.1:72509213-72528513 GCA_034093135.1 Erigeron breviscapus | reverse complement strand
AATAATTATGTAAATCATGAATTTGGCTAAATATTCTTAACCATTGATAAAAATAACTAAAACCTACTGGAGAAAAATAGTTAAGAGTCAAGAGACATGTGTTACATAATTTAAAGATAAATAATTAAGTAAAAATAACTAATTAAATATTATTATTAAAATTAATGGAAAATACACAAATAAAAGTATAAAACATGAAATTGTAAATTAAGAAGCATATATATCAGAATATAACTCAAATAAAATTATTCATAATTTATAAAGACAATTATGACACTTAAAAGTATTTTTAAGGAATTATTTAGTTAATAAATCAATAAAGTGAATAAATAAGTAATTAAATATTATTAAATTAAATAAATAATTACAAATCAGAAAATATACATAAACATTAATATTATAAGACCACTAATGTCAAATATTATTACTAAGCAAAGTATACAATGGAGATCATATAAATCAAAGCCAAACTACCGAAATTCCAATAAACGTACAAAAACGTATAATGAGAAAACGACTCCTACCACCAAATCTCTTTTAACCAAATAATGAGAGCATCATAATGCACCTGAATTCCACAATTAAGTAACAACCAAAGATGGGCAAGTCTACTAGTATACATCTCATGATCTAGCACACTAGTTCATGCTACACACACTTACGTTGTGTATATATAAATACCATGGTTTAGGCTTGCTTGGAGAGCAACACGACTAGACGAAGATCTCGCTTTTGATCAGCCCCTAACACTTTCGAATCAAGTGAGTCATAGCCCCCTTTCAAACTCTTTTATATGTTTTACTTGCGGGGTGAAAAGCATGATTAATTAAAATGACTTTCTCTTATGAAATGATTCTTGAAAGAATGATTATGAAATGGGATATATTGTATGTTCAATGTGTTATAAGTTATACGATGAGCTTGAGTTCTGTCAAACTATATCACTTCGGTACACTACTATTAACTCCGAAAGGGGAGGCCTGTAGTTAGAGGGTTGCACAACTAGGAGTCGTCCACTCACCCACTAAATAGGTAACGGTGGAATGTTGGTTGCCTTTGTGGCCACTTTCATTGCCAGTCCGACCCGAGCGGTGCTCTAATCTACTTTAAATTTAAATGGTCGTCTCCATGGCACGACCCCAATTGTGATTAAAGCACTTGATTGACAGCTTGTGCTATGAAATGAAATATTATGTTGATTGGGACATGAAAATGGTCTTAGTAGTGGCTCAAGCATATACTCATCGAATTATGCCTTTGGCAGAATGGAAGTTATTATTATTATGGATGGAAATTATTGTTTGAACATACGGTTTGGGTACAGTTATTATGAAGGAAATTCTTGGAAACTATATGATTTTCTACTTCATAATTTGAATCGGTTGTACGTATATTTGTTAGAATAAACCTATGAACTCACTCAACTCTCGTAGTTGACACTTTTTCTTCATGCTTTTCAGGTCTAGAGCAGTAAGTTAGCACTATAGACCGCCTCATGGATGATGTGTTTATTTGTTGCATGTTGGACTAGTAATGCGAACATTTGATCTTTTGATTATGAATTTGGTTATGTAATGCTCATTAAACGTCAATTTGAACTTGTAATCTTTTGAATTTGAATGGCATTTGAAACCTTCTGTTGATGTTTTATATTTAAATCTTTTGTACCATGTCGTTCTGTGACATCTCGTGTTCCGCCTTAGTCGGGGTGTTACAGAAAAAATGGTATCAGAGACAAGGTTATAGAGAATTTTTGCTATAACCTACGTATTTTCAAAACGAGTCGAATATTTCTTAAACAATTGAGTCGATCATAAAGTATTCTTGTTTTACTTATGCATAGCCTGATCAACTATGCCTAACTAAAATTTAATATGGAATGATCGAAATGGTTGTCTAAGGAATATTCAAAATGAGTCTTTTGAAAATGAACTTTAAAAACGATTCTTGGTGCAAAAGATACATAACCAAATCCAATGTTTGCATTACCTATTAGAACCCTTAGTTAATACCCCCACTTGGCTAGTATTACTTTGTCCATTTAGGTATAATACATGAGAGCTATGCACAAGTGAATCCTAGTCATTACTTTAATTTTAAATGGATATGTTGGTCGTGCGAGTCGAGTTGGTCGTCGGTTGTGGATGGTCATGTCGTTGTTTGGTTGTTAAGCTTGTGAGTCGTTGGTCGAGTTGGTTGGTTGCTTGTCGAATGGTTAAGGTCATCTCATGGTCCGTCAAGTCGTCTTGCTGTCCGTAAGTTGCCACGTGGGTCGTCAATGGTCAAGTCAGTCGTCCATGGTCGTCTAAGCATCGAGTCAAGTCGTCATCTCACGCCTTGTGAAACTTGTGTAGGAACATCATGTCACAAGCAAATGGAACTTCCGGATCAGCCCCTAGACCAAGGAACTTGTATGGATTCGTGGACTACATGAAAGAGGAAGAAAGGAGACGCCTAGAGCAAGAGCAACCTCCCCAACCACTCCAAGAAGAAGAAGAAGAAGAAGAGACCGAGCCAATGGAAGACCCATCGGAAAGCGATAATGCTAGAAGTGTTGCCTCTAGCCAACCCGGACGCCGCTCACCCTCGCCACCACCATCACCACCAGCCCCTAGAGCACCCGCTCCACCAAGGCAAGATGCACCCATGAACCTAAGTGATGGGCGATTTCCAGCCCAAGACCCATACTTTCGCCGCGCCTTCCTCGTGATCATCCCTGGTACCATCTCGGACATAGGCGTCAAGGAGAAGAACCACATCGCCCAGTTTACGGGGTACCCCCTCCACCTCCCATTGGTATGACTCGTGAAGAAAGGGAGAGGGTGTGGGGAATAGAAAATGGATTAAGGGATGCTAGACTAAGGGTAAGGACTCAAGAGGTGATGATGGAAAGAGCCTTGGGAGTTATGGATCGAACGGGGGATTATGCGAGGTTGGCTATATCGAAGTTTGTCGAGTTAACGAGGTGATATTTATGATGGGATGTGTGCTCACGGCTGTTTGCACTCTCGTGGTAGCTCTCATGCTTAGGAAGTGAACCTAAGGACTTCTTTATTTATGAACTTATTCGATGTATGAACGTTTGTACTTTGTTTCAATTTCTTGAACTTTCTAGCTTATATGTGACGATGATCACATCGTATTTGGCATGTAGCAATTTTGTAAACTTATCTTGAATGATATATATGTATGCTTAATGTCTCTCTATGGTTACATGATGTGTTATCCTTCTTGTGTTATAGTTATCCCTATTATAAAGGTTATAGTTACAGCAGGAAATCAGTTCTGACCACTTTTGGTTAGAACTGATTCCAGTTGCAGGTGAAACTTAACTCATAGGGCTACGTTTTATATTTTATGAGTTTTGCCCAGATCGTCCATCTTAAGCCACTTTTACGTGCTCCAAGTTCGTACACAGATTCTGTAATTCTCTTAACTAACCTTGAAAGCATGGTTGATAAATTTCAGAATTTTACCTAGCCATTTATTTGCTCATAATGACAAGTGTGTCGTGATTAAGAAAAAGAATATGAATCGGGATATACATATACATATGTGTGCGAACGAGCCCTCTATGCACTAAATAACTTTAGATATACTCGTGTGAGATCAAGAAGTCGTGAGTCGAGTTTATGTCATATGATTCAATACACGAATGACTAAACTATATTATCCTTTGTAGAGACATGGCACCACGAAGGACCGGCGGAGAAACAAGTGATGAGGCCCGGCGCCAAGAGGAAGAGGCCCAACGAAGGGCCGAGTTAGCTGAGCTTATCTCCCAACAAATCAATGCCGCCATGCCAAACATTGCCACCCAAATTGCGGAGAATGTGACCGCTACACTTAACACGGCTAGAAGACAAGATGGAGGAGGCAATGCTAATGAAAGGAATGCTTACAAGACTTTCACGTCTTGCAATCCCAAGGAGTTTTATGGGACGGAAGGTCCTGTTGGATTGCTCACATGGTTCCAAAGCATGGAAGCCATTTTAAACATCATCGATTGCGCACCGGCCGACCGTGTCAAGTTCGCGGCTAGCAAGCTCCAAGGAAGGGCACTCACTTGGTGGAACCTCCGAGTCACTACGAGAGGTCGCGCCGTAATGAATGCTTTGACTTGGGAGCAACTCAAGGAGGAAATGAAGCAGGAATACTGTCCCCGCCCAGCGGTGCAAAAGTTGGAGATTGAGTTTTGGAGTCATGCTATGAAAGGAATGGAGCTGGAGGCATATGCCATTCGCTTCCACGAGTTGTGTGTGCTAGTACCTGAGATGGTGAACACTGAGGCTAAGAAGGTTGAAAGGTTTATCTATGGATTAGTACCTGAGATCAGATTGAATGGTCACGGCCGCGAACCCCACCACAATTGAAGAAGCTATAAGCTTGGCAACCAAGTTAGTAAATGACTTGGTTAGGAGTGGAAGATACTCGCGTGGTGAATCAAGCTCTAGGCAAGGAGGAGGAAATCAATTTGGTGATAGGAAAGGTAATGGGCCAGATAAAAGACAAAAAGTAGTGAGAAACTATGGAATTGCTGATGTTAACCCCAACCCAAACGGTGGCATGCCGCCAAGATGTAACCGTTGTGGCAACCCCCATCGAGGAGAATGTAAGCAATGCACGACTTGCAACCGATTTGGACACCTTGCTGCCTATTGCCGAAGTGGAGCAAGAGTTGGAGGAAACCCCGGAGCATGTCGTGAATGTGGAGCTATGGATCATTGGAGGAACGCCTGCCCTAGGTTGGGAAGAGCTCAAGGAGGTCGTGGAAACATGAACAATAATCGTGGGAATTTTCGAAATGTTGGCAACCGTGGGAATCAAGCAAACCAAGGAAATAATGGGAATCGAGTGAACCAAGGAAATGGTGGAAATAGAGCAAATGGAGGGAATCAAGGTAACAACGTGAACCGAGGAAACCAAGGAGGTCCAGCAAGAGGACGGGTGTATGCGATGGGAGCAAATGAGGCACGTGATGACCCAAATGTCATCGTAGGTACGTTTCCATTAAATAATGTCTATGCCTCTATGTTGTTTGATTCTGGAGCCGAGAGAAGTTTCATTTCCTTTGAATTTAAAGAATTAATTGATAAGATACCTAGTAAGCTTGAGGAAACTTATTATGTTGAATATGCTAATGGAAACGAGTATAAGACTAAGGAAATTATTGCTGATTGTAAGTTAACTTTAGATGAGAAGGACTATAGTATAGACTTGATTCCCATAGAAATAGGAAGTTTTGATGTGATAGTAGGAATGGATTGGTTGTCAAAAATGCGTGCTGAAATACTTTGCCATGAAAAGATCATTAAAATTCCTTTAGATAACGGTGAGGTGCTAATAGTTCAAGGCCATAAGGCGGGAGTCCAACCCAAGATAGTGTCGTCTATGAAAGTGAGGAAGTATTTACGCAAGGAATTCCACACATACTTGGCACAAGTAGTGGATAAGCGAGTGAAAGATAAGGATCCTCTCAAGGTAACAGTGGTTAGAGATTTTCTAGATGTATTTCCGGACGAACTACCTGGACTTCCCCCAGCGAGACAAGTAGAGTTTACTATCGATTTGGTTCCCGGGGCAGCCCCCGTAGCTAAAGCACCGTATAGGCTAGCGCCCTCCGAAATGCGAGAACTCTCAGAGCAATTGCAAGAATTGCTTGATAAAGGTTTAATCCAACCTAGTTCGTCACCATGGGGTGCGCCAATTCTCTTTGTCAAGAAAAAGGATGGAACTTTGAGAATGTGCATCGACTATAGAGAGTTGAATAAATTGACGATCAAGAATAGATATCCGCTGCCGCGAATAGATGATTTGTTCGACCAACTGCAAGGAGCGTCGCATTTCTCGAAAATTGACCTTAGGTCCGGCTATCATCAGTTGAGGGTACGAGAAGAAGATGTACCTAAAACGGTCTTTAGAACTCGCTATGGGCATTATGAGTTTCTAGTGATGCCATTTGGCCTCACAAATGCGCCAGCCATTTTCATGGACCTAATGAATAGGATCTGTAGGCCATACTTGGACAAATTCGTCATAGTGTTCATCGATGACATTTTGATATACTCTAGAAGTAAGGAGGGGCACGAGAAGCACTTGAGGATAATCTTGCAGCTACTTAGAGACGAGAAGCTATATGCTAAGTTTTCTAAGTGTGAATTTTGGCTCAGTCAAGTCCAATTTCTGGGGCACGTTGTGAACGAAGAAGGAATCCATGTAGACCCGTCTAAGATAGAAGCAATCAAGAAATGGGAGGCACCCAAGACACCAACGGAAGTGCGTAGCTTCCTAGGGTTGGCGGGTTATTATAGGAGGTTCATTCAAGGATTCTCTAAGATTGCGGTACCTTTAACCCAATTGACCCAAAAGTCAAGAGAGTTCGAATGGGGTGAAGAACAAGAGCAAGCGTTCCAAACGCTTAAGAACATGTTGTGTGAAGCACCAATACTAGCATTGCCGGATGGAATGGAAGGATTTGTAGTGTATTGTGATGCGTCGAATAAAGGGCTGAGGGTGCGTACTAATGCAAAGAGACAAGGTTATTGCATACGCATCTAGGCAATTGAAGCCACATGAGAAGAATTATTTGACACACAATTTGGAGCTAGGAGCCGTAGTGTTTGCCTTGAAGATATGGCGACATTATCTTTATGGCACCAAGTGCACCATATTTACCGATCACAAGAGTTTGCAACACATCTTCGATCAGAAGATGTTGAACATGAGGCAAAGAAGGTGGATGGAGCTGCTTAACGATTACGAGTGTGAAATTAAGTACCACCCCGGAAAGGCAAATGTGGTTGCTGACGCTCTTAGTAGGAAGGTGAGCACTAGGGTGTCGAGGACAAGAATTAATCACTTACGAGTGAAAATGTCTCTAAGGGACAGATTCTTAGAAGATCAAGCAAAGGCTTTTGAAGGGAAGAACATTGAAGAAGAGGCCTTGAGTGGGGTAGAAACAAGGTTCGATAGGGATGATGAAGGCATCTTGTATTTCAAAGGAAGAGCTTGGGTCCCAAAGATCAATGGGCTGAGAGAGGTATTAATGAATGAAGCTCACAATTCAAAATACTCGATTCATCCGGGAGCGGATAAGATGTACCAAGGTCTAAAAAGGGATTTTTGGTGGCCTGGGATGAAAGGTGATGTAGCCCTATATGTGAGCCGATGCATGACTTGTGCGATGGTCAAAGCTGAGCACCAAAAGCCAGCTGGACTTTTAAAGCAGCCGGAATTCCCGAATGGAAGTGGGAGCAAATAGCAATGGACCTAGTGACGAAATTGCCTCAGACAAAGAAAGGTCATGATGCTATATGGGTGATTGTTGATCGTCTTATGAAATCAGCCCATTTCATCCCCATCAAAGAAGATTGGAACACTGAGCATTTAGCTCGTCTGTACGTTGAAAAGATTGTGATATTACATGGTGTACCTCTGTCCATAATATCCGATAGGGATGGTAGGTTTACCTCACGTTTTTGGGGTCTTGTGCAAGAAGCAATGGGCACTACGTTAGCATTAAGCACGGCTTACCACCCACAAACGGATGGGCAAAGTGAGCGTACGATACAAACGCTGGAGGATATGCTAAGGGCTTGCGCATTAGACTTTAGTGGAAGTTGGGATGAACACTTGCCATACGCGGAATTTACTTACAACAATAGTTATCACTCCAGCATACAATGTGCGCCGTTTGAAGCTCTATACGGGCGTAAATGTAGATCACCCATGTGTTGGGTAGAGGCGGGTGAAAGAAGCCTAGCTACCGTTGATTTTGTCCAAGAGACAACGGACAAGGTGGCGATCATTAAAGAAAAGCTTAAGGCCGCAAGAGATCGACAAAAGAGTTATGCGGATCGAAGGAGGAAGCCCCTAGAATTTGAGGTTGGCGACAAGGTGCTATTAAAGGTGTCGCCATGGAAGGGAACCGTAAGATTCGGCAAAAGAGGAAAGTTGAGCCCCCGATACATTGGGCCATTTGAAATTGTTGCTAGAATAGGCCCCGTAGCCTATAAGTTGAAATTACCCCAAAAATTGGGAGATGTTCATGACACATTCCATGTGTCGAACTTGAAGAAATGTGTGGCAGATGATTCGAAAGTGGTCCCACTTGAAGAACTACGTGTGGAAGATAAGCTCCAATTTCGTGAGGAGCCAATAGAAGTTCTCGATCGCGATGAGAAACGCCTTAAAGAGAAGAAAGATCCCTATCGTTAAAGTTAGATGGGATACGAAACGCGGACCCGAGTTTACATGGGAGCGCGAGGAATTTATACGCGAGAAATATCCGCACTTACTCCCTAAGCAAATTCAAATTTCGAGACGGAATTCTTCTAAGGGGGTAAGGATGTAACAACCCTACTTTTTAACATTATATATGTTCTAGTTATGTTGTCTATGATCCCGCAAGCCATAGTTATACTTGAAGCTAGTAGATAATGCCCCTAAATTAGCAATCTAAAGCTATTGTTCAGTTCTAAATTTAATTTATAAAATGCCATTGAACAAAATTTTTATTGATGATTAATCAAGTAATAAATGATAAAGTGAGCCTCACAAGTTGAGATATCAATCAAAATTCTTATAAATGTTCAACAAATCAATCACCAAACCAATTTAAGTAAATATGACATGAGAATAAAGATTTCTATCTCAAAGTATAGTCATACATTAATATGTGCATAAAAGTGTTTAAATAACAATAAGTATATATATATATGCTTAAAATAAATACAAGTTTATAAATAAAGGCTTATGTAACAAATTAAAAACACAAAAATATATACATACATACATATATACACGACATATATATACACATACTAGAATAAAAATTAAGTTACACTACAAACAAATACCTTTATCCTTACAAAATATATATACTTACATCTAACACATACATACACATTATATACACAAACTTATAAAAAAAAAAAAAGACAAAAACCCTTCAAAACCCCCCATAAGGCCGGCCCCCCTTCACACCCACACACATCCATTTCAAAATACACATACACTCTTTCTAGTCTTGGAACTCACACATTTCATACACCCTTCACACACTCATCTTTTCTCTCAAGAAAAACCTCTTCCCCCTCCCTTTTCTCTTCTTATTTTCGGCCAAGAAAAAGCAAGAACAAGGCAAGCATAAATCAATATAAACATATATTAATAATAAGGGTTTAGGCTAGATTGTTAAGGGTTAATTCAAGGTACATTTAAGGGTTGTTTTAAGCATAGATTAAGGTATTATAAGGGTTTAGGCTAGATTGTTAAGGGTTAATTCAAGGTACATTTAAGGGTTGTTTTAAGCATAGATTAAGGGTATTATAAGGGTTTGGAGGCCACGAAAATCTGCATCTTTTCTTCATCAAAAATCGAGTTCTTCAAGGGTATAATCTTCATCCTTTTTGTTAGATCTAATCTTGTTCTTGTTTATATTCAAAGGTTTTATCAAAAACTCATATTTTCTTCTTGTTTTCTTTGTAATATACACTTGATGAGGGCAAATTTGATAGGATCTTTCTCCTCATGCACATGCATGTCGAATCTATGAGAAAGATCCAAGGATTCAACAAGTCTAAGACCCAAAAGTGTTGTTTTAGATTAAGTAGCTTTTAAAGTGATTTTCCTTTTGATAGATCTATATGTTTTTGTATATTTTTGAAGAATATATTCTGAGATTTTTCATTAAAAAGATGTTTTTATGTTGTTGAATGTTAGATCTATAAAAGTTGGTATTAAAAAGTGTTGATTTGAATGCATGTATGCTAGATTTAAGAAAGTTGGATCTTTTGTTGGATTATGAGATGGATATGGACTTGTCATAAGTGAAAAATATGTTAATATTAATGTTAATATTCTGGAAAAATTAATGAAATAACAAAGAGACAAAGCTTGGACCAAAACTAGTAAAAATAAGCTTGAAATCATAAACCGAAAACACGCAAAAATGCATTTTGAGCACACACTTGCACCATAATCAAAGCCAAATACCGAAATTCCAATAAACGTACAAAAACGTATAATGAGAAAACGACTCCTACCACCAAATCTCTTTTAACCAAATAATGAGAGCATCATAATGCACCTGAATTCCACAATTAAGTAACAACCAAAGATGGGCAAGTCTACTAGTATACATCTCATGATCTAGCACACTAGTTCATGCTACACACACTTACGTTGTGTATATATAAATACCATGGTTTAGGCTTGCTTGGGGAGCAACACGACTAGACGAAGATCTCGCTTTTGATCAGCCCCTAACACTTTCGAATCAAGTGAGTCATAGCCCCCTTTCACACCCACACACATCCATTTCAAAATACACATACACTCTTTCTAGTCTTGGAACTCACACATTTCATACACCCTTCACACACTCATCTTTTCTCTCAAGAAAAACCTCTTCCCCCTCCCTTTTCTCTTCTTATTTTCGGCCAAGAAAAAGCAAGAACAAGGCAAGCATAAATCAATATAAACATATATTAATAATAAGGGTTTAGGCTAGATTGTTAAGGGTTAATTCAAGGTACATTTAAGGGTTGTTTTAAGCATAGATTAAGGGTATTATAAGGGTTTGGAGGCCACGAAAATCTGCATCTTTTCTTCATCAAAAATCGAGTTCTTCAAGGGTATAATCTTCATCCTTTTTGTTAGATCTATAAAAGTTGGTATTAAAAAGTGTTGATTTGAATGCATGTATGCTAGATTTAAGAAAGTTGGACCTTTTGTTGGATTATGAGATGGATATGGACTTGTCATAAGTGAAAAATATGTTAATATTAATGTTAATATTCTGGAAAAATTAATGAAATAACAAAGAGACAAAGCTTGGACCAAAACTAGTAAAAATAAGCTTGAAATCATAAACCGAAAACACGCAAAAATGCATTTTGAGCACACACTTGCACCATAATCAAAAGACAAGAGAAATATATTAAACCTACTGGAGAAAAATAGTTAAGAGTCAAGAGACATGTGTTACATAATTTAAAGATAAATAATTAAGTAAAAATAACTAATTAAATATTATTATTAAAATTAATGGAAAATACACAAATAAAAGTATAAAACATGAAATTGTAAATTAAGAAGCATATATATCAGAATATAACTCAAATAAAATTATTCATAATTTATAAAGACAATTATGACACTTAAAAGTATTTTTAAGGAATTATTTAGTTAATAAATCAATAAAGTGAATAAATAAGTAATTAAATATTATTATTAAAATTAGTGGAAAATACACAAATAAAAGTATAAAACTCAAGTCTTTTGGTTCATGACAACAATAAGCTCAAAAACCACCTTTTCGGATCAAATAAGCACTAACCGAAAACACTAAATTGCACATATCACACCACCACCACTATCACGACTTTGGACACCAAAATATGATGAACTTCTGGAAATAATGAAACAAGAATGAAAACCCCTTTTGAAGCACTTTAATTGCTTAAGAGATGAGGCTAAAATCACTATTTCGGTAAACGATTTTTAAGCTTAAAGTCCTCAAAATAAGCAAGACACAAGAGAGGTTGAATTGATATGAATTTTTATTGATAAAAGTTGCCTAAAAGGCCTGGGATTTTTTGGCTAAAATGTTTAGTGGTGATTTCTAAGAATTTCCATGAATTATTGAATTTAAATGGAAATTAAAAGACATAAAAATCAATAAATAAATTATGTAAATCAAGAATGGGGTTAAATCATCATAACCATTGATAAAAATAACTAAAACCTACTGGAGAAAAATAGTTAAGAGTCAAGAGACATGTGTTACATAATTTAAAGATAAATAATTAAGTAAAAATAACTAATTAAATATTATTATTAAAATTAATGGAAAATACACAAATAAAAGTATAAAACATGAAATTGTAAATTAAGAAGCATATATATCAGAATATAACTCAAATAAAATTATTCATAATTTATAAAGACAATTATGACACTTAAAAGTATTTTTAAGGAATTATTTAGTTAATAAATCAATAAAGTGAATAAATAAGTAATTAAATATTATTAAATTAAATAAATAATTACAAATCAGAAAATATACATAAACATTAATATTATAAGACCACTAATGTCAAATATTATTACTAAGCAAAGTATACAATGGAGATCATATAAATCAAAGCCAAACTACCGAAATTCCAATAAACGTACAAAAACGTATAATGAGAAAACGACTCCTACCACCAAATCTCTTTTAACCAAATAATGAGAGCATCATAATGCACCTGAATTCCACAATTAAGTAACAACCAAAGATGGGCAAGTCTACTAGTATACATCTCATGATCTAGCACACTAGTTCATGCTACACACACTTACGTTGTGTATATATAAATACCATGGTTTAGGCTTGCTTGGGGAGCAACACGACTAGACGAAGATCTCGCTTTTGATCAGCCCCTAACACTTTCGAATCAAGTGAGTCATAGCCCCCTTTCAAACTCTTTTATATGTTTTACTTGCGGGGTGAAAAGCATGATTAATTAAAATGACTTTCTCTTATGAAATGATTCTTGAAAGAATGATTATGAAATGGGATATATTGTATGTTCAATGTGTTATAAGTTATACGATGAGCTTGAGTTCTGTCAAACTATATCACTTCGGTACACTACTATTAACTCCGAAAGGGGAGGCCTGTAGTTAGAGGGTTGCGCAACTAGGAGTCGTCCACTCACCCACTAAATAGGTAACGGTGGAATGTTGGTTGCCTTTGTGGCCACTTTCATTGCCAGTCCGACCCGAGGGGTGCTCTAATCTACTTTAAATTTAAATGGTCGTCTCCATGGCACGACCCCAATTGTGATTGAAGCACTTGATTGACAGCTTGTGCTATGAAATGAAATATTATGTTGATTGGGACATGAAAATGGTCTTAGTAGTGGCTCAAGCATATACTCATCGAATTATGCCTTTGGCAGAATGGAAGTTATTATTATTATGGATGGAAATTATTGTTTGAACATACGGTTTGGGTACAGTTATTATGAAGGAAATTCTTGGAAACTATATGATTTGCTACTTCATAATTTGAATCGGTTGTACGTATATTTGTTAGAATAAACCTATGAACTCACTCAACTCTCGTAGTTGACACTTTTTCTTCATGCTTTTCAGGTCTAGAGCAGTAAGTTAGCACTATAGACCGCCTCATGGATGATGTGTTTATTTGTTGCATGTTGGACTAGTAATGCGAACATTTGATCTTTTGATTATGAATTTGGTTATGTAATGCTCATTAAACGTCAATTTGAACTTGTAATCTTTTGAATTTGAATGGCATTTGAAACCTTCTGTTGATGTTTTATATTTAAATCTTTTGTACCATGTCGTTCTGTGACATCTCGTGTTCCGCCTTGTCGGGGTAACTCTTTTCATGCACCTTCAATTGCCTAGATGCATAAACAATCACCTTACCCCGTTGCATCAAAACACAACCCAATCCTTGCCCGGACGCGTCACAATACACAACAAAATCATCGGCTCCATCGGGCAAGCTTAGAATGGGTGCATCACACAACTTGTCTTTCAAAAATTGGAATGCTTGTTCTTGCTTTTCGCCCCAATCAAACCTTCTTTCTCATTGAGTCAACAAGGTCAAAGGTTGGGCAATCTTGGAAAAATTTCCAATGAATCGTCGGTAATAACCCGCCAAACCAAGAAATTGGCGAATCTCGGTTGGCGTCTCGGGTCGTCTCCAATTCTTCACCGCCTCAATCTTGCTTGGGTCCACATGAATTCCTTCCTTGCTCACCACATGACCAAGAAAGTGGACCTCTTCAAGCCAAAATTCACACTTGGAGAACTTGGCATACAATTTCTTTTCCCGAAGCAACTCTAAGACTTTCTTCAAATGTTCGGCGTGATCTTCTTTAGTCTTTGAGTAGATAAGAATGTCATCAATGAAGACAATGACAAACTCATCCAAGTAGGGAGAACACACCCGGTTCATCAAGTCCATGAACACCGTCGGTGCGTTGGTCAACCCAAAAGGCATAACCGTGAATTCAAAATGCCCATATCGTGTACGAAAGGCCGTTTTGTGGATATCATCTTCATGGACACGTAATTGGTGGTAACCCGACCGCAAATCAATCTTAGAAAAGAAACGAGCATCTTGGAGTTGATCAAATAAGTCATCAATTCTTGGAAGAGGATAACGGTTTTTCACCGTGAGTTTGTTTAGTTCACGATAATCGATACACATACGGAAGGAACCATCTTTCTTTTTGACAAATAAGACCGGTGCACCCCACGGTGATTGACTAGGGCGGATGAAACCCTTTTCTTGAAGTTCTTTGAGTTGGGTGGCCAACTCTTGCATTTCGGTGATGGCTAGGCGATAGGGTGCCTTGGCCACGGGAGAAGCATTTGGAACAAGTTCAATTCGGAAATCAAGCTCACGGGATGGAGGCAAACCCGGTAGGTCATCCGGGAATACATCCATGAATCTATTAACCACGGACACGGCTTTTAATTCGGTTTTTGTGACATTAACACTATAAATCTTTCCTTCCCACGGCTCGGTTGTCTCACCTTGAACCACTAGCTCTTCACCATTATCTAACGGAATTCTCACGACTTTACTACCACAATCTATAACCGCATTCATTGCCGACATCCAATCCATACCCACTATCACATCAAAACTGCCGATATCGAAAGGAATCAAGTCTATAAAGAACGGGTGGTCACATAATTCTAGAGTACAATCACGAACAACTTGGTCAATTTTAGTTAACCCACCGTTTACCATTTCAAGTTCAAAGTAATACGACAAAGGACTAAGGCTAGCATCAATCAACGGTATGAAATCATTGGAGACAAGACTAAAATCGGCCCCGAAGTCAAATAATACGGTAGCATATTGGTTGTTGAGGAGAAACGTACCTGCAACGACGTTAGGATCAACACGAGCCTCGGCCGCATTCACGGCAAAAGCTCTTCCACGGGGGGCAAGTTGTTGTGGAGCTTGATGTTGTTGTTGTTGGCCTTGATTTCCCCGGTTTTGATTTGGACCGGCAATTTGCAATTGATTAGGATGCACGGTCACTTGAACTTGTTGGCCAATAAGATTAGGACACCGGTTACGGTAGTGATCTTGGCTACCACATTCATAACAAGTACCCGGTGCCATCGGGGGACGTCTCATATTGTGGGGAGCAACATTCAAAGGAGCAACACGGCCGTTAGTAGGACAAAATTTTGAAGTGTGGCCCGGTTGTTTACAATGGAAGCAAGCATCACACCTCACATTAGCACAATGGTGACAGTTACACCTAGGGCACAAAGGACTAGCCCCGGCATAACCACCTTTTGGGGGCTCAACATGTGGCACAACCGCCGCATACACCTTACCACCATGATTATGACGCTTGTGATCACGCCTTTCATCCTTCTTGGTGCCACTTGACTCGGCCACATCTTTTTTCTTGACATCATTCTTACCTAGTTCGCCACCCTTTACAAGATCCATGGTGACACTAGCGGTTCGAGTAATGGCCTCATTGATGGTTAGTGGCATGGTGGGATGAGAGACAAGCACTCTCACTTTATGAGGCAAACCGACAACATACTTCTCCACCGTCTTATCTTCGGGTCTTACAAGATGAGGGATGAGTCTAGAAAGTTGATTGAACCGACGGGTATAACCCACATGATCGGCTCCTTTCATGGAGAGGCTTGTGAATTCTTCTTGTAGGTTCCTCATCTCATACGGTGGACAATACTTGGCAACAATCATTTGCTTGAAGCTTTCCCAAGGTATGGAATTTGCAAGATCAATCCCTAAATTATCCACCTCCACATTCCACCACTCTAGAGGATCACCTCCTAGCATGCCGGTGGCGTGAGAAACTCTTTGATCTTGAGTACACCCACTCCTAGGAATAACGGCTTCAATCTTTTCTAGCCACTCCAAACAACCGGTGGCTCCACCTTCTCCCTTCCATTCCGGAGCTCCACAAGCCTTAAAGTCTTTGAAAATGCAACCTTGGTGGTTAGCATTATAACCCCTTGGTTGAACAAAGCCTTCTCCATCATTTTCTTCCCCATTCACATTCACATCTTCATTTTCACTTTCATCATTTTCCGCTTCAACTTCCGGCTCTTCTTGAGGACCTCTAGCTTCCATGGCCGTCGAGATTCGGGCCACTAAATCCGGAATGAGTTCATTTAAAGCTTGGGTGATAACCTCGGCGGTTACCGGGGGATTGGCACCACCCCGGCCACCTCGGCCACCACGACCTCCTCGACCTCCACGGCCTCCTCTACCACCACGACCTCCTCTACCACCACGACCTCCTCTACCACCACGACCACCTCTACCACCACGACCACCTACATTCTCCTCTTGTTCATCTTGATTTCGGGGGTGTCTCACGACTCTCTTTGGCCTAAACATTTTCCTGAGCACACGTGTTAGATTAGCAAGTTAGTTCTCACGATTCACGCACACGAGTTAACCAAATAAATCATCACAAACAAGCATTTCATAGCTAGGGTTTTCCCTAGACCGTCTATCATGCATACCTCTACGGGGATTTTATCATGGCAATAATCTAAGGCTTCATCTATCATACGATTTACAATCAACAACACAATTCACAAATCAATTAATACCATATAAAAGAGGTCAAGTCATAACAAGGCGGGTAAAGCATAGTCCGAATCTTAACTTCAACATTCAATACATTAAAAGTGTTTGTATACATGGTGTACCGGCGGCTAACCCTCCACACCGTTAATACATTGAATGGATGTCGGGACTCGGTTCCGTTATGCCCTCTAAATATTGGTCGGGTATGTATACAGGGTGTACCAGCGGCTAACCCTCCACCCAACCAACACTCATCAAACATACCGGGTTACCTACTATACTTTATCCACAATGCGCAATCCATGAGGTCATTAACTTTATATGACATAGGGTAACCATAAATTTGTTGATCAGGCGCCTCTAGGGTTACCGAGTGTCATACTCCATTAATGCCATCATTTCACTTTGCTAGGGTTAAACAATTCAGAGTAATTTCAAGAATATACGTCAACGCCAATTCGACAAGTCACGGTGATATCCCGACACAATCACATACGTCAATCAAGTCATCACATAATCAATCAAGTCAATAAACAAGTCATGAGAACCCTACGAATACCGTTTAAACAAGTTTTATGCGTCATACAATTCATGTTGCACACTAAAATTTCCTATCATGCATGCTAATATGAAATGTGGGTGCAATGGCTATAGGCTAGGTCAATCCACCTAATTCTCTACAACCACGGCTCTGATACCATTCTGTAACATCCCATCAAGGCGGAATCACGAGGGTTACATACTAAGCACAGCACGACATGGAAATTAAGTAGAGGCAAGTCTAAATGCATTAAAAGGATTGGACAATCCATACAATTCAATCAATTACAAGTACCGGAAATCATACAAAAATGCATAAGGAGCATGACCATCAAACGTTTACAAAAGAGAGTACAAAAGATGGCATATGATCCTAAGCATAACCCATAAACGGGAAACTATGAATCACGGATCCACGATAAAGTCTAAGTCCAATCCTAGCATGCATCAAATCAATCAAATCATCCAACACGTCTCTGGTTTACCTGTTCACCTGAAAAGTGTACTAAAATGTGTCAACATAAAGTTGGTGAGTTCGTAGGTTTTTGTAATAAAAATCAAGTGTCGGGATATCAACCGTTATCGAAAAATGAGGATTAGAATACCTAATCACGTCAAAGGAACCCTAAAAGGATCCACGTCAATTCAAGACAATGCAATAAACTTCACGTCACAATAATCGTCAATATATATATAAACGTCATAATATGGGCTCAAAAACCCTTATCCCGAGTATGATCATGCCGGGTGTGGATTCGTCAATCCACCGTCACGTCTTACATAATAATATATAATATACGTCATACGTCATAAGTATAATATCGTCATAAAGTGGCCATGATCATACCGGGTGTGGATTCGTCAATCCACCGTCACGTCATACCATAAATATAACATACGTCTTTCGTCACATATAAACGTCAAATAACACGTATCACAAGTACACAATTAGATATCTAACGTCTCGTTTCTTATTATAACAAAGGGTATCAACCGACAAACGTTTAGACGACAAGTACACTTTCCACCCCAAAATAAGATAAACGTAGGGGCTACGAAACTCACCTTTGCCTTGAACGTCGAGTTACAATTAAAATACAAGTATTCAACGAGCCTTAAATGTCCTGAAATCTTCAGAGTCCACGACCTATCATTACGTTTATTTAACTCGCGTATTAATATAAATAGGTTTATTTATATATATATATATATACACTTACATATATACATATGTATATTAATATGTAAAATATGTAAATATGTTAATTTGTATGTAAATATGTAATTTAAATTGTTTATAAACTCATGCTTTATTTATATGTCATTTAAGTATGTTATAAAGCTCATGCTTTGTTTGATGACATCGACTCCTAAAAGAAAAGTGGGGAACAAGCCGGGTATAAGTCCAGACCGACCCAATTGGAGTTTCAGCCCAATATTTCACTTTCAGGAAAACAGGAAAAGAAGACACCGTCCAAGACGGCTCAAGCAGCGCCCCACACGGTGGGCAGGAATTCCGGCCAGCGTGTCACACGGTGGTGACCACCGTCCCAGACGGTGGTCTGGAAATGGGACTTTTAGCATTCAGGTGGGCGTAAAAAAGAGGATAGGGGCGTCTGCTAGCGTAAAGCTCAAATTAGAGATGGAGGGCACCGTCCCAGACGGCCAATTGACCGTAAGAGACGGTGGAGAGGAAAAGGGTGGCGTCTAGGACGCCATATCTGCCGTAGCAGACGGTGGTGCAGGGGTTCAAGGTTTCTGGGCAGCCAAAGGAAGAACAAGCTGGGCAAAGTATGTTTGACCTAAAAGTCAAACCTGAGTCAAAGTCTCCAAATCCCTAATTTACGTATGAAAATGATTTGTGTTGGAACCTAACCTGTTTTTGCATTCTTATGATCGAGATAAACATTCACAAACTCAATTTCCTTCCAATTCGATCCAAAAATCATAATTTCAATTCATAATTAGTTTTGACCTAATTCATAAAATATAAAACCCTAATTTTCGTTTTCAAGGGATTTTGCCCGAAATTTGGCCAAGACTTGTTTGCATTAGCTTGGAAATATGTTTTCAACCATAACCCACACTATACTTTCGATCCATAACATCAAACGAGTGAAAGACCCGAACTCA
>CM067169.1:72478384-72508213 GCA_034093135.1 Erigeron breviscapus | reverse complement strand
TTAAATGCCATTCAAATTCAAAAGATTACAAGTTCAAATTGACGTTTAATGAGCATTACATAACCAAATTCATAATCAAAAGATCAAATGTTCGCATTACTAGTCCAACATGCAACAAATAAACACATCATCCAAGAGGCGGTCCATAGTGCTAACTTACTGCTCTAGACCTGAAAAGCATGAAGAAAAAGTGTCAACTACGAGAGTTGAGTGAGTTCATAGGTTTATTCTACCAAATATACGTACAACCGATAAATTTAAGAAGAAATATGTCATAAGATTTCCAAGAATTTCATCATAGTCTCCACCCAAACCGTATGTTCAACATAAATCCATCCATAATAATAATAATTTCCATTCAGCCAAAGGCATAATTCGATGAGTATATGCTTGAGCCACTACTAAGACCATTTTCATGTCCAAATCAACATAATATTTCATTTTAGAGCACAAGCTGTCAATCAAGTGCTTTAATCACAATTGGGGTCGTGCCATGGAGACGATCAATAATATATTAAGATAGTTAGAGCACCGCTCGGGTCGGACTGGCAATGAAGGTGGCCACAAAGGCAACCAACATTCCATCGTTACCTATTTAGTGGGTGAGTGGACGACTCCTAGTTGCGCAACCCTCTAACTACAGGCCTCCATTATCGGAGTTAATAGTAGTGTACTGAAGTATCTCAGTTTGACAGAACTCAAGCTCATCGCATAACATATAACACATTGAACATACAATATCCCATTTCATAATCATTCTTTCAAGAATCATTTCATATAGAAGTCATTTAATTAATCATGCTTTTCACCCCGCAAGTAAAACATATAAAAGAGTTTGAAAGGGGGCTATGACTCACTTGATTCGAAAGTGTTAGGGGCTGATCAAAAGCGAGATCTTCGTCTAGTCGTGTTGCTCCCCAAGCAAGCCTAAACCATGGTATTTATATATACACAACGTAAGTGTGTGTAGCATGAACTAGTGTGCTAGATCATGAGATGTATACTAGTAGACTTGCCCATCTTTGGTTGTTACTTAATTGTGGAATTCAGGTGCATTATGATGCTCTCATTATTTGGTTAAAAGAGATTTGGTGGTAGGAGTCGTTTTCTCATTATACGTTTTTGTACGTTTATTGGAATTTCGGTAGTTTGGCTTTGATTTATATGATCTCCATTGTATACTTTGCTTAGTAATAATATTTGACATTAGTGGTCTTATAATATTAATGTTTATGTATATTTTCTGATTTGTAATTATTTATTTAATTTAATAATATTTAATTACTTATTTATTCACTTTATTGATTTATTAACTAAATAATTCCTTAAAAATACTTTTAAGTGTCATAATTGTCTTTATAAATTATGAATAATTTTATTTGAGTTATATTCTGATATATATGCTTCTTAATTTACAATTTCATGTTTTATACTTTTATTTGTGTATTTTCCATTAATTTTAATAATAATATTTAATTATTATTTATTCACTTTATTGATTTATTAACTAAATAATTCCTTAAAAATACTTTTAAGTGTCATAATTGTCTTTATAAATTATGAATAATTTTATTTGAGTTATATTCTGATATATATGCTTCTTAATTTACAATTTCATGTTTTATACTTTTATTTGTGTATTTTCCATTAATTTTAATAATAATATTTAATTAGTTATTTTTACTTAATTATTTATCTTTAAATTATGTAACACATGTCTCTTGACTCTTAACTATTTTTCTCCAGTAGGTTTTAGTTATTTTTATCAATGGTTATGATGATTTAACCCCATTCTTGATTTACATAATTTATTTATTGATTTTTATGTCTTTTAATTACCATTTAAATTCAATAATTCATGGAAATTCTTAGAAATCACCACTAAACATTTTAGCCAAAAATCCCAGGCCTTTTAGGCAACTTTTATCAATAAAAATTCATATCAATTCAACCTCTCTTGTGTCTTGCTTATTTTGAGGACTTTAAGCTTAAAAATCGTTTACCGAAATAGTGATTTTAGCCTCATCTCTTAAGCAATTAAAGTGCTTCAAAAGGGGTTTTCATTCTTGTTTCATTATTTCCAGAAAGTTCATCATATTTTGGTGTCCAAAGTCGTGATAGTGGTGGTGGTGTGATATGTGCAATTTAGTGTTTTCGGTTAGTGCTTATTTGATCCGAAAAGGTGGTTTTTGAGCTTATTGTTGTCATGAACCAAAAGACTTGAGTTTTTATACTTTTGTAACAACTTATTTCCAGTAGGTTTAATATATTTCTCTTGTCTTGTGATTATGGTGCAAGTGTGTGCTCAAAATGCATTTTTGCGTGTTTTCGGTTTATGATTTCAAGCTTATTTTTACTAGTTTTGGTCCAAGCTTTGTCTCTTTGTTATTTCATTAATTTTTCCAGAATATTAACATTAATATTAACATATTTTTCACTTATGACAAGTCCATATCCATCTCATAATCCAACAAAAGATCCAACTTTCTTAAATCTAGCATACATGCATTCAAATCAACACTTTTTAATACCAACTTTTATAGATCTAACATTCAACAACATAAAAACATCTTTTTAATGAAAAATCTCAGAAATATTCTTCAAAAATATACAAAAACATATAGATCTATCAAAAGGAAAATCACTTTAAAAGCTACTTAATCTAAAACAACACTTTTGGGTCTTAGACTTGTTGAATCCTTGGATCTTTCTCATAGATTCGACATGCATGTGCATGAGGAGAAAGATCCTATCAACTTTGCCCTCATCAAGTGTATATTACAAAGAAAACAAGAAGAAAATATGAGTTTTTGATAAAACCTTTGAATATAAACAAGAACAAGATTAGATCTAACAAAAAGGATGAAGATTATACCCTTGAAGAACTCGATTTTTGATGAAGAAAAGATGCAGATTTTCGTGGCCTCCAAACCCTTATAATACCCTTAATCTATGCTTAAAACAACCCTTAAATGTACCTTGAATTAACCCTTAACAATCTAGCCTAAACCCTTATTATTAATATATGTTTATATTGATTTATGCTTGCCTTGTTCTTGCTTTTTCTTGGCCGAAAATAAGAAGAGAAAAGGGAGGGGGAAGAGGTTTTTCTTGAGAGAAAAGATGAGTGTGTGAAGGGTGTATGAAATGTGTGAGTTCCAAGACTAGAAAGAGTGTATGTGTATTTTGAAATGGATGTGTGTGGGTGTGAAGGGGGGGCCGGCCTTATGGGGGGTTTTGAAGGGTTTTTGTCTTTTGTCTTCTTTTTTTTTTTATAAGTTTGTGTATATAATGTGTATGTATGTGTTAGATGTAAGTATATATATTTTGTAAGGATAAAGGTATTTGTTTGTAGTGTAACTTAATTTTTATTCTAGTATGTGTATATATATATATGTCGTGTATATATGTATGTATGTATATATTTTTGTGTTTTTAATTTGTTACATAAGCCTTTATTTATAAACTTGTATTTATTTTAAGCATATATATATATACTTATTGTTATTTAAACACTTTTATGCACATATTAATGTATGACTATACTTTGAGATAGAAATCTTTATTCTCATGTCATATTTACTTAAATTGGTTTGGTGATTGATTTGTTGAACATTTATAAGAATTTTGATTGATATCTCAACTTGTGAGGCTCACTTTATCATTTATTACTTGATTAATCATCAATAAAAATTTTGTTCAATGGCATTTTATAAATTAAATTTAGAACTGAACAATAGCTTTAGATTGCTAATTTAGGGGCATTATCTACTAGCTTCAAGATACTACATAATTGTGACTATATCGGGATATATTAACCGACCACATAACTGAAGCATATAAAAGCTAGAAAGAGTAGGGTTATCGATAATACACAATATTGTATGGGCAGAGATTGTAGGTCACCGGTAGCTTGGGCGGAAGTTGGTGAAAGCCAACTCATTGGGCCCGAAATTGTCATTGAAACGACCAAGGTGATCTCACAAATTAAGGAGAAATTGAGAGTGGCCCGTGAAAGGCAATTGAAATATGCAAACGTGAGACGACGCCCTCTTGAATTTGAAGTTGAAAGTGATCCCCTTGGAAAGGCGTGGTTCGGTTTGTGAAACATGGCAAGTTGGGCCCAAGGTATATTGGCCCGTTTAAAATCCTAGAACGTATTGGCCCGGTGGCGTATCGATTGGAACTTCCACAAAAATTGAGTGGAGTTCATAATGTTTTCCATATTTGTAATATCCGGAAGTGTTTGGCCGATCCAACACTTCACGTGCCTCTTGAAGAAATCCGTGTCGATAAAACGTTGAAGTTTGTGGAAGAATAGACTACCGGCAAACTAGAAAGCTTAAGAACACTCGGTATACACATCTGCTTAGAGGGACGATATGAAATAGCAACGTGGCTCCGGTTACTTAGGCGAAGCAGGTACACACACACCGAAGTATAACTCCCAACCTGTTGAGGATCGTCGAGCTAGGATTAGGGTATTCGGACGAAATTCCTTTACAAACGTGGGGTGAGGTTTTTGACTTGTAATTAACGTGACTAAATGTGATTAAATGTAATTTGATCTCGCAATTTAGTGAAATTTTATTTGAATTGACCCGTTGACTTGACGTGTGCTTAATTTAATTCATTCTTGGATAATGAAATGATTTAAATGCTATTTGACGATTTTATGGCGCGTGTAATACTAGGCGGGTGTTATTTGTCGTATTAGTCGGTTTTATAACGTAAGGTGACGTTTAATTTAACTAGTAATGCAATCGGGTGATCCACGGGTCAACCCAATTGACCCATGAACCACCCAATTGACCCAACCCTATCCAAGACTCACCAATCACACTCTTCCCTCATCTCATCCATTCATTTCACTCTTTCACTCTATCTCTCTAAAATAAATGCAAGACTCCTCTTCCTCTCTATCTCACTAAATTCTTGCACCAATGGAATGTTGTTCAAGTTAGATTTGTATTAAATTCATCATCATTATCATCATTTACTCACCATATCAAAAAGTTGGGGTCTTAGGTGCAAGTAAACCCTTCAAACGGGTCAATTTCGGGTTTGAGCACTTGGGGAGGGTTTTGGAAGGTAAAATTTATCACTTATTCATCATCTTATGTTATTATCATGTTAATAAATCAAACCCTTGGAGTATTTAGTCAAAAATCGAATTAAAAACGAAATTAGGGTTCATATATGTGAAATGGGTCAAAAATCGGGTCTTTCACTCGTTTGATGTTATGGATCGAAACTATAGTGTGGGTTATGGTTGAAAACATATTTCCAAGCTAATGCAAACAAGTCTTGGCCAAATTTCGGGCCAAATCCCTTGAAAACGAAAATTAGGGTTTTATATTTTATGAATTAGGTCAAAACTAATTATGAATTGAAATTATGATTTTTGGATCGAATTGGAAGGAAATTGAGTTTGTGAATGTTTATCTCGATCATAAGAATGCAAAAACAGGTTAGGTTCCAACACAAATCATTTTCATACGTAAATTAGGGATTTGGAGACTTTGACTCAGGTTTGACTTTTAGGTCAAACATACTTTGCCCAGCTTGTTCTTCCTTTGGCTGCCCAGAAACCTTGAACCCCTGCACCACCGTCTGCTACGGCAGAAATGGCGTCCCAGACGCCACCCTTTTCCTCTCCACCGTCTCTTACGGTCAATTGGTCGTCTGGGACGGTGCCCTCCATCTCCAATTTGGGCTTTACGCTAGCCAGACGCCCCTATCCTCTGTTTTACGCCCACCTGAACGCTGAAAGTCCCATTTCCAGACCACCGTCTGGGACGGTGGTCACCACCGTGTGACACGCTAGGCCGGAATTCCTACCAACCGTGTGGGGCGCTGCTTGAGTCGTCTTGGACGGTGTCTTCTTTTCCTGTTTTCCTGAAAGTGAAATATTGGGCTGAAACTCCAATTGGGTCGGTCTGGACTTATACCCGGCTTGTTCCCCACTTTTCTTTTAGGAGTCGATGTCATCAAACAAAGCATGAGCTTTATAACATACTTAAATGACATATAAATAAAGCATGAGTTTATAAACAATTTAAATGTAAGTGTATATATATATATATATAATAAACCTATTTATATTAATACGCGAGTTAAATAAACGTAATGATAGGTCGTGGACTCTGAAGATTTCAGGACATTTAAGGCTCGTTGAATACTTGTATTTTAATTGTAACTCGACGTTCAAGGCAAAGGTGAGTTTCGTAGCCCCTACGTTTATCTTATTTTGGGGTGGAAAGTGTACTTGTCGTCTAAACGTTTGTCGGTTGATACCCAACGAGACGTTAGATATCTAATTGTGTACTTGTGATACGTGTTATTTGACGTTTATATGTGACGAAAGACGTATATTATATTTATGGTATGACGTGACGGTGGATTGACGAATCCACACCCGGTATGATCATGGCCACTTTATGACGATATTATACTTATGACGTATGACGTATATTATATATTATTATGTAAGACGTGACGGTGGATTGACGAATCCACACCCGGCATGATCATACTCGGGATAAGGGTTTTTGAGCCCATATTATGACGTTTATATATATATTGACGATTATTGTGACGTGACGTTTATTGCATTGTCTTGAATTGACGTGGATCCTTTTAGGGTTCCTTTGACGTGATTAGGTATTCTAATCCTCATTTATCGATAACGGTTGATATCCCGACACTTGATTTTTATTACAAAAACCTACGAACTCACCAACTTTATGTTGACACATTTTAGTACACTTTTCAGGTGAACAGGTAAACCAGAGACGTGTTGGATGATTTGATTGATTTGATGCATGCTAGGATTGGACTTGGACTTTATCGTGGATCCGTGATTCATAGTTTCCCGTTTATGGGTTATGCTTAGGATCATATGCCATCTTTTGTACTCTCTTTTGTAAACGTTTGATGGTCATGCTCCTTTTGCATTTTTGTATGATTTCCGGTACTTGTAATTGATTGAATTGTATGGATTGTCCAATCCTTTTAATGCATTTAGACTTGCCTCTACTTAATTTCCATGTCGTGCTGTGCTTAGTATGTAACCCTCGTGATTCCGCCTTGATGGGGTGTTACAAATATTCTTAAGTACATGCGTGCTACTAAAGATTTATTTTGGTGTATGGAGGAAATCCCGATACAGAGCTCAAAGTGACTGGATACTGTGATGTTGGATTTCAGACTGATAGAGATGATACAAAATCTCAGTCGGGATATGTCTTCATTTTAAATGGAGGCACGGTGGATTGGAAGAGCAAGAAACAAACCACAGTTGCTATGTTTGCGACAGAGTCTGAGTATATTGCCGCCTTAGAAGCCGCCATGAAAGTCGTCTGGATTAGAAAGTTTATTTCTGGGTTTAACGTGATGCCCTCAAATAACACACCTTTAGATATGTATTGCGACAATACTGGTGCAATATTCATTGCCAACGAACCCTGAGTTCAGAAAGGTGCCAGACATTATCCTAGACGATATCACTATGTACGTGAACAAATCAAACTAGGAGAAATCAAGTTACTCAAAGTTCACACAGATTATAACTTAGCTGATCCTTTTAGAAAGGTATTTAAGCGTGCCAAGGGCATTGGACTTAAATTTGCTAGTTATATCATGTAAATCTGTGATTGGTATTTGGATAAAGGATGTTGAACAATTATTATTTTATAAATGAATTAAAATACGTGGTATGTTTGTTTTCATTTAATACATAATTGTATCCTATATTTGCATATTTAAATCCATGAATATTTAATATTCTAAATGTCCATTGTCGATTAACTATATGGGAATATAGTTAAACTAAGACAAATCTGAGTGATTGGTAATATTCTTAGGAATATTTGAAGATGGTCCTACCAAACTCACATGATATTCATAGAGATGCATATTGGACTACCCCACTTAACGAATTATCACTTTATGGATCAGCGTCATTAAGTGAAATTCGTGAAATGCACTACTAGAAAAAGGGCTATCCTTGACCCGCTTTTTATGACCCACATGATATAATGACACGCAAAATTGTAAGTCATAAAAAAACTGTCATAAATTGTAAAATCTGAGGGTTAGACGACATGCATTTTTGTGTGTCATAAATCAGTGTCATAAAAAAAAACACGGAATACATTTTATTTGCGTGTTATCCCTGAGTCTATCCATGTTAAAATCACATTCCTAAACCTAAAAACACACACAAAACACACCAAGAACACACACTGAAAACCGCCATTGTTGGATTGAATTCAGTAGCTAAAATCGTGTTATAACAAGTGGTATCAGAGAGAAACATCAATCTGATGTCGATCCATAACTGAATTCAATCACAATTTCATCAAAATCAATTTTAATCTCAAATTCTGTTCGTAATATTTCACCTACTGGTTCTTCAAAATTCACACATCAAATCACATAAAATCACAGTTGTTTGTTCATCAATAGATTCGTGGTTATTGATAACATAATCCTGTCAATTTTCAAGTTCCAATTCAATCTAAATCTCGAGATTGAATTTTGAGTTTTGGCGCGTAATTTCAGGGATTTGAATCAGTTGTATTTTGTGTTGAATTTTGTTCATAATCTTGTTGCGGACATGATTTCAAACAGTTTGCAAGTGATTTCGTGATCTAACTCCTAGTAATTCATAGATAAATGATCACTAAGGTTGAGGGGCTAATAGTGAAAATTAGAATAGTTGAGTAGTTAGACTATAAATAGCCATCTCATACCTTAGAGATCATAACCTTTCATAACTATCACATAACCTTGTAATAATCATTACACCTTTAATTCCAGATTTACACACAGTTGCTTAATTCTCTCTCAAAACACACACAAAACACACCAAGAACACACACTGAAAACCGCCATTGTTGGATTGAATTCAGTAGCTAAAATCGTGTTATAACAAGTGGTATCAGAGAGAAACATCAATCTGATGTCGATCCATAACTGAATTCAATCACAATTTCATCAAAATCAATTTTAATCTCAAATTCTGTTCGTAATATTTCACCTACTGGTTCTTCAAAATTCACACATCAAATCACATAAAATCACAGTTGTTTGTTCATCAATAGATTCGTGGTTATTGATAACATAATCCTGTCAATTTTCAAGTTCCAATTCAATCTAAATCTCGAGATTGAATTTTGAGTTTTGGCGCGTAATTTCAGGGATTTGAATCAGTTGTATTTTGTGTTGAATTTTGTTCATAATCTTGTTGCGGACATGATTTCAAACAGTTTGCAAGTGATTTCGTGATCTAACTCCTAGTAATTCATAAGATATCGAAGTTTTAAAAAGTTGTTAATGGAGTTTTTCTGGAAATATGTTCAGATGAAGAAGATGACCAAGACGATCTTCCTAAGATCGTTTTAGTTCAGTGATTTGTGGCTTGTTAAGACGATCCTCACAAGATCGTTTTAGTAAAGAGTGTGTTGTGGTAGTGTTGATTCTGGCTAATTAATCCAAAAGGATTGGTTTGGTCATTTCAAACACTTAGAAGTTTTTGAGAAAGAAAACAAGACGATCTTCATACCAAGATCGTCTCATTTCCTACTTACCCAGAACGATCTTTGTAAAGATCGTTTCAATTCCTGGTTAATCAAGATCGTTTCAATTCCTGGTTAATCAAGATCGTTTCAATTCCTGGTTAATCAAGATCGTTTCAATTCCTGGTTAATCAAGATCGTTTCAATTCCTGGTTAATCAAGATCGTTTCAATTCCTGGTTAAATCAAGATCGTTTCATTTTTCATACTTAACCAAATTTCTCATAATATTACCTAAGACGATCTTATCAAGATCGTTTCAATTCCTGGTTAATCAAGATCGTTTCAATTCCTGGTTAATCAAGATCGTTTCAATTCCTGGTTAATCAAGATCGTTTCAATTCCTGGTTAATCAAGATCGTTTCAATTCCTGGTTAATCAAGATCGTTTCAATTCCTGGTTAATCAAGATCGTTTCAATTCCTGGTTAATCAAGATCGTTTCAATTCCTGGTTAATCAAGATCGTTTCAATTCCTGGTTAATCAAGATCGTTTCAATTCCTGGTTAATCAAGATCGTTTCAATTCCTGGTTAATCAAGATCGTTTCAATTCCTGGTTAATCAAGATCGTTTCAATTCCTGGTTAATCAAGATCGTTTCAATTCCTGGTTAATCAAGATCGTTTCAATTCCTGGTTAATCAAGATCGTTTCAATTCCTGGTTAATCAAGATCGTTTCAATTCCTGGTTAATCAAGATCGTTTCAATTCCTGGTTAATCAAGATCGTTTCAATTCCTGGTTAATCAAGATCGTTTCAATTCCTGGTTAATCAAGATCGTTTCAATTCCTGGTTAAATCAAGATCGTTTCATTTCATAATCTTACCAAGATCGTTTCAATTCCTGGTTAATCAAGATCGTTTCAATTCCTGGTTAATCAAGATCGTTTCAATTCCTGGTTAATCAAGATCGTTTCAATTCCTGGTTAATCAAGATCGTTTCAATTCCTGGTTAATCAAGATCGTTTCAATTCCTGGTTAATCAAGATCGTTTCAATTCCTGGTTAATCAAGATCGTTTCAATTCCTGGTTAATCAAGATCGTTTCAATTCCTGGTTAATCAAGATCGTTTCAATTCCTGGTTAATCAAGATCGTTTCAATTCCTGGTTAATCAAGATCGTTTCAATTCCTGGTTAATCAAGATCGTTTCAATTCCTGGTTAATCAAGATCGTTTCAATTCCTGGTTAATCAAGATCGTTTCAATTCCTGGTTAATCAAGATCGTTTCAATTCCTGGTTAATCAAGATCGTTTCAATTCCTGGTTAATCAAGATCGTTTCAATTCCTGGTTAATCAAGATCGTTTCAATTCCTGGTTAATCAAGATCGTTTCAATTCCTGGTTAATCAAGATCGTTTCATTTCATAATCTTACCAAGATCGTTTCAATTCCTGGTTAATCAAGATCGTTTCAATTCCTGGTTAATCAAGATCGTTTCAATTCCTGGTTAATCAAGATCGTTTCAATTCCTGGTTAATCAAGATCGTTTCAATTCCTGGTTAATCAAGATCGTTTCAATTCCTGGTTAATCAAGATCGTTTCAATTCCTGGTTAATCAAGATCGTTTCAATTCCTGGTTAATCAAGATCGTTTCAATTCCTGGTTAATCAAGATCGTTTCAATTCCTGGTTAATCAAGATCGTTTCAATTCCTGGTTAATCAAGATCGTTTCAATTCCTGGTTAATCAAGATCGTTTCAATTCCTGGTTAATCAAGATCGTTTCAATTCCTGGTTAATCAAGATCGTTTCAATTCCTGGTTAATCAAGATCGTTTCAATTCCTGGTTAATCAAGATCGTTTCAATTCCTGGTTAATCAAGATCGTTTCAATTCCTGGTTAATCAAGATCGTTTCAATTCCTGGTTAATCAAGATCGTTTCAATTCCTGGTTAATCAAGATCGTTTCAATTCCTGGTTAATCAAGATCGTTTCAATTCCTGGTTAATCAAGATCGTTTCAATTCCTGGTTAATCAAGATCGTTTCAATTCCTGGTTAATCAAGATCGTTTCAATTCCTGGTTAATCAAGATCGTTTCAATTCCTGGTTAATCAAGATCGTTTCAATTCCTGGTTAATCAAGATCGTTTCAATTCCTGGTTAATCAAGATCGTTTCAATTCCTGGTTAATCAAGATCGTTTCAATTCCTGGTTAATCAAGATCGTTTCAATTCCTGGTTAATCAAGATCGTTTCAATTCCTGGTTAATCAAGATCGTTTCAATTCCTGGTTAATCAAGATCGTTTCAATTCCTGGTTAATCAAGATCGTTTCAATTCCTGGTTAATCAAGATCGTTTCAATTCCTGGTTAATCAAGATCGTTTCAATTCCTGGTTAATCAAGATCGTTTCAATTCCTGGTTAATCAAGATCGTTTCAATTCCTGGTTAATCAAGATCGTTTCAATTCCTGGTTAATCAAGATCGTTTCAATTCCTGGTTAATCAAGATCGTTTCAATTCCTGGTTAATCAAGATCGTTTCAATTCCTGGTTAATCAAGATCGTTTCAATTCCTGGTTAATCAAGATCGTTTCAATTCCTGGTTAATCAAGATCGTTTCAATTCCTGGTTAATCAAGATCGTTTCAATTCCTGGTTAATCAAGATCGTTTCAATTCCTGGTTAATCAAGATCGTTTCAATTCCTGGTTAATCAAGATCGTTTCAATTCCTGGTTAATCAAGATCGTTTCAATTCCTGGTTAATCAAGATCGTTTCAATTCCTGGTTAATCAAGATCGTTTCAATTCCTGGTTAATCAAGATCGTTTCAATTCCTGGTTAATCAAGATCGTTTCAATTCCTGGTTAATCAAGATCGTTTCAATTCCTGGTTAATCAAGATCGTTTCAATTCCTGGTTAATCAAGATCGTTTCAATTCCTGGTTAATCAAGATCGTTTCAATTCCTGGTTAATCAAGATCGTTTCAATTCCTGGTTAATCAAGATCGTTTCAATTCCTGGTTAATCAAGATCGTTTCAATTCCTGGTTAATCAAGATCGTTTCAATTCCTGGTTAATCAAGATCGTTTCAATTCCTGGTTAATCAAGATCGTTTCAATTCCTGGTTAATCAAGATCGTTTCAATTCCTGGTTAATCAAGATCGTTTCAATTCCTGGTTAATCAAGATCGTTTCAATTCCTGGTTAATCAAGATCGTTTCAATTCCTGGTTAATCAAGATCGTTTCAATTCCTGGTTAATCAAGATCGTTTCAATTCCTGGTTAATCAAGATCGTTTCAATTCCTGGTTAATCAAGATCGTTTCAATTCCTGGTTAATCAAGATCGTTTCAATTCCTGGTTAATCAAGATCGTTTCAATTCCTGGTTAATCAAGATCGTTTCAATTCCTGGTTAATCAAGATCGTTTCAATTCCTGGTTAATCAAGATCGTTTCAATTCCTGGTTAATCAAGATCGTTTCAATTCCTGGTTAATCAAGATCGTTTCAATTCCTGGTTAATCAAGATCGTTTCAATTCCTGGTTAATCAAGATCGTTTCAATTCCTGGTTAATCAAGATCGTTTCAATTCCTGGTTAATCAAGATCGTTTCAATTCCTGGTTAATCAAGATCGTTTCAATTCCTGGTTAATCAAGATCGTTTCAATTCCTGGTTAATCAAGATCGTTTCAATTCCTGGTTAATCAAGATCGTTTCAATTCCTGGTTAATCAAGATCGTTTCAATTCCTGGTTAATCAAGATCGTTTCAATTCCTGGTTAATCAAGATCGTTTCAATTCCTGGTTAATCAAGATCGTTTCAATTCCTGGTTAATCAAGATCGTTTCAATTCCTGGTTAAATCAAGATCGTTTCATTTTGACTGAGTTTGACAACTTCTCCAAAATGCCAAATGAATCTCTTGAGGCAGTTTACTACAGATTCTGCAATGTCATAAATGAACTGAGGAAGAACAATGTCAAGAAAACTGAGATTGAGTTAAACATCAAGTTCATCAAAGCACTTGGTCAAGAATGGGAAGATTTTGGAACCCAAATCAAGCAACATCAAAACCTGACCAAGTTCACCATTCATACTCTATATGAATCCTTCAAACTCAATGAAAACCAAGTCCTAAGCAAAGCTTCATCAAACAAAATGCCAGAAGTTGTATCTTCTGATCCTTTGGCATTGATAGTTGAGAAAAAGATTTCTGAAGCTCTCAAAAGGCAAATGGTAGTTGTTTCTTCGTCTGATGAGGAGGGAGATGATCTGATGGCTACAAGAGATGGTGTTTCGGATGAACTATATCAAGCTCTTGCCGCGGTAACAAAGCATTTCAAAAGGAAATATTACAAAGCGAGGCCAACAAACAACAATCTCCGCACTTCTTCTACAAGTGCATTTCCAAAGAAGGAACACTATCATCCAAGGAGCAATGAGCAAAGTGAAGCTACTGGTTCAAGGTATGGTGAAAAGAAGGAAGCATATGAGAAACAAACAGTTGAGAAGGGTAAGTCATCAGACAAAAAGTGCTATAATTGTGGTATTCCTGGACATTTTGCCGTTGACTGCAAACAACCTCGAAAGCGGGATTATGAGTACTACAAGCAGAAGATGCTGTTAGCCAAACAAGTTGAAGCAGGACATGCATTGCTTGCCGAAGATGACAAATGGCTGTTGCTCACTGATGATGAAGATCAAGATCTCTCCGCTAATGTTTGCTATATGGCGAGATTGGCCAAGAACAAAGTCCTTGAAGCAGAAAGCACTGATGATGAATACCCAGATGATGAGGTAAATCTCGACTCTACTTTTTCTTTGGTTAAGGACAAAGAGTCTTGTAGATTAGCTTTATCTAAATTAACAAATCATATCAATTCTTTAGCCAACAAAAACAAAAAGTTGAAAAATAGTATTTCATTTTCAAAAAGTGAATTTTCAAATCTTCTTGAAGAACACTCAAAATTACTTTTTGAACATGCTACTATTAAACAAGATTTTCAAACATACAAAGACAAAATGTTGGTTAAAGAATGTGAGATGAATGTCACTCCTGATTCTAAGTTATTACAAAGATGTCAAAATCTTGAAAAGACCATTCATGATCTTGAAAAAGCCAATCAAGATCTTGAAATTCAAAAGACCAATGAATGGCTTCGGGCAAATGCAAGACAAATGGATGTTGATATTCTCAATAAGAAGCTCCAAGAAGCTAAACCAAACAATGTTGAACTCGAAAGGAAGATTTCTGATTTAAATCATAATTGTTTTCTAAAAGGCATTGAGATTGAGAATCTTGAAAAACAAGTTGAGGAATTTAAAAAGAATATACTTTTCTATCAAGAAAAGTTATATAAAGTTGAACAAAATCCTCTCTTGAATTTCACTGCCTATTTCAACAAGTCAAAAATTGACAAAACAGAACTTCTTCTCGGGTTGGGATTTGAGAATATCACACCATTACAAAAGGCCAAAGAAGAAATCGAACCCCTGTATGATGAAAAATTTCTTCGCCTTGGTATGATACAACAATTTATTCGTCCATTGGATGACGAATTTGAGACTGATGAAGTTGAGAGAATACCTAATCAAGATTTTTTGGTTAATTATGATGCAATCAATGATTCATACAAAACAAAACAATCTTCAATTTTCAAATTGGAAGAAATTGAATCAAATTTTCAAAACCAAGAATCTGTTGGTACTTCACCTAAATCAACTAAAATGTACTTTCCAACCACATTTTTGGAAAAACAAATAGAGGGTTTACAACAAAAGGTGGAATCTCAACAAAAGTTATTAATCACCTCAAGTCTCAAAGTCCGAACTCAGAGGATAAATGTATTGCTGTTGATACTAAGAAAGTTTGTGAGAATGTTTCTACTCAAACTGACCAAAGTGCCTCAGTAGAAAATTCTACCCAAACTACTTGTGATTCATCCACCAATACCTCTACCCAGACCTTGACTGATTCTCTTGAATGTACTTGTCATACTGATGATTATGTGCAATCTGATTTATCTGATGAAGAACTTGCACATAGTTTAGTTTTGATATGGTACTTCTATAGGTTTTTCACATGCAACACTGTTGATGAGTTAGTTGTTCACCCTAAGCCTAGTGCTAGTATAGGTGTTGATACATCTTCTCAATTTTCTTGTGAGACCAAAGATGTGTCAGTTCAAGTTGACCTAATTTCTGAGAATTCCCATGATATGAAGTTGGACAACAAGATTCCTAATTTTTCAAAACTTTCAAATGAATTTGAAACTAATCAATCTCCATTGCAATTTTCTTTTGATAAAGATTTCACAAAGGATGATTTTGATAAATTCATGGAGGGAGAATATGTTTTTAATTCAGAAACTGAGAAAAAGATTGAATCTACCAAAATCAAAGTTGAAACAAAAGAGGAATCTCTGGAATTTCAAAAACCATTGTCCAAAGCTCCAACTTCATATTACTCAAAGAAACGAGTTAAGACCAAACTCGTCAAGAATGAACCAAAGACCATTAAGTTAGAAACCTTTGTGGCTACACCTGTGAAACATGTCATAGAAGAACAAGCTGAGATCCCACACAAAACAAAGTACACCAAAGTGAAACTTCCAAAAGACTGTTCAAATGCTTCTAAATCTAGCTCTCAATCTAGCTTTATACCTAAGGTGTCTAAGTCTAGCTCAGTTTCGCTAACTAAAGATACATCAAATGGTTCAACTAGATATAGAGATAGATATGGGTGGTTTTCTCATGATAAACCAAAGAAGCAAGAAGTTTCCTCACCTTCAAAAGATTCCAAAAAGATGAAAGTGTTTAAAACTCCTAGTTCTAATTTTCAAAGTTTCAATTCAACAGGTGGAAAGAGCTTAACTAGTGGTGCTAAATGGGTTGCTAAAACTTTAGTACCTAAGATCACTAGTAATCAAAAGAATGTTGAGAAAATGAAGAAAAGAAGGAGGAGAAATGCTGTTAATAAGAAGAAAAGTGCTTCTGTTAATCAAAACAATTCATCTTTGTTAATAAATGTTGAATGTGCCAAGGCAAGGCCTTGTGAGCTTGTAAACAATTTTAATTCTTGTGTGGTTGATATGAATGCTTGTAGACATGTTACTTTTAATTCTCGTGTGAATGTTCGTACATTTTATTCAAATATGTTTGTTGATAATATGCTTGTTGATGCTTATGTTGATTCAATAACATGTTTGAATGCGCATCCTAAGTTATATACCCTGCCTGTTTTATCTAACCAAAAAGGACCCGTTTTCAAGTGGGTACCTAAAAACGGTTAAATTTCTTTGATTGCAGGAAATAACCATCTGTGTTTGGATACTCGATTCCGGGTGTTCGAAGCACATGACTGGAAATAAGTCTTTGCTGAAGAACTTTGTTGAACGATTCATGGGAACGGTTCGCTTTGGAAACAACAATTTCGCTCCTATCTTAGGTTATGGGGACATTGAACGAAATGGGATTATAATCAAGAAAGTTCACTATGTTGAAGGTTTAAGTCACAACTTGTTCAGTGTTGGACAATTCTGTGATAACAATCTTCAAGTTCTTTTTCGAAAATCTCTTTGCAAAGTCCAAACCTTAGATGGAGTTGATATTCTTTGTGGCGATCGTGACGATAACCTTTTTACCGTCAATCTCGATGATAACCAACCAACCGATAATATCTGTCTCATTTCAAAGGCTACTTCAAAGAATTCTTGGTTATGGCATAGAAGGCTCTCTCATCTGAATTTCCAAACAATCAATACTTTAGTCAATAAGCATCTTGTTGAAGGCTTACCTGACTATAAGTATGAAAGTGAGCATGTCTGTCCTTCTTGTGCTGTTGGGAAGATTAAGAGAGTTTCTCATAAACCGAAGAAATCTCCAAATTCTTTAGCACCTCTTCATTTGCTTCACATGGATCTTTGTGGGCCGATGAAAGTTCAAAGCCGAAATGGGAAGAAATACATCCTGGTTATTGTTGATGATTATTCAAGATATACTTGGGTTAAGTTCCTAGCATCCAAAGATGAAACAACTCAGATGTTGATAGATTTCATCACCAATACTCAAGTAAATCTTCAACTTCCAGTTCGTTACATCCGTTCGGATAACGGTACTGAATTCAAGAATGCTGTTTTTGATGAATTCTGCAAATCCAAAGGTATTACTCATCAATTCTCAGCAGTTCGCACCCCACAACAAAACGGTGTTGTTGAAAGGAGAAATCGATCGCTGGTGGAAGCAGCAAGGACAATGCTTGCTTATTCCAAATTACCATCCAATATGTGGGCTGAAGCTGTTGACACTGCCTGTCACACTCAGAATCGGTCCATTATCAATCAGCGTTTTGAAAAAACTCCTTATGAGGTTGTTAACAAACGGAAACCCAACATCAACTACTTCCATATATTTGGGTGTGTTTGTTACACGTTGAATGATCGGGAGAATCTTGGAAAATTCGAGAAGAAAGGTGATGAAGGATATTTTGTTGGTTATTCCAAAACATCTATTGCCTACCGAATCTATAATCGTCGAACAAACATAATTCAAGAGACGATGAATGTGTGGTTCGATGAGATGTCAGGCATGATTTTTGAGCAAGAAAGCTTGCTACCAACAAGTATGGATTCAAGTGCTTCAAGTACTTCTACAAGGAACTCTACCTTAGCTTCTAAATTCAAGAAGTTTCCAACTCCAACCAGTGATGAATTAGATATTCTTTTTGAAGAATTCTATAAGTCAAAACCGATTCATGATCAAGAACCTCCAAACATCGTTGAACCAATTCAAAGCAATGAACCTCTTCATAACAACGATCCAGTTCCTAACAACACTCATGAATCGTCATCAAGTTCTTCTGAGCAAAAATCATCTTCAAATGATTCTATTCCACCATCCTCTCCTGAGAATTCTTCTCAAGTGAATGTTCAAGAACAACCTTCTCAATTCACTCAGACAACAAATCCCCTGAACACTCCAAATGTGTATGTACCACTTGACTTTGATCATCCAGCATATGAGGAAAGGGTTATACCAAGTTATGATTCCATCTCTCACCAAACTTCAAGTTTCAATGATGGTGATGTTGATCTTCAACAACAAGATCCTCTTCCTCATGCTCACAAGTGGATTCGCATGCAGAAAAATCATCCTACTGATCAAATAATTGGAGATCCACAAGCAGGAGTAACTACTCGTACTTCAGTGAATGAGTGTCTCGTTGCACTTTCTCTTAGCAATATCGAACCCAAAACAGTATCTGAAGCTCTTCGAGATCCAGAATGGGTTAAGGCAATGCAAGAGGAACTCGCACAATTTGAAAGACTGAAGGTATGGAGATTAGTTCCAAATCCTAGAAAAGATGATCCAATCGGAACGAAGTGGATATTCAAAAACAAAAAGGATGAGAATGGAGTAGTAGTAAGAAATAAAGCTCGACTTGTTGCAAAGGGTTATTGCCAACAACCTGGTGTTGACTTCGACGAAACTTTTGCTCCAGTTGCAAGAATGGAGGCCATTCGAATTTTCTTAGCTTATGCCGCATTCCGAAACTTCACTGTGTTTCAAATGGATGTGAAGACTGCTTTCCTGAATGGTGACCTCAAAGAAGAAGTTTACGTTGATCAACCTGAAGGTTTTGTTGATCCTCAAAGACCAAACCATGTCTACAGGTTAGACAAGGCTCTCTACGGTCTTAAGCAAGCACCCCGAGCATGGTATGATTCTTTAACTACTTTCTTACTTAAAGGTGGATTTACCAAAGGCATAATTGACCCTACCTTGTTCATTCGCAAACAAGGTAAGCATGTTCTACTAGTTCAAATATATGTTGATGACATTATATTTGGGTCAACCAGTCAAACATTTTGCCGAAACTTTTCATCTCTAATGGTCAATCATTTTGAAATGAGCATGATTGGGGAAATGAATTACTTTTTGGGTCTTCAAATCAAACAATTACCAACTGGTATTTTTATATCACAAGGTAAATACATAAATGACATGTTGAAAAAGTTTGATATGACTTCATGTTCTTCAATTTCTACCCCAATGGCTGCTCGAACAACCATTAATACTGATACAAATGGGAAACCATTTGACCAAAAGAGATATAGAAGTATGATTGGTTCATTGTTGTACCTAACAGCATCTCGCCCAGATATAATGTTTGCAACATGTATGTGTGCTAGATATCAAGCTGCTCCAACTGATTTACATTATCAAGCTGTGAAACGAATCTTTCGTTATCTGAAGGGTACACCCGATTTAGGTCTCTGGTATCCAAGGGATACTGGATTCAATCTAACTGCTTATTCAGATGCAGATCATGCAGGTTGTAAACTTGATCGCAAGAGCACTTCCGGTACTTTACAATTTTTAGGAGATAAAATTGTGAGTTGGTCTTCCAAGAAACAGAACTGTGTTTCACTATCAACGGCTGAAGCAGAATATGTGGCTGCGGCTAGTTGTTGTGCTCAAGTCTTATGGATGAAGACACAACTGACTGATTATGGTCTGACGTATGATCATATTCCTATCTATTGTGATTCTCAGAGTGCCATTGCCATTGCAGTCAACTCAGTAAACCACTCTCGATCAAAGCATATTGATGTTAGATATCATTTTCTCAAAGATCATATTGAGAAAGGTGACATCGAACTCTACTTTGTGGGAACTGAATTTCAACTCGCAGATTTGTTCACAAAACCATTGGACGAAAAGAGGTTTAATTTTCTGATCTCCAAGCTTGGTATGTTGAATCTTAAACCTTAATCTTTTTCATTTGAAGGAATTCTTGACACATTTCAGAAAACAAAATACAAAATTGAAAAATTACAAAAATTAACAAAAAGATTTTTTAATGGCTTGCATATACTATGTATGCAACCCGTTCTTCAATGTTTTTATTTAAATAGAGTGTTTATACATTCTAAGATCTTGTTATACATATAGATTGATATAAGAGTACAAGGAATCGAACGCCTTTGTGTACTTCCAAGTGTTCTTATATGAAGACACAACTGACTGATTATGGTCTGACGTATGATCATATTCCTATCTATTGTGATTCTCAGAGTGCCATTGCCATTGCAGTCAACTCAGTAAACCACTCTCGATCAAAGCATATTGATGTTAGATATCATTTTCTCAAAGATCATATTGAGAAAGGTGACATCGAACTCTACTTTGTGGGAACTGAATTTCAACTCGCAGATTTGTTCACAAAACCATTGGACGAAAAGAGGTTTAATTTTCTGATCTCCAAGCTTGGTATGTTGAATCTTAAACCTTAATCTTTTTCATTTGAAGGAATTCTTGACACATTTCAGAAAACAAAATACAAAATTGAAAAATTACAAAAATTAACAAAAAGATTTTTTAATGGCTTGCATATACTATGTATGCAACCCGTTCTTCAATGTTTTTATTTAAATAGAGTGTTTATACATTCTAAGATCTTGTTATACATATAGATTGATATAAGAGTACAAGGAATCGAACGCCTTTGTGTACTTCCAAGTGTTCTTATATGAATATGTATGTGTAGTAGCAATCAAGTTTTTTTTCCAATGATTTTTAATCAAATGGAGTTCGGTGATTAGTTTGCACATGAGCGATAGGTATTTCTCAAAATTTACTCCATGAATTTCATCATCGCCGATGAGTTCTAACCCCGGAGTATTCACTTCTTTCATTAGATAGTGAGGGTATTTTGAGTGATGTTGATTTCGTGCAACTAGAATGGAGGGAGTAAAGTCGAAAAGTGAGAGGTTAAGGTGATATGTTGTGAGAAAAGGGTTAAAAGAAATGATACCCTTCCCTAAATTCTCAAAAAGCCGGGTAAAACACGTCCCTATCGGATTTTCATTTGTTGATATCTCGATATTGAAAAAGGGCGACATTCTGCTCCAGTCCCCGACTTCATTTGATCACGTTGTGTCTAGAGCTAATTTGATTGATCATTAAATTGATCATCGTTTATTCTTCTTAGAACACATTCGAGTCATATCTTTGTGATATAATTGCTTATCTTTGTGATAAAGCCGGAACATTCGTAGTGATATCTTAATTGATATTCGATGATCGAATGGAAATTGCTTATCTTTGTGATATAATTGCTTATCTTTGTGATATAATTGCTTATCTTTGTGATATAATTGCTTATCTTTGTGATATAATTGCTTATCTTTGTGATATAATTGCTTATCTTTGTGATATAATTGCTTATCTTTGTGATATAATTGCTTATCTTTGTGATATAATTGCTTATCTTTGTGATATAATTGCTTATCTTTGTGATATAATTGCTTATCTTTGTGATATAATTGCTTATCTTTGTGATATAATTGCTTATCTTTGTGATATAATTGCTTATCTTTGTGATATAATTGCTTATCTTTGTGATATAATTGCTTATCTTTGTGATATAATTGCTTATCTTTGTGATATAATTGCTTATCTTTGTGATATAATTGCTTATCTTTGTGATATAATTGCTTATCTTTGTGATATAATTGCTTATCTTTGTGATATAATTGCTTATCTTTGTGATATAATTGCTTATCTTTGTGATATAATTGCTTATCTTTGTGATATAATTGCTTATCTTTGTGATATAATTGCTTATCTTTGTGATATAATTGCTTATCTTTGTGATATAATTGCTTATCTTTGTGATATAATTGCTTATCTTTGTGATATAATTGCTTATCTTTGTGATATAATTGCTTATCTTTGTGATATAATTGCTTATCTTTGTGATATAATTGCTTATCTTTGTGATATAATTGCTTATCTTTGTGATATAATTGCTTATCTTTGTGATATAATTGCTTATCACGCTGTGTCTAGAGCTATTTTGTAATTGATCATTAATTTGATTATTCTTCTTAGAACACATTCGCGTCATATCTTTGTGATATAATTGCTTATCTTTGTGATATAGCCGGAACATTCGTAGTGATATCTGCAATGATATTCCACGATGATCGAATGGAAATCCTACCAATGCTAACATCTTTTCCAACGTTGAACGTAGGTCTCATAATTACATTTATGTGATTATTGAGCTAACGAGAAGTCTAAGTGACCTCGGTTTTTCCTAAAAGTCTTTAAGGATAAAATTGTGGTTATCAAATGCTTCGGTAGTGTTAACCATGATTTATATTCTTTGAAGCAATCTAGTGGTTGAAAAGCCGCAGACCGAACTATGTTAGAGACTTGTTTTTGTGCATATCTCAATGATACATAGGAAATCCGAAAAATGTTATACATTTCTATCGGTCATTTCATTAATCCTTTTGATTTTTGAACATGCAAACGGATCATTCTTATCCGGTTTCATTTCTCTTCACACAAACACAGAAACCACCAACACCATGATATAATGTTTGTCCCAACAACTTCAATCTTACATTTTAGTCACCCATAGGATCTCTTGGGTTGGGCTACTAGTTTGGGTTGATGTTTTGATGGTTGACATTTCTCCATGTCTTCTTATTCCTTGTGACATTTAGTCAATCATATGTGTACATAATGACATTGGTTCCCAATTTTGTCATTATGAGGGGGAGAAAATATTATGATTGATTCATAGTCTTTGTCAACTGAGCTTTTGCTTCGGAGATGAATTTGGTATTGTCTTCAAATGATACCTTCTCTCTATCCTTTCCAAGGCATAGTTGGTGATAGAAATGGAATGAGAGTCTATGTTGAGAAATTTTTGTATTTGGGTGTTTCAAATGGGAAAAGGCTTATCAAAGTTTGTGTATAGGGGGAGAAAATATTATGATTGATTCATAGTCTTTGTCAACTGAGCTTTTGCTTCGGAGATGAATTTGGTATTGTCTTCAAATGATACCTTCTCTCTATCCTTTCCAAGGCATAGTTGGTGATAGAAATGGAATGAGAGTCTATGTTGAGAAATTTTTGTATTTGGGTGTTTCAAATGGGAAAAGGCTTATCAAAGTTTGTGTATAGGGGGAGAAAATATTATGATTGATTCATAGTCTTTGTCAACTGAGCTTTTGCTTCGGAGATGAATTTGGTATTGTCTTCAAATGATACCTTCTCTCTATCCTTTCCAAGGCATAGTTGGTGATAGAAATGGAATGAGAGTCTATGTTGAGAAATTTTTGTATTTGGGTGTTTCAAATGGGAAAAGGCTTATCAAAGTTTGTGTATAGGGGGAGAAAATATTATGATTGATTCATAGTCTTTGTCAACTGAGCTTTTGCTTCGGAGATGAATTTGGTATTGTCTTCAAATGATACCTTCTCTCTATCCTTTCCAAGGCATAGTTGGTGATAGAAATGGAATGAGAGTCTATGTTGAGAAATTTTTGTATTTGGGTGTTTCAAATGGGAAAAGGCTTATCAAAGTTTGTGTATAGGGGGAGAAAATATTATGATTGATTCATAGTCTTTGTCAACTGAGCTTTTGCTTCGGAGATGAATTTGGTATTGTCTTCAAATGATACCTTCTCTCTATCCTTTCCAAGGCATAGTTGGTGATAGAAATGGAATGAGAGTCTATGTTGAGAAATTTTTGTATTTGGGTGTTTCAAATGGGAAAAGGCTTATCAAAGTTTGTGTATAGGGGGAGAAAATATTATGATTGATTCATAGTCTTTGTCAACTGAGCTTTTGCTTCGGAGATGAATTTGGTATTGTCTTCAAATGATACCTTCTCTCTATCCTTTCCAAGGCATAGTTGGTGATAGAAATGGAATGAGAGTCTATGTTGAGAAATTTTTGTATTTGGGTGTTTCAAATGGGAAAAGGCTTATCAAAGTTTGTGTATAGGGGGAGAAAATTTCATGATGAGTCATAGTCTTTTCAACTGAGTTAACTTCAAGAAGTTCAAGACCAAGACCGAATCAAGTTCTCCAAAGACAAATGAGAAAGCTTTGAAGACTTGTTTCAACACCCCAATTGTCTTCACCACCGGGCTCATCAAATTCATTCCTACAAGACAGTATAACACGTACTTCATTCATTACAATATATCACTAAGGGGGAGAATGTTAGAAATCCAAAAATAGTGATAAATTGTAATCTAGAATAGAGGAATTTCTTGTTGTTAAGTCATAGATAAATGATCACTAAGGTTGAGGGGCTAATAGTGAAAATTAGAATAGTTGAGTAGTTAGACTATAAATAGCCATCTCATACCTTAGAGATCATAACCTTTCATAACTATCACATAACCTTGTAATAATCATTACACCTTTAATTCCAGATTTACACACAGTTGCTTAATTCTCTCTCAAAACACACACAAAACACACCAAGAACACACACTGAAAACCGCCATTGTTGGATTGATTTCAGTAGCTGAAATCGTGTTATAACAGATCTTGATTCGCTATTTTTATCTTTCTAAATCAATTTCTTCTGTAGTTTCATGAATGAGGGTGGCTATGGATGGAACGGTATAACCTTTTATTTTATTTTGTTATGTATTTAAATCTGCTCTTTCCTTTTATTTATATTATTGTTGTTAACAGATCTTGATTGTTGTTTGTATCCCTACTCCGTTTATAAAGGTATTATTGATATTGATAATTTTTTTAATACTTTTTTTTGCTTAAAGTGGATGATTAATTTTTTTAATACTTTATCATTTTGCTTAAAGTGGATGATTAATTTTTTTAATACTTTTTTTTGCTTAAAGTGGATGATTAATTTTTTTAATACTTTTTTTTGCTTAAAGTGGATGATTAATTTTTTTAATACTTTTTTTTGCTTAAAGTGGATGATTAATTTTTTTAATACTTTTTTTTGCTTAAAGTGGATGATTAATTTTTTTAATACTTTTTTTTGCTTAAAGTGGATGATTAATTTTTTTAATACTTTATCATCTTTTTCTTGTTGTTAAGTCATAGATAAATGATCACTAAGGTTGAGGGGCTAATAGTGAAAATTAGAATAGTTGAGTAGTTAGACTATAAATAGCCATCTCATACCTTAGAGATCATAACCTTTCATAACTATCACATAACCTTGTAATAATCATTACACCTTTAATTCCAGATTTACACACAGTTACTTAATTCTCTCTCAAAACACACACAAAACACACCAAGAACACACACTGAAAACCGCCATTGTTGGATTGATTTCAGTAGCTTTTGTGTAGTATAGTATAGGTTAACTAATGGTAATCTTAAGGGTTACTTAATTTGAGTAGTTCAGTATATGGTCTAAAGGGTTGTTCTTCTCTGTTGGATTCAGTGATATGGTCTAAAGGGTGATAAACGCCTAAAACGCATGATCTTAATGGATAAAATTGGACCACTTTGTGCTTGTTAATAGACGAGTAGGGCATTTTTATGTTTGTTTAAGTGTTTCAGGTCTTTGGTGATAACTTGGCATTAAATGGAGCATAAACGGGTCAAGCAAAGTCAAGAAACAAGTCAAGTGATTCAAGAACCAAAATCTGGAAATCTGGAAATTATAAGGGGCGTAAGCTACGCCTATAGTGGCCGTACCTTACGCCAGGTGAAATTTGAAGAGGCGTACCTTACGCCCAGATGGGGCGTAGGTTACGCCAGGCCACTGTGCAGAATTCGAATTTTAAGGGTTTTAATTGTAACTTGAGTTATATTATCACATACGATTTGAGACTTAATCATACCCTAATTTCTGAGATCTAGAGCAGCAAACCACTTCTCCCAAGCCCCAAAATCATCATCAAATCACAAATCCATGGAGATGACAATCCAAATTGAAGATTCATTGATGAATATGGAAGGCTATTCTCTTTAGATCATTCTCATGTGAACAATTATGTAAGACAATTGTATTCAACCTTTCTTATATTCAAGTTGGATTAGATGTTTAATTCTTCATTAGTGTTTTGCATCTAATGTTATTTGGTTGAATGAATGATTATTTGTTTATAACTTTGAATGAATTCCATCTATCCTTTGATTTCAATTTCTTGTTAATCATTAATTATTGGAATAATCTCTTATGAAATTGTAATCTTGTTAATGGATAAATAATTTAGTTGTGTCAATTACTCAGTTTTCATTATCGTGAATCATCACAACCTAATCAATTAGTCCTTAACGTTCATTCATTCCAAGCTTTATAACGAATCATGTCTATGTGATTTCCAACGAATATAAGTTAGGTTATACTTTTGAAAGCATAATTGGGATCGTGAGAATGGTCTACCCTTTTATTATTGAATCCTATTGTTAAGTTTCAATCATTTTTAGTTTTAATCAAATCAATCCAACAATCAATTTTAAGTTTATGCCTAGTTTAATCAAGTTTGTAAATTGTTCAACACTTTCCCATGATTCCCTGAGGATACGATACTCGACTTACCCATACTAGTTATTAGTATTTAGTTTATATTTTTGATCGGTCCAACGACAACGATCAAATTTTGGCGCCGCTGCCGGGGAATCGGTGTGCAAAGTGTTGAAATTTTGTTTTCAAGTAGTTTATTTAAAATTTTCAAAATAATCCAAAAATATTTAGTTTTGTTTTGTTTTGTTTCAGTTCTTGTTTGTTTCATTTTTCTTTATTTTTTTTTTTTTTTTTTATTTTTTTTTTTTATTTTTTTTTTGAATTTTTATTTTGAATTTTTTTTTGATTTTTTTTTTTTTTATTTTTTTTTTGATTTTTTTTTTTTTTTTTTATTTTTTTTTTTTGTTCTTTTTTTTTTTAGATTTTTTTTTTTTTATTTTTTTTTTTTTGTTTTTTTTTTTTTATTTTTTTTTTTTTTTTATTTTTTTATGACACTTTTTTTTATTTTTTTTTTATTTTTTTTTTTTTTTTATTTTTTTTTTTTTTTTTTTTTTTTTTATTTTTTTTTTTTTTTATTTTTTTTTTTTTTTATTTTTTTTTTTTTTATTTTTTTTTTTTTATTTTTTTTTTTTTGTTTTTTTTTTTTTATTTTTTTTTTTTTTTTTTTTTTGATGACACTAATTATTACAAACTTTTTTTATTTTTTTTCTATTTTTTTTCTCATTTTTCTATTTTTTTATTTTTGTTTTTTGTTATTTTTTTTTTTTTTTTTTTTTTTGTTTTTATTTTTTATTTTTTTTTTTTTGTTTTTATTTTTTTTTTTTTTTTTTTTTTTTTTTATTTTTTTTTTTTTATTTTTTTTTTTTTTTTATTTTTTTTTTTTTTATTTTTTTTTTCTTTTTATTTTTTTTTTTTTAATTTTATTTTTTTTTATTTTTTTTTTTTTGTTTTTTTTTTTTTATTTTGTTTTTTTTATTTTTTTTTTTTTTATTTTTTTTTTGAATTTTTATTTTTTTATTTTTTATTTTTTTATTTTTTTATTTTTTTTTTTTTATTTTTTTTTTTTTTTTTATTTTTTTTTTTTTGTTTTTTTTTTTTTGTTTTTTTTTTTTTTTATTTTTTTTTTTTTTTATTTTTTTTTTTTTATTTTTTTTTTTTTGTTTTAAATTTTTTTTTGTTTTTTTTTTTTTTATTTTTTTTAATTCTTTTTTGTTTGTTTTTTTTTTTTTTTTTTTTTTTTTTTATTTTTTTTTTTTTTTTTATTTTTTTTTTTTTATTTTTTTTTTTTTATTTTTATGACATTAATTATATACAAACTTAAAATTCTTTTTGTATTTTCATTCTTTTTTTTTTTATTTTTTTTTGGTGGGCTCACTCGTACACTCCTTTAAATAATTCCTTTGATTTTTTTTGAATTTTTATTTTGAATTTTTTTTATTTTTTTTTTTTTTATTTTTTTTTTTTTTATTTTTTTTTTTATTTTTTTTTTTTTTTTATTTTTTTATTTTTTATTTTTTTTTTTTTATTTTTTTTTTTTTTTTATTTTTTTTTTTTTTTTTTTTTTTTTTTTTTTTTTTTTTTTTTTTTTTATTTTTTTTTTTTTTTTATTTTTTTTTTTTTTTATTTTCTGACACTAGATATATACAGACTTATACTTCTTTTTTTTTTTAATTTTTTTTTTTTTATAGATTTTATTTTTTTATTTTTTTTTTTTGTTTTGTGTTTTGTATTTTGTTTTGTTTTGTTTTGTCCCAGGTACGTTTGACGTTTTGTCTTGTGGTGTTTTTGCAGGATCTTTGTAGTTGATTTTTTATTTTCACTCGTACACTCCTTTAAATAATTCCTTTGATTTTTTTTCAATTTTTATTTTGAATTTTTTTTGATTTTTTTTTTTTATTTTTTTTTGATTTTATTTTTTTTTTTTTTATTTTTTTTTTTTTTTTTTTTGTTTTTTATTTTTTTTTTTTTTTATTTTTTTTTGGCATTTGTTTTCCATCCAACCCACCATAACTCCACCAGAAACCAAATAACCAAAATCAAACTCCACCACGAAACCCACCCCCATCAATAAGGAGTGCTTACACAACTCCAAACCGATCTAGAACACCAACTCATATTGGAGATGCATCACGGGATGCGGATGGGTCGTTTTATGATAGGCTCCATGATAGGGTGAATCATTGGGATGACGGGAGGTTTGATAATAATTCGGATGGGTATGATTGGAACCATGGGGGAGATTATGAGCAACCACAAAACCTTCGATATCCTCAATACAACCAACCCCAATATAACCAACCTCAATACATAAACCACGGACCAAGAGTTCCTCCTCAAGGTCCACCACCTCGCTTTAACCATCGTGTAGCCCAACCAAATTACCAACCACATAACCGGGCCATGCCAAATATGAACTATCAACCTCCACACAAGGAGTTGATAGTCATTTTCGACCCGCCATAGCCGTTAATGCTTCACCTATAGTTCCACCGATTTTGAGAGGTAGAGCATTTGAGGTTAGACCTCAATGTTTGAGTATTTTGCCAAGTTTTCATGGGATGGCGGCGGAAGAGCCTTATTTGCACTTGTCGGAGTTTGAGGCGATTTGTGGTACTATAGGAGGCCAAGGATTTTCACCGGATAAGGTTAAGCTAGTTCTTTTTCAGTTCACTTTGAAGGATAAGGCAAAGCAATGGTTCTTGACATTGCCATCGGGTAGTATCTTTTCATGGGCTGAAATGCAACAACAATTTTTGGATGAGTATTACACCATGCAAAAGACTAGTGATGCAAGGAATTCGATAAGAACTTTTCAGTAACAATCGGGTGAAACATTTTATGAAGCTTTTAAGAGGTTTAATAAGTTGTTGAGAGTATGTCCCCATCATGGAATTGCTAAATGGGAATTGATCACGGCTTTCTATGATGGTTTGTTATCGGAAGAGAAAAGAGATGTGAATTCCATTAGCAATGGTACTTTCTTGACAAATCCCGAAGATGTTGATTGGGAATTCTTGGAGAAGATGAGTGTGAACTCAAAAAGGCAAGCTCAATCGAAAG
>CM067169.1:72458519-72477384 GCA_034093135.1 Erigeron breviscapus | reverse complement strand
CCGGTTCGCAATCATAGGTGCAATGGCTCCTTTCTATCACCGCCTCTATCGCCTCAAACCACCTTATACATTCCGTGGGACCACCCTTCCCATTAAACTCCGGTGCCCCACAGCTTTTGAAGTCCTTAAATATACATCCCTGTCGGTATCCTCCGTATTGATTATACATGGGCATGCGGTTATCAATTCTCACTGGTTCCTCTTCTTCATTTTCCACGGCCTGAGGTTGAGCATTTTCGTTATTTAATTTTCTGGGGCTTCGTTGTTTTGAGGCCCATTATTTTGCCCAAGATTTGCCGTGACTTGAGCAATAATGGTTGGCATGATATTGGCGATCGTTTGAGCTATCACCTCAGCCATGTTTGGCTCAGGAACTTCACCACGACCCCTTCCTTGGCCTCTACCACGACCTCTACCACGGCCCCTACCACGGCCCCTATCTCTACCTCCTTGTACCTCCGGTTGAGCTTCGGTTGAGGTTCTTCCTCTTCAGCCCTATAGTTCGTTCCGACTCTCCTTGGTCTCACCATTTCTATAAAACAAGTGACACGTTGACCCGAGAGTTAGTCTCAATGCTCACATGTTAGTCACACAAGTAGTCAATGCTCTCATACCGATACCACATACTCATTTCATATCATTAAGCTAAGGCAAGGGTGCTAAAATCCTATGAGATTGTTACTTAGCATATCATCATGTCAATTTCATTACAATTGTCTATCATTAATTCAAGTAATCATGCTCAAAACATCATGCAATCAAATAACTAACACGAATGATTCAAAGTATAATCCGAATTCGATATGCTCTCTAGTTATTGACCGGGTATGTATACAGGGTGTACCAATGGCTAACCCTCCACCTAATCAACTTCCATTAAGCATATCGGTTCCTTATTATACTTTAAGCCACACGTGCGCAATCCACGATGTCATGAACTTGCTATAATGTCGGGTAACCATAAAAGAGTTGATCGGGTTCTTTTAGGGTTGCCACAATATTATACTAAGTTAATGGCATCACTTCATTTTGCCCTAAATCATCAAATTAGCTCCAACCAATAACAACAACAAATCATATTAACCACATTCATCACATTGAATTCAAGCTATCACACAAGTGGTCTTAACTACGAACTCACACGGGGATTCACATAATTCACATTGCACACGAATTTCCTAACCATGCATGCTATATGAAGAGTTTTAACTTAATCCGTAGTCTAGGTCAAACCGCCTAATTCTCTACGACCTGCATGGGCCATCATTCTGTAACACCCCAAGCCGAGGCTCGAAATATCACGGAAATCATATAGCACAAGGTGGAATTACAATAGAACAAGAACTAAATGCAAATAAAGATTCAGTGAATCCAAACAATACGAAACAAGTACCAAAATACATAAGGAGCAAATAGCCATCAAAGTTTACAAAAGAACATCCCGAAGATGGCAAAACGATCCTAAGTATAATGCAAAAGAGAGGGTCGATGAATCCTTGATTCATAAAGTCCAAAGCCCGGGTTTAACAGCAAGCAAGCGACTAAACTCCACGTCCGGGAATAACCTGATTACCTGAAAAGTGTACTAAGCATAGTCAACACAAGGTTGGTGAGTTCGTAGTAGTGGTCCATAAAGAACCAGCGTCAATAATCACAATATACGAGTAGAGGCTAGGCATGACTTGCAGCGAGCCTCTAAGTAACACAATAACGTCCAACAACAAGATTACACAAGACAAGTAAATGTGTAATATGAATGCACAAATGAAGTACATAACAATGCAAGTGCCGAATGCATAAATAAGCCAACATGCCTATCCTATGCGTGAACTCAGGTCACCTATGCAACGATACCCGCCTGTCATCACAATGAACAAGGCTGTATCTCAAAAACATCGAGATATATATGTCTATATACTCGGGATCAAGAACTCTTCATCCATCAGATAGTGTATACATCTATACACTTGGATATAGCCACTCCTCAACCGAGGGATTATGTACAATGTATGCATGCTTACCATCAATCGTATATGCATCAATCACAATCGTCTGCCATGAACCAACAATCAATATTCGTCAATCATAAACCAATAATCACAATACGATGAGCATGAACCAACAATCGACATTCGACAATCATGAGCCAACAATCAATATTAACACCAATTCTATACGTACATACACTTAAGAGGATTCTACTTTCTTCAAGTCCCAGATGCTTATATATAGGGTCACCCGCAGCCTTCCCACCACATCTAAAACCCAATGAAAGCATAACCGACTTCCATGTATGTACGTCTATCCTAATATTAATGAAATACTTAACAAACGTAAACCAAGTCAATCAAACGTGATATCCGTCTCATCAATCCAACATTTAAACCAAATCAATCAAACAATCAACAACATAAGTAAACACGCAAGTTTACACTTTTCAGCCCGAATCTCAAGCGAGTAGGGAGATACGAAACTCACCTCGATTGGTTATGAAAAGTTAAGTTGATATAAAGTCGAGTTATTGTCGTACAATGTTCACTTCACGTCCAACACCTAAATATCGATCATAAACATTCACATCAACATACATAAACACATATACGTAACTTAACAATTCTCGACAAAACCCTAATTAGGGTTCCAAAGTGCATCTCGATGTTAAATGACTTTTAAGACTCTTAATCAATGTTACATAAGATAAGAAGTGAATTAGATCAATGCTCGACGCGTAAAAAGGTCCAGAAAGTCAATTTAGGTCAAACAAGAATTTCTGGAAATTACAACTGGCGTAACCTACGCCCCACACTGGCGTAGGTTACGCCCCTTATAAAAATTTTGGGTAAAGGGGGCGTAAGGTACGGTGCTCTCAAAAGTGAAATTCTTTGGCGTCTTGAGTGGCGTAAACAGTGGGTTTTTGGCGTAAGATGGAGCATTCGGCGTAAGCTACGCCCCAAAGGGCCGTAACTTACGCCCAGCCAGAATAGAACTAGCGTAACCTACGCCCCATAGGGCCGTAAGTTACGCCCCATACTGGCAGCAAATCGACCAGCAGCAGCAAGTGCAGAAAAACAAGAACCAAACCTAATTTCACTTGAACCAAAACCCTAAATCGACATCTAAGGTTAAAGGACTCGTTTTGAAGCTACATTTGACCTTCTAATGCATAAATACACTTACCCAAACCCATATTTCCATCCATAACATCATCAAATTCTCCAAATTGATCAAAACCTAGCCAAACCCTAATTCGACCCAAAACTCATTTTAAGGCGATTTAGAACTTGTAAATGTACGAGGTGACTAGAAACGAGTAAATTAACATAAATAGAAGTAAATGGGATGAATTAGACTTACCAAAACTTCCTTCCCGAGCTAGAACCCAATTTAGGTCAAAATGGGTTAAAATGCAAGAACTTCCACCTTTGATTCTTCAATATGACGATAATGTGGTATAGATGGCGATGATTCTAGTGTTATATCAGTTTCAAAACACCAATCGATGTTAGAGAGGTGAAGAATTGAAATGGGTTTTGGTCTTGCCTTTTACTTGAGAGAAAGAGAGGAAGAGAGAAAGATAAGAAATGAAAGGGGGAGAAGGAGATAAGGAGGGAAATGGGTCATTGGTGGCTGGTGGGTCATGGACTACCCACGGGCCGACCCGTTTCTCTTTTCTAGCCAATTTACAATCGTTACACATTTAAACACCGATCAAGACATATTATCGACCCGAATAACCCACATTGTCATTTAATTCATAAAACGACTCAAATACTTCATTAACTTATATTGTTAGTCATATTACACATAAAGTCAATGGGTCAAAATTTACGGATGTTACATAAACTAACAAGTTATATCAATGGAAAATCATTAAAGATTAATATGGGTCCGTTTGTTAGTCTTTAATAGTCGGTATTTGAGATTGGAATATCAGTTAGTGTCAATCTTACGGACAATTTTTTCAAAAGTCATTTTAGTGACTGATTAACAGTCTTAAATATTTTGTATTTTATCTGGAAACTAAACTTTAGTTACAAAAGTTCTTGTGTAAATTTTTTTTTGAAGGAAGCTTATTGGTTACTGAATTTTAATCCTAAATATTTTCTATAAGTCATTTTAGTGACTAAATTTTATTTTTTAATATCATAAATAACTAAAGTTTGTATATTTATTAAAATTATTTAAATCAATTAATTTATAGGTTTTTAAATTATAATGTATGTACGTTTTAGCTATGGTGTAATGTAATTAAATTAATCAGATCAACCAATTGCGGCCAACAAAGAAAACTAGATCAATTAATTGATTCGGATTTTGACAAACTTTATGTTGGAATTGAAAAAAAAATCATGTAGTTGATCAGATCAAATATATATAGGTTGGCTAACGTAAGGTGCATTAAGTAGTTGTACACTTACCATAAAATTTAAGGGCGAGTTTTTGATATGGAAAGGTAAATTTTTTATGCATGTTAAATAAAGCCCTAAGGATTTCGATTAGCATTTTCTAAAATTTTAATTTGTATCTAATACGGTTTATTTTCTTCTTAATAATGTTTTTAATTTTCTCTTTTTAATCTATTTCTTGGTACATTCTCTATGTATTAATTAACAAGTAATTGTAATCTAGAAAATTAGTGATTAATATGTTTCATTGTTTTAAATAATATTTTGGTTCTAATTTTAGCTATGCCAATGATTTCTGATTCAAAACAAAATTTCTTCTTAATAATGTTTTTAATTTCCCCCTTTTTAATCTATTTCTTGGTACATTCTCTATGTATTAATTAACAAGTAATTGTAATCTAGAAAATTAGTGATTAATATGTTTCATTGTTTTAAATAATATTTTGGTTCTAATTTTAGCTATGCCAATGATTTCTGATTCAAAACAAAATTTCTTCTTTAATACGAATTTAATTTATAATAATTTAAAATAATTTTGAAGTAATCTACTATGCAAAAACATTATATAATTATGTATATTATGACTTATTGGAAACAAATGTTTATTTGTTATATTATATATAGCTAAAATTGAGCAGAATAATATATATATATATAGGGGTGGGATAAATTGAGTCCAGCTTAATTTGAGTCCAAAAAGGGTCCATGTAACTTACACATTACACATGTGTAAGTTACATAGACCCTTTTTGGACTCAAATTAAGTTAGACTTAATTTATCCCACTCTATATATATATATATATATATATATATATCTGTATATATATATATATATATATAGAGTAGAGGTTAGGTATTATAAAACAAGTATTATTGTAAGATAAAAAAGATAGAAGCACAACCGTTGGATTATATATCAGATGAGATCTTATTAATTAAAGCTGGGAGTGGCAGTTGTGTAATAATGTTGAACTGGAGTGGTGTATTCAAAAGACAAATTTGATACATAAGGTGAACTGCCGCAAAAGTAAAGCTTCCCATTTGTTTGTTTGTTACTTTCAATTCTTCAACATATTCTAATAGAAGGAAATTTAAAATTTAAAGTTTTCAACCATGAAAATATCTAACGGAAATCGAAGTTTAAGTAAAAATTAAAAGTATTTTATATAAAATAAGTTTTTAATCCTTTTTCTACTTAACACAAAATAAAACAGATTGTAAAATTGGATTCACTTACACGTATTTATTGCACTATACATTTATACTACAATTTGATCTACCAATAATTTTAAGTGCATCACAATTTTGACAAAATGAATCAACATGCATTGGTGCATCATAATTTACATAAAATAGGCCAATATGTATAAATTGGTGCATCATAATTTACATAAAATAGGTCAATTATAAATTGGTGCATCATAATTTACAAAAATCAATATGTATAAATTGATGCATCATAATTCTAGGATAAATGAATCAATATTCATAAAAAAGTATAAGAAGATGTATCAACCCATACAAAAAATATATTATATTTTTTTGATGCAAAATGATGCACAGTGATGTTTTTAGCTCACAAAGTTTTTAAAAAAATATGATGCACAACTAACAACAAACATTTTTTTGATGCATAAGTACTACACTGTAAGAACAAGACAAACGTTAAAAAGGAACTGTAATAATTTATTAAAAAATATTAATAATTATAATAATGATTGTAACATCCGTGAATTTTGACCCGTTGACTTTTTGTGTAATTTGACTAACAAACTTGTTGAATGAAATAATTGGGCCATTTGTGATTATATGACTATGTGGTATGTGAGTCGGGTCGTTAATATGTTTGTTTGGCGTTTAATTGTGTAATCGATTGTATTTTGGCTTGTGAAGAGAATCGGGTCGGCCCGTGGGTAGTCCACGACCCACCAGCCACCCATGACCATTTCTCCCCTCCTTATCTCTTTCTCCCCCTTCCATTTCTTATCTATCTATCTCTTCTCTCTTTCTCTCTAGTAAAAGGCAAGACCAAAAACCCATTTCATTCCTTCATCTCTCTAGCATCGATTGGTGTTTTGAAACTGATATAACACTAGAATCATCGCCATCTATACCACATTATCGTCTTATTGAAGAATCAAAGGTGGAAGTTCTTGCTTTTTAACCCATTTGACCTAATTTTGGGTTCTAGCTCAAGGAGAAGTTTGTGTAAGTCTAATTCAACTCTTTTACTTCCATTTACGCTTGTTTATATGTTTCTAGTCGTTTTGATGTGATTCCAAGTCTTTAAATTGGTAAAATGGAAATTAGGGTTTAATTTAGGGTTTGAATGATTTGTGAGCGATTATGATGTTTTGGTCGAATTTGTGGGTTGGGTTATGTGTATTTATGGTTAATGATGTTTGTTATACTTCAAAATGGGTTACAAGTCTTTACAAATCGTTTTGGTATGGTTTGGGTCGAAATTGGGGGTTTTGGGTTCTTAATTTTCTGCATATTTGCTGCTGGTCGTGTTGCTGCCCAGTAAGGGGCGTAACCTACGGCCCTATGGGGCGTAGGTTACGCCAGGCCAAATTTTGTGGGGCGTAAGTTACGGCCCTTTGGGGCGTAGCTTACGCTGAAGTTTTACCTTACGCCCAAAAACCCACTGTTTACGCCACTCCAGACGCCAAAACCTTCATTTCTAGAGGACCGTAGGTTACGCCCAGTTTGACCGTAACTTACGCCAGTTGTTTTCTGACCACCGTACCTTACGCCCCTTTTGACCGTAGCTTACGCCTGGTGGTTTTGAACCACCATAACCTACGCCAGTTTAGGGCGTAGGTTACGCCCCCTTTATTGCTGAATTTCCTGTTTGACCTAGTTTGACTTCCAGAACCCTAATAACGCTTCGAGCATCGTTCTAAATCACTTCTTAACTTATTTAACAATGATTAAGAGTCTTAGAAGTCACTTAACGTCGAGAACCACTCTGGAAACTAATTAGGGTTTTGCCGTGAAATTGATAAGTCATGTATACGTGTTTGTGAATGTTGATGTGAATGTATATGTTCGATATTTAGGTGTTGGACGTGAAGTGAACATTGTACGGAAATAACTTGACTCTATATCAATCTTAGCTTTTCTTAGCCAATCAAGGTGAGTTTCGTATCTCCCTACTCGCTTGAGATTCGGGCTGAAAAGTGTAAACTTGCGTGTTTACTTACGTTGTTGATTGTTTGATTGATTTGGTTTAAATGTTGGATTGCTGAGACGGATATCACGTTTGATTGACTTGGTTTACGTTTGCTAAGTATTTCATTAATGTTAGGATAGACGTACATACATGGAAGTCGGTTATGCTTTCATTGGGTTTTAGATGTGGTGGGAAGGTTGCGGGTGACCCTATATATAAGCATCTGGGACTTGAAGAAAGTAGAATCCTCTTAAGTGTATGTACGTATAGAATTGGTGTTAATATTGATTGTTGGCTCATGTTTGTCGATTATCGATTGTTGATTCATGTTCATCGTTTTGTGATTGTTGGCTTATGTTTGACGAATATTGATTGTTGGCTCAGGTTCATCGTATATTGATTGTTGGTTTATGATTGATGCATTTACAATTGATTGTAAGCATTGCATACATTGCTGATGAGCCCTCGGCAAATCCTCATCAAACAAGAGGAAAGAAGTGGGAGAGTCGAGCGGGGTAAAGAAAGTGGGGAGGTTTGACCCCAAGAATGCAAATAGGGGTAGGGTGATGGCGGCGGTGGAACCGGCCAAGAAAGCTTATACTGGACCCCATCCTTTCTGTGGGAGATGCAACCAACGTCACCCCGCCAATGCCCAATGCAGAGCATGCTTTAATTGTAACTAAGTCGGGCACCTCTCCAGAGATTGTAGAGCTCCAAGAACGGGCCCAATGAATGTGGCTCCTGTTCGGGCCGTTCCTCCCCAAGGTAACCAACGAAGAGGTGAATGTTTTGAATGTGGTAGTCGAGACCACTACCGTAATACTTGTCCTCGATGGGTGGACAACAAGTGCAAGTAGCCGTCCACCCAACCAACTACAAATGGTCGGGCCTAACCAAAACCGGGGACAACAAGGCCATCCAAGTGCAACCACGCGGCCGAGCCTTTGCGGCCAATGCAAATGAAGCCCGCAATGATCCTAACGTAGTAGCAGGTACTTTTCTCCTTAATGGTCACTATGCAACCGTCCTATTTGATTCCGGGGCCGATTATAGCCTCGTGTCCTCTAACTTCGTTCCTTTGATTGATGTGAATCCTTGTGCTTTAAACTATGTGCTTGACATTGAAATGGTAAACGGGTCACTAACTAAAATTAGTCAAATACTTCGCGATTGTGTCTTGACTTTGGAAGATGTCGATTTCTTCATAGACCTTATGCCTTTGGATATTGGGAGTTTTGATGTTATTATGGGTATGGATTGGTTGATGGCGGTAAATGCAACCATTGATTGTGGCGAGAGAGTTGTTAAGATACCTTTGACTAACGGTAATTCTTAGGGTTCAAGGTGAAATCTCCGATTCCTCTAATTCTAAAGTCTTTAGTGCTACCATCACAAAGGTAGAATTGAAACCGTTCCTATTGTTTGTGATTTTCCCGATGTTTTTTCGGATGACTTACCGGGATTACCTCCAACTCGTGAACTTGACTTTCGCATTAATCTTATCCCCGAAGCCGCGCCCGTAGCAAAAGCTCCGTATAGACTAGCCTTAACCGAAATGCAAGAATTACAAACTCAACTCAAGGAACTCCAAGAAAAGGGTTTCATTCGCCCTAGTCAATCTCCTTGGGGTGCTCCTGTTCTATTCGTCAAAAAGAAAGATGGATCTTTCAGAATGTGTATTGATTACCGGGAATTAAACAAGCTCACTGTGAAGAACCGATATCCTCTCCCTAGAATCGATGACTTATTTGATCAACTTCAAGGTGCTAAGCACTTCTCAAAAATCGATCTTCGCTCGGGTTATCATCAACTCCGAGTACATGAAGATGACATCCCCAAGACGGCTTTTCGTACAAGATATGGTCACTTTGAATTCACCGTAATGCCTTGGTTGACTAATGCACCGGCGGTGTTCATGGACTTGATGAACCGGGTGTGTCAACCATACTTGGACAAGTCTGTCATTGTGTTCATTGATGACATACTTGTATACTCGAAGACGAAGGAGGAGCATGTTGAGCACTTGCGCGAGGTGCTCGAACTACTAAGGAAGGAGGAGTTGTATGCAAAATTTTCCAAGTGTGAGTTTTGGTTGGAAGAGGTTCACTTTCTTGGTCACGTAGTGAGCAAGGATGGTATTCACGTGGACCCAAGCAAGATTGAAGCGGTCAAGATTGGAGAAGACCCGAAACGCCATCTGAGATCCGTCAATTCCTTGGATTGGCGGGTTACTATAGAAGATTTATTGAAAATTTCTCCCGTATTGCACAACCACTCACTCTCTTGACTCAAAAGGAGAGAAATTTTGAATGGGCGAAAGACAAGAAAACGCCTTCCAAACTCTTAAAGATATGCTATGTGATGCTCCTATTTTGATGCTACCGGATGGAATTGAAGATTTTGTTGTTTATTGTGATGCCTCGGGACAAGGGTTGGGTTGTGTTCTTATGCAAAGGGGTAAAGTCATTGCTTATGCCTCTCGTCAATTGAAGGTGCACGAGAAGAACTACCCGACACATGATTTGGAATTGGGAGCGGTTGTGTTTGCTTTGAAGTGTTGGAGACATTATCTCTACGGCACCAAATGTGTGATTTATACCGATCACAAGAGTCTTCAACACATCTTTAACCAAAGTGAATTGAATATGAGGCAAAGGCGTTGGTTAGAACTATTTAGTGATTATGATTATGACATCCGTTATCACCCGGGCAAGGCAAATGTAGTAGCCGATGCCTTGAGCCGAAAGGAGAGAGTGAAACCAAGATGGGCTAGAGCTATGAGCCTCACGGTGGGGCCAAATATTCGTGACCGGATCATTGAAGCCCAAATTCAAGCCACCCTACCGGAAAACTTTGGAGACGAAAACCTAGATGGCATGGAACAACAATTCGACCGGAAGAATGATAATGGGCTATACATGGTTGAAAGACTTTGGGTTCCTATTTTCGGTGACTTAAGGACACTTATTATGAATGAAGCTCACCTATCGCCTTATTCGGTCCATCCCGGGTCGGATAAGATGTACTTTGACTTGGAAGATTTGTATTGGTGGCCGGGCATGAAGCGTGATGTGGCTAGGTATGTGAGTGAGTGTCTTACTTGCTTACAAGTCAAAGCCGATCACAAGAAGCCACCCGGATTGTTGGTACAACCGGTGATGCCCAAATGGAAGTGGGAACATATTTCAATGGACTTCATTACTAAGCTACCGAAGACGAGAAGCGGCCGTGATACGATTTGGGTGATAGTAGATCGGTTAACGAAGTCGGCTCACTTTCTAGCCATTCGTGAGACCGATAAATTTGACACTTTGGCTCGTTTGTACATCAAGGAAGTAATATCTAAACATGGAGTGCCAATTTCTATCATTTCTGATAGAGATGCCCATTTCAAATCGAACTTTTGGGAAGCCTTTCAAAAAGCAATGGGTACTCGACTCGACATGAGCACGGCATTTCATCCTCAAACGGATGGGCAAACCGAGAGAACCATTCAAACACTTGAAGATATGTTGAGGGCGTGTGCAATTGATTTTGGTGGGAGTTGGGAAGACCATTTGCCGCTAGTTGAGTTTTCATACAACAATAGTTATCATGCTACCATTCAAATGGCGCCTTTTAGAGCATTGTATGGTAGGATATGTCGTTCTCCTCTAGCTTGGGCGGAAATTGGAGAGAGTCAACTTATCGGGCCAGAAATTGTGGTTGAAACGACTAAGGTAATATCTCAAATTAAGGAGAAGTTGCAATTGGCCCGTGAACGTCAAAAGAAGTATGCCGATGTGAGGCGGAGACCGTTGGAGTTTGAAATTGGTGATTTTGTACTTTTGAAAGTGTCACCTTGGAAAGGCGTCGTACGTTTTGTGAAGCGGGGAAAGCTTGCACCAAGGTATATTGGTCCTTTCAAGATTCTTGAACGGGTTGGGAAAGTTGCTTATCGGCTAGAATTGCCTCAAGAGCTTAGCAGTGTGCATGATGTGTTTCATATTTGTAACTTGCGCAAGTGTTTGGCGGATCCTACACATCATGTGCCTATGGACGAAATTAGGGTTGATTCGAATTTGAACTTTGTTGAAGAGCCGGTAGAGATCTTGGACCGTCAAGAAAAGAAACTCAAGAAGAAGCGCTACACCATTGTGAAGGTAAGATGGAACGCTAGACGTGGAGCCGAGTTCACTTGGGAGAGAGAAGACCATATGAAGTCTAAGTACCCGCATTTATTTAATAATTAGTGTTTTGTCGAATTTCGGGACGAAATTCTTTCAACGGGGGAATAATGTAACATCCGTGAATTTTGACCCGTTGACTTTTTGTGTAATTTGACTAACAAACTTGTTGAATGAAATAATTGGGCCCATTTGTGATTATATGACTATGTGGTATGTGAGTCGGGTCGTTAATATGTTTGTTTGGCGTTTAATTGTGTAATCGATTGTATTTTGGCTTGTGAAGAGAATCGGGTCGGCCCGTGGGTAGTCCACGACCCACCAGCCACCCATGACCATTTCTCCCCTCCTTATCTCTTTCTCCCCCTTCCATTTCTTATCTATCTATCTCTTCTCTCTTTCTCTCAAGTAAAAAGGCAAGACCAAAAACCCATTTCATTCCTTCATCTCTCTAGCATCGATTGGTGTTTTGAAACTGATATAACACTAGAATCATCGCCATCTATACCACATTATCGTCTTATTGAAGAATCAAAGGTGGAAGTTCTTGCTTTTTAACCCATTTGACCTAATTTTGGGTTCTAGCTCAAGGAGAAGTTTGTGTAAGTCTAATTCAACTCTTTTACTTCCATTTACGCTTGTTTATATGTTTCTAGTCGTTTTGATGTGATTCCAAGTCTTTAAAATGGTAAAATGGAAATTAGGGTTTAATTTAGGGTTTGAATGATTTGTGAGCGATTATGATGTTTTGGTCGAATTTGTGGGTTGGGTTATGTGTATTTATGGTTAATGATGTTTTGTTATACTTCAAAATGGGTTACAAGTCTTTACAAATCGTTTTGGTATGCTTTGGGTCGAAATTGGGGGTTTTGGGTTCTTAATTTTCTGCATATTTGCTGCTGGTCGTGTTGCTGCCCAGTAAGGGGCGTAACCTACGGCCCTATGGGGCGTAGGTTACGCCAGGCCAAATTTTGTGGGGCGTAAGTTACGGCCCTTTGGGGCGTAGCTTACGCTGAAGTTTACCTTACGCCCAAAAACCCACTGTTTACGCCACTCCAGACGCCAAAACCTTCATTTCTAGAGGACCGTAGGTTACGCCCAGTTTGACCGTAACTTACGCCAGTTGTTTTCTGACCACCGTACCTTACGCCCCTTTTGACCGTAGCTTATGCCTGGTGGTTTTGAACCACCGTAACCTACGCCAGTTTAGGGCGTAGGTTACGCCCCCTTTGTTGCTTTTCCTGTTTGACCTAGTTGACTTCCAGAACCCTAATAACGCTTCGAGCATCGTTCTAAATCACTTCTTAACTTATTTAACAATGATTAAGAGTATTAGAAGTCACTTAACGTCGAGAACCACCTTGGAAACTAATTAGGGTTTTGCCGTGAAATTGATAAGTCATGTATACGTGTTTGTGAATGTTGATGTGAATGTATATGTTCGATATTTAGGTGTTGGACGTGAAGTGAACATTGTACGAAATAACTTGACTCTATATCAATCTTAGCTTTTGTTAGCCAATCAAGGTGAGTTTCGTATCTCCCTACTCGCTTGAGATTCGGGCTGAAAAGTGTAAACTTGCGTGTTTACTTACGTTGTTGATTGTTTGATTGATTTGGTTTAAATGTTGGATTGCTGAGACGGATATCACGTTTGATTGACTTGGTTTACGTTTGCTAAGTATTTCATTAATGTTAGGATAGACGTACATACATGGAAGTCGGTTATGCTTTCATTGGGTTTTAGATGTGGTGGGAAGGTTGCGGGTGACCCTATATATAAGCATCTGGGACTTGAAGAAAGTAGAATCCTCTTAAGTGTATGTACGTATAGAATTGGTGTTAATATTGATTGTTGGCTCATGTTTGTCGATTATCGATTGTTGATTCATGTTCATCGTTTTGTGATTGTTGGCTTATGTTTGACGAATATTGATTGTTGGCTCAGGTTCATCGTATATTGATTGTTGGTTTATGATTGATGCATTTACATTGGATTGTAAGCATTGCATACATTGCTGATGAGCCCTCGGCAGGGGATTGCCGACATCCTGGTGTATAGATGTATGCACCCATTTTGGATGTAGATCTTGACCCCGAGTATATAGACATATATATCTCGATGTTTTTGAGATGCCGCTTTGTTTATGGTGATGACAAGCGAGTATCGTTGCATAGGTGACCGGAGATCACGCATAAGATAGGCATTTTGGCTTACTTACGCATATGGCATTGCATTGATACTCATATCATTTATGCATTTCTTATTACACGCTTTTTGTACTTGTGTAATCTTGTTGTTGGACTTTATTGTGTTTCTTAGAGGCTCACTGTAAGTCATGTTTAGCCTCCACTCGTATTATGATTATTGTCTATGGTTCCTTGTGGACCATTACTACGAACTCACCAACCTTGTGTTGACTATGCTTAGTACACTTTTCAGGTAATCAGGTTCTCCCCGGACGCGGAGTTTAGTTGCTTTGATTGCTGTTAAACCCGGGCATTGGACTTTATGGATCAAGGATCCATCGACTTTCTCTTTTGCATTATACTTAGGATCGAGTTGCCATCTTTTGGATGTTCTTTTGTAAACTTTGATGGTTATTTGCTCCTTATGTATTTTGGTACTTGTTTCGTTTTGTAATGGATTCACTGAATCCTTATTTGCATTTAGTTCTTGTTCTATTGTAATTCCACCTTGCGCTATATGATTTCCGTGATATTTCGAGCCTCGGCTTGGGGTGTTACATACTATTAAATTCTAATGGTAGTGTATCTTATAAAAATAATAATAATAATAATAATAAAGAGTTATAAACAGATAAGTAAAAAATGTAACATAAAATTTTTCTTACATGTTGACTTTTGGGTAAACTACGTGTAGGAAAACAAAACAAAACAAAAGCAAGTTCTGTTTTTATTATAGTGAAGATTTGTTTTTATTATAGTGAAGATGGAGTTTAATTATTTTATTTTCGCGATCGAACTAATTAAAGAAAAGTACTAGCGTTAGGCGTCGGCCGAAAAGAAAGGTTTGAAATTTGAATATGAATTTGATGTAATTTTATAAGATTTGAAACGTTTTAAAGTTATTTTCTTTAAATAAGAAAAAGAATATTATTAGTTAATCTCTAAAATACCCTTGACATTATATATTATTATTAAAAGTTCTTATGCCACGTGTCATTTTTATATGATGTCTTACTTGTTTTATGTTAATAGTTGTTTTATTTTACCCCCATATATATAGAGGTTAGGTATTATAAAACAAGTATTATTGTAAGATAAAAAAGATAGAAGCACAACCGTTGGATTATATATCAGATGAGATCTTATTAATTAAAGCTGGGAGTGGCAGTTGTGTAATAATGTTGAACTGGAGTGGTGTATTCAAAAGACAAATTTGATACATAAGGTGAACGTGCCGCAAAAGTAGCTTCCCATTTGTTTGTTTGTTACTTTCAATTCTTCAACATATTCTAATAGAAGGAAATTTAAAATTTAAAGTTTTCAACCATGAAAATATCTAACGGAAATCGAAGTTTAAGTAAAAATTAAAAGTATTTTATATAAAATAAGTTTTTAATCCTTTTTCTACTTAACACAAAATAAAACAGATTGTAAAATTGGATTCACTTACACGTATTTATTGCACTATACATTTATACTACAATTTGATCTACCAATAATTTTTTTTTTGATGCAAAATGATGCACAGTGATGTTTTTAGCTCACAAAGTTTTTAAAAAAATATGATGCACAACTAACAACAAACATTTTTTTGATGCATAAGTACTACACTGTAAGAACAAGACAAACGTTAAAAAGGAACTGTAATAATTTATAAAAATATTAATAATTATAATAATAATCTTATTAATTTCTAATGGTAGTGATATCTTATAAAAATAATAATAATAATAATAAAGAGTTATAAACAGATAAGTAAAAAATGTAACATAAAATTTTTCTTACATGTTGACTTTTGGGTAAACTACGTGTAGGAAAACAAAACAAAACAAAAGCAAGTTCGTGTTTTTATTATAGTGAAGATTTGTTTTTATTATAGTGAAGATGGAGTTTAATTATTTTATTTTCGTGATCGAACTAATTAAAGAAAAGTACTAGCGTTAGGCGTCGGCCGAAAAGAAAGGTTTGAAATTTGAATATGAATTTGATGTAATTTTATAAGATTTGAAACGTTTTAAAGTTATTTTCTTTTAATAAGAGAAAAAGAATATTATTAGTTAATCTCTAAAATACCCTTGACATTATATATTATTATTAAAAGTTCTTATGTCACATGTCATTTTTATATGGTGTCTTACTTGTTTTATGTTAATAGTTGTTTTATTTTACCCCTAACATATATAGAGGTTAGTTATTGAGAAATAACTATTAATGTAAAATAAGTAAGACAAAATATGGACCAATAGATCATTTAGATGAATACATGTTTACTATTTATAAATATCTTACAATTAAAATTGTAACACCCCAAGCCGAGGCTCGAAATATCACGGAAATCATATAGCACAAGGTGGAATTACAATAGAACAAGAACTAAATGCAAATAAAGATTCAGTGAATCCATTACAATACGAAACAAGTACCAAAATACATAAGGAGCAAATAGCCAACAAAGTTTACAAAAGAACATCCCGAAGATGGCAAAACGATCCTAAGTATAATGCAAAAGAGAGGGCCGATGAATCCTTGATTCATAAAGTCCAAAGCCCGGGTTTAACAGCAAGCAAGCGACTAAACTCCACGTCCGGGAATAACCTGATTACCTGAAAAGTGTACTAAGCATAGTCAACACAAGGTTGGTGAGTTCGTAGTAATGGTCCATAAAGAACCAGCGTCAATAATCATAATGTACGAGTAGAGGCTAGACATGACTTGCAATGAGCCTCTAAGTAACACAATAACGTCCAACCACAAGATTACACAAGACCAGTAAATGTGTAATATGAATGCACAAATGATATGCGAATCAATGTAAGTGCCGAATGCATGAATAAGCCAACATGCCTATCCTATGCGTGAACTCAGGTCACCTATGCAACGATACCCGCCTGTCATCACAATGAACAAGTTGTATCTCAAAAACATCGAGATATATATGTCTATATACTCGGAATCAAGAACTCTTCATCCATCAGATAGTGTATACATCTATACACTTGGATATAGCCACTCCTCAACCGAGGGATTATGTACAATGTATGCATGCTTACCATCAATCGTATATCAATCACAATCGTCTGCCATGAACCAACAATCGACATTCGACAATCATGAGCCAACAATCAATATTAACACCAATTCTATACGTACATACACTTAAGAGGATTCTACTTTCTTCAAGTCCCAGATGCTTATATATAGGGTCACCCGCAGCCTTCCCACCACATCTAAAACCCAATGAAGGCATAACCGACTTCCATGTATTTACGTCTATCCTAATATTAATGAAATACTTAACAAACATAAACCAAGTCATCAAACGTGATAAACCGTCTCATCAATCCAACATTTAAACCAAATCATCAATCAATCAACAACGTAAGTAAACACGCAAGTTTACACTTTTCAGCCCGAATCTCAAGCGAGTAGGGAGATACGAAACTCACCTCGATTGGTTATGAAAAGTTAAGTTGATATAAAGTCGAGTTATTGTCGTACAATGTTCACTTCACGTCCAACACCTAGATATCGATCATAAACATTCACATAAACATACATAACACATATACGTAATTATCAAATACTCGGCAAAACCCTAATTAGGTTTCCAAGTGCTTTTCGACGTTAAATGACTTTTAAGACTCTTATTCAATGTTACATAAGATAAGAAGTGAATTAGATCAATGCTCGACGCGTAAAAAGGTCCAGAAAGTCAAACTAGGTCAAACAAGAAATTCTGGAAAGTACAACTGGCGTAACCTACGCCCCACAGGGCCGTAGGTTACGCCCCTTATAAAATTTTAGTGTAAAGGGGGCGTAAGGTACGGTGCCCTGGAAAGCTCAACATTTTGGCGTCTTGAGTGGCGTAAACAGGAGGTTTTTGGCGTAAGGTAAAACTTCGGCGTAAGCTACGCCCCAAAGGGCCGTAACCTACGCCCAACCAGAAATGAACTGGCGTAACCTACGCCCCATAGGGCCGTAAGTTACGCCCCATACTGGGCAGCAAATCGACCAGCAGCAGTTATGCAGAAAAACAAGAACCAAACCTAATTTTCACATGAACCAAAACCCTAAATCGACATTTAAGGTTACAAGACTCGTTTTAAAGATACATTTGACATTCTAATGCATAAATACACTTACCCAAACCCATATTTCCATCCATAACATCATCAAATTCTCCAAATCGATCAAAACCTAGCCAAACCCTAATTCGACCCAAAACTCATTTTAAGGCGATTTAGAACTTGTAAATGTACGAGGTGACTAGAAACGAGTAAACTAACATAAATAGAAGTAAATGGGATGAATTAGACTTACCAAAACTTCCTTCTTGAAAAAAAAACTTATTCTTGAGCTCAAAGGAATTGGAAAACTAGATTATCTTGTGGGCATTGATCTTGATGTCTCAAGATTTGTGATGTGTTAGTGAGTAGGGAGCTTGAGATATTTGAAAAAGAGTGTTGACCCAGTGCCCGATGGTGAGGAATCTGATTTTTGTTTAAGGAGATTCATTAGTCCCCCCATATTAGTTGTGTCGTACCCTGATAGTATTTTGTTCAAAGCCAAAGTAATCGGTTCGTTGCCTGCTGGGGAAGAGGAATTTGATGGTGAGTTGTATATCTTTCTTTATTTTCTTCATGACTTTATCTTGATTCTGTATTATCTTTGTACTCGCAGATATGTCTTTCATGAACTTTGTTAGGAAGGGCGGTCAGGTTGATGAAGCTCCATCTGGGGCTTCCTCTCGTGCCCCTTCTGATGTTGAGCCCACTCCGAGGCATGAGTATCCCTCTAATGTGGTTCTGCTGCTGCTAGCACCTTGTAAGGCTGGGAAGAAAACTGCCACTCCGCTGATGTTAATTGAAGTGGGGATGATGAGATTGTTTACCCTACTTGGGAGTGTCAAGATGAGGAAGCATATTGC